>OZ024757.1:16790471-16795471 GCA_964016885.1 Eledone cirrhosa
GTGCTACAATAAAACTCACCTCCTTTAATTTGGCCAGAGATTTACATTCCCAATCGCCTTTTAAAGCGTAACTTTCCGTATTTACTACGTTTATGAGATGCGGCTTGTTATTTGAGTATCACTTCTGTTTTTAGCCTAAGAAAATATCTATATGCGTGTGTAATTAATACACGCATACATTTATTTTTTAATTTCAATTGAGTTCTTAACACGTTGGATTGATAACGTTTTTGAAAAAACTAATTAACCCACGTGTATATTATTTTCTTTTCTCGTGAATCGTGGTTGTCTCCCTTTCCCGCTTCGTGACGCTATGATACTTCCTCAGTCAAAAGACTGCTGGAATTTCAAATTTGGCGGTCACTCGATGCGTGAAGGAGCAGCTTAGCAGACACGATTTTTAACTGCGGTAAGAATTTTTTCTTATATCAAAGTTTAATGGGCTTCCACTGAAGATTTATAAGTGCCCACCTAAATATATTCTTACATGAATATATGTTAGGCTTCTACATAAACTGGAAACATTCTCCCAATTTATAGAAAACTTATAATGAAACAATTGTTTGGAAAGAGAGATATACTTTAACTTTAATTATATCTCATAAAATAATACAACTGGCTTTCCACAAAATACATATAGTTAGCACCCCAAACACTTAAATTGGGTTTATACTAACATATAACCTAATGTTTGTTGAGTGAGATGGTTACCAGTCGGAGTTTAGCTTTAAGCTATCTCTGTTATAGTATTAAATATATATATATATATATATATATATATATATATATATATATATATATATATTTATTTTTTTTTAGTATATGTTGGTTGTTTACCGTCACCTCAGTATGCAGAATGGAGCACTCGACGAAGTGCGCAGGTTGGTTTGGTTACTCCGGAGTAATGTCAAATAAATTAAAATAAATAAGTCAAATATTTAAAATTTGGCTTCGTTTATTACTGCTATATATATTTCGGTGACAGCCATCTTTGGCTGTGACCTCTTCAGGCAGTCCGAATTAGTGTGGTAGAGACGAGTACACATGTTGTTGAGGTGTTTAACTTTGTCAATACGATTTGTAAATATGATTCCAGTTCCTCATAGAAACAACAACCCAACCAGGAACTGGGCATATCAGAGTATTGACAAAGTTAAACACCTCAACAACATGTGTACTCGTCTCTACCACACTAATTCGGACTGCCTGAAGAGGTCACAGCCAAAGATGGCTGTCATCGAAATATATATAGCAGTAATAAACGAAGCCAAATTTTAAATATTTGACTTATTTATTTTTATTTATTTTATATATATATATATATACATATATATATATATGTATATGTATATATACAAAATTAAGTATGTGTGTGTGTCTGTGTATTACCTATAGGGGCCTACATATTACGACCGATTTTCATGAAACGTTACAGTCATACTCCAGTTCCCCAGTGAATTAACAACCCAACAAGGAACTGGGCATATCAGAGTATTGACAATATCATACACCTAAACAACATATGTACTTGTCTATACCATACTAATTCAAACTGCCTGAAGAGGTCACAGCCAAAGATGGCTGTCACTGAAATATATATAGCAGTAATAAACGAAGCTAAATTTTAATCATTTGACTTTTATTTAACTTTATTTTATATATATATATATATATATATATATATATATATATATATATATATATATATATATATATATATATATATATATATATATATGTATACACATGCACATATATATATATATATCAATTTATCCCTCTCTGTGCATTTCGCTCTCTTTCTCTCTTTCTCTTTTTCTCTCTTTCTCTTTTTCCCTAGTCCTACACCCACCGCTCTCTCACGCATACACCCCCACACCCATCCACACACATTACCCCCACACACACCACACATACCCCCCACACCACACACATACCCCCCCCCCCCCTACACACACACACAGACAGCCACCCACCCACACACACACACACACCGATAACCTGTCAGTTTCGACAGAACGAAAACTAAAACTAAACATATCCACTATTTTGGTCAATTTCTTTATTATATTTCACTTAATTGGGGTTAGTTTAGTATCAGTGTGGTGTGGTGTGGTGGGGTGGGGTTGTAACAGTGTGATGGAGGTGGGGGTCAGGGTGGGCCCTGGGGTTGTAACAGTGTGATGGAGGTGGGCCCTGGGGTTAGTTTACTAACAGTGTGATGTAGGTGGGCCGTGGGGTTTAGTTTACTAACAGTGTGGTGGTTGTGGGCCCTGGGGTTAGTTTACTAACAGTGTGGTGGTTGTGGGCCCTGGGGTTAGTTTACTAACAGTGTGGTGGTTGTGGGCCCTGGGGTTAGTTTACTAACAGTGTGATGGGCGTGGGGTGGGGCAGGGGCCCGTGTTTAGTTTTTTGTTATTTCTTTCTGTTGTGATTTTATTTTTTATTTTGTCTTCTAAAGACGAAAATAAAAATATTTATTTTGAAAAGAAAACGATTAAATTTTACGAAAAAAAACAATTAAAAATAGAAAATCTTTAAATATGAGGAAGACATGTCTTAAAAGATTATTGAAATCAATCTAAATTTAAATTTTTTGTCGACATCTTTCGACGGTTGGCAGTCGAGCGAGGGAGTGGGGGGGGGGGGGGGGGGTTTACTTGGTTGTTGATGTTATTAGCAGTATCGGTAGAGGGTCGGACGCCATGTTTTGCAGCATAGAGTTACGGCCCTTTATGATCTGAGTGCAAATCTCGCTGAGGTTAACTTTGCCTTTCATCCTTACGGGGGTCGATAAAATAAAGTACCAGTCACGCACTGGAGTCGATTTAATAGACTTTCTCCTTCCCTTCAAATTGCTGGCCTTGTGCCTGTACTAGAAATCATTATTACTGTTGCTGTTGTTGTTGTTATTCGAGGATTGGCTGAAAGGTTCATAGACTGACCAAGGTACTCTCATGGAATGACCAAATGAGGTTCATATTTCAACATAGTCCCTGGAAAGGATGCAGTTATTAATAAGAATAGTTTAAATTAATGCATGCAAGATTTCACAGCTCTAGCATCGTCACTCCTTCATAGTCAGCCAGTGAAGTTCTCAGCCGACCCTCATAGATAGATTTGGGGGTTCTCATTTTTATAAACGGTGAAATTGTAAAGGATTATGTGGGCGGAGAGGAAGAAGCATGGCGGTGTTTAATCGGATTCAGACATGGATGTGTTGTTATGAGGACTCAATATGGGTGTGTGTTTAAGAGGATTCGAGTATGACTTGGGGGTGTTTAAAGGAGTGTGTGCATAGGTGTGCAGTCATATGATGGTGTGTAACATATAACAGTAAAAAGCAGATAGGAACGATCATATTAGATCGTTAACCGTCGCTACGTTGCCGGTGAAACACACACACACACGCACGCACACACACACATACACACGCACACACACGCACGCACACACACACGCACGCACACACACAAACACACGCACACACGCACGCACGCACACACACACACAAACACACACACGCACACACACACACACACAAACACACACACACGCACGCACGCACGCACACACACACACACACACACACACACACAAACACACACACGCGCACGCACAAACACACACACGCGCACGCACGCACACACACACACACGCACACACACACACACACACACACACACACACACACACACACACACACAACCAACAAAAAAACTATATGTATAAATATGGGGCAATGGAAGCATTTCTGAATTGGGAGAGAGGACAAATTTGGACAATTTAGTTGTAGTGATTAGTTTAGCTGTTTGCAGTCTAAAATGGTCAGAAAACTTCGATATGCGATAAACATAACATGTACGTAAATTGTAGCGCATATACAAATAGA
The DNA here is from genome assembly GCA_964016885.1 of Eledone cirrhosa. Classification (NCBI taxonomy): domain Eukaryota; kingdom Metazoa; phylum Mollusca; class Cephalopoda; order Octopoda; family Eledonidae; genus Eledone; species Eledone cirrhosa. The sequence goes on from OZ024757.1 coordinate 16,794,364, forward strand.
TGTGTTTTAGTAGGGGTTTTTTTGTTGGGGGAGGGGGAGGATATAATTATTGGTGCGGGATCTATGACCCCTTTTCTCCTCTCCCTCCAGTTCCACCGCCCCTGGCGTATAAGTGTGACAGGCAGACAGACGGAGAAACAGCTCTTCGTTTATAATTGTTTCTACTTTTTGGCACAAGGCCAGCAATTATCCCAGTGCATTACTGGTACTTTATTTTATCGATCCCGTAAGGATGAAAGGCAAAGTTAACCTCAGCGGGATTTGAACTCAGATCATAAAGGGCCGCAACTCTTTGCTGCAAAGCATAGCGTCCGATCTTCTACCGATTCTGCTAATCCTCCAATATAGATTAATAAATATTTTACAAACACTGCCAAGAATACATTTTCGGGCAAAGTTTATCAAAGAGCTCAATAAATGTGTACATGCAGTCGAGTTACAGGAAATGTTAAGCTATCGTAATACAATGTAAACGAAACGACACATAAAAGTAATCGAAATATACATATTGAAATAAATACATTTTCTCCATAGACATACAGTAATATATATATATATATATATATATATATATATATATATATATATATATATATATATATATATATATATATATATATAGGTTAACACAAATCAATATATTTGATAAACACAAATATCCTCATATTTATGTTTGTATTGTAAATGACCAAGTTAGCTAGATAGAAATATACTAATAATAATATTACAGTTTGCCTATCATGACTTAAGATAATACATCATAAATCAACAAAAACAAATTGTATTGGCAATGGCCGTGGTGCTTGGACAAATTTAAGTTTCAAAATCAAACCTGTTCCGTAGACAGGTTTAAACCTTAAAATCCAAATATGTTTCGAATAATGAAAAAGTGGAAGAAAATACCGCATTTTGATTTCCTCAGCAAGCACTATAAAAATTGGTATGTTCCACTTCAAAATATTTAGGAAGACTGTTTAGCGCACGAGGTAACCTCATGCGGTTATCCAGTGTCTAGTTAGCCTCATACTCGTGCTGCTAGAAATTGGTTCCTTTACCGGTTTCGCAGTTCTTGTGCTTTTCAAAAGTAGAATTGAAATGGAGGGTTTGT
>OZ024757.1:16800471-16802971 GCA_964016885.1 Eledone cirrhosa
ATCAATCTCACCCCCCCCCCCCCCATCAGCCACCACTACCACCACCAACCCTAACACCACCACCATCACCGCCCCATCATCACTACACCCAACCCTAATACCACCACTACCACCATCACCACCACCCCATACTGTTTCAATCAAACGACGCCGCAACATTCAATTGGTTTCTCCACTAAACCTTTCCCGTGGTTATGTCTTTCATCTTCAATACATTGATCACTTCAAATATAAAATCTACCGAAATTGCTGTTAAATTTCACTTCACACATACAACTAACTATAAACCTGTCTTCCACACTCATCTCTATTAACATTTGTTGTTATGTTAGAAGGCCGTTTACATATTCATCCGCTCATCACAAGTGTCACTGATTCTAATTGCTTGTGTGTGTGTATCTATCTATCTATCTATCTATATATATATATATATATATATATATATATATATATATATATTTATATGAACCTTTAAAGTCCTTGTGGAATCTGTAAGGCCGCCGTGGTAAAACGAACGATGTATCTTGGGTTTGAACACAGTTGAATTCATCCGGAGAAAGAGAGAGTGGGAAAAAGATATAGAGGAAGAATCGATCCCAGTTCTGGATTGGTTGGTACTTTTTTTCATATATATATATATATATATACATTATATTGTTTTTTTTCATCGACATAGAAAGGATGAAAAGTTAAGTTGATCTTGGTGGTATTTTGAACTCTGACAGCGCAGATCTGGGACGAATACCGCAGAGCATTCTATCTGATCTGACATTCTAACGACTAATTTTACATACACACATATTTATACATACAATATATACACACGCACACACACACACACATTAACCCTTAGCCCAGCATGTTTGCGCTATACCAGCTAATGCCGTTACCAAAGTCCAGATATGCTCTGCTTCTCTTTCTTGTCACCATCTATAGTAATAATGAGCCGTGTCATTCTGATATCTTTTTCGGAAGAAGACCCCGGCTACACCAAAGAAGGAGCTATATTAGATGTGAACCCATTACCGTAAGAATGTGTAAAGGAATGCCTTACAACACTACTGGATTCCCGAATTTTGTTCACGATCAGAACCAAGAAAGTGCCAAGAGAGGTTTAAACCAATTTTTAATGTTAATCGATTCAAGATGTTCCCTCTATAGCCGATTTTTCCTTTGTCTTCTTTATACACCTGTATGTAATGAGAAATTCCACCTTATTTTGCCTCCCTGCCAACAAGTCTGTACGCGTGTTCAAGAAGATTGTGAAAACATGATGAATTCTTTCGGATACAAATGGCCGAAGTTTCTTAATTGCCGAAGATTTCCTTCTTCGGGACTCTGCGCCAGTCCAGATATCAAAGATCGACAGGAAACCTATTCATATTCTTCTGTGTCAGACAAAACTACATCTATACCGGAAACTACCATGTCACCGGAAACTACCCCGTCACAGAAAACTACCATGTCACCGGAAACTACCCCGTCACCGGAAACTACCCCGTCACAGGAAACGACTCCGCCTCCGATAGCTTTGCTTGAGACCACCACTAGCATCAACAACACCAATACGACCGAAGAATTATATTGTATCCCAGGACTAAGTGTATCGGCTAAACTGAATTATAAATTGGTCATCGGTAATGCCATTATCCCTAACTGCGCAGCGCCATGCGTTGGTATGATTTTCACAGAAGATCAGGTACAGTTTTCTCGACTATTTAACGGTATTTTATCGTCTCTCAGCCTCGTTCCCTGTCTCTTAATTACTCTCACATTTCTCGTCGATGTTAAACGTTTCCAATATCCACAACGAGTCGTTGTCTTCCAGTCTTGTTGCTACACAATCATTTCACTGACTTATTACTTAGCTTTCGTCTATCGAGATAAGATTGCCTGTGTTGAAGTTTCCAATCTCCGTTGCCCTCCTCAAATTATATCTGTTATCACACAAGGAAGAACAACAGTACTTTGTACTATGACGTCTATCTTAATATATTTCTTTAGCATGGCTGCTTCGGTATGGTCTGTAATATTTGCGATGGTATGGTTCCTCGCTGCCACGAAGAAATGGTGTTCGGAGGCTATCGAATCGAAATATCTTTATTACCATACAATATCGTGGGGCATGTCTGCTGTAAAGACGTCATTTTTATTAACATATGGCTACATTGATGGAGATATTTTAAGTGGTGTATGTAACGCTGGTGCATTCAATACAGATGTCCTCACATATTTAGTCCTACTACCATTCGGTCTATATTTTCTCACCAGAATCCTATTTCTTGTCCCAGCTTTCATATCAATGATCAGAATCACCGCCAGAAACGATGTACTGTGCACAAGGACTCAACAGACCTCTTACTTAATGTACCGTTTCGGGTTTTTCTCTATCGTCTCCACAATTCACGCTCTAATCGCCATCAGTACTTTGCTGTATGAGTACAGCTTCAGAGACCTCTGGTTGACAACTTGGTGGGACTCTCGTCTCAACACCAACACC
>OZ024757.1:16805471-16975471 GCA_964016885.1 Eledone cirrhosa
CATTTTATGTGATATAGATATATTTTACATGGTATAAATATATTATACATGATACAGATATGATATTTTACATGATATAGATATATTTTACTTATATTTTACGTGATATAAATATATAGATATATTTTACATAATATAGATATATTTTAGATGATATAGATATGATTTAGATATGATATACGAGGGTCAGCTGAAACGTTTATAGTCTGACCAAGATACTCTCATGGAATGACCAAATGAGATTTATTTTTCAACATAGTCCATGGAAAGAAACAACGCAGTTAGTAAGATGAATTGAAATTAATGCAAGATTCCACAGCTCTAACATCACTTTTTCATAGTCAGCCTATGAACTTTTCAGTCGACCCTCGAAGATGGCGAGTGGGCATAGGTTAAGAATAACGTTCGAGAAAATGAAAGTAGATTTTCTGACAAGTGAATGTGTTTTTTTTTTTTTTTTACAATGAAAGTTACGATACACTGTTTGTTTATTTACAACATGTCTCTATAGTGATATGGTGTTAATTAGTATTGCGTGTGTGATTATTTTCTCTTTTTCTTTTTTTGTCTATTGTGTGTACGGAAAATGACATTGTGTGTTGAAAGAAATAAATTTTTTAAAAATAACTATTACAAAAACATCTAAACGATGATGATGACACAAACACATATATATATACAAACACACATATATATATACATACAGACACACATATATATACACACATATACACACCCACACATATATATATATATATAAGAGAAAATAATCACACACGCAATACTAATTAACACCATATCACTATAGAGACCTATTGTAAATAAACAAACTGTATCGTAACTTTCAGTGTAAAAAAAACAAAAAAACACATTCACTTGTCAGAAAATCTACTTTCATTTTCTCGAACGTTATTCTTAACCTATGCCTGGCGAGTGTGTGGATTTTATTAAAATATAATATATATATTGGCATAAAACTAACAATTTGAAAAGAAGGGGAAGTCGGTTAAATCGACCCCAGTGCGTTACTGGTACTTTATTTTATCGACCCTGGAAGTTAACCTTGGTGGGATTTGAACTCAGAACATAAAGGGCCGTACCTAAATGTCGCAAAGCATGTTGTCCGATGCTCTACCGATACTGCCAATTCACTACCCTCATCCAAATAATGGTTTCTAAGTTTTTAGCTACCAATTTGAAGGGGAAAGTCGATTAAATCGACCCCAGTTCAAATAATAGTAATGGCTTGTTAGGCACAAGGTCAAACCATGGTAATTATTATTTCTTCATTGGCCGCAAGGACCCACATATGGGGGACTATACAAAGAACAGGGACAGTGGGGGTTTATAAAGAAAATATGACAATGAAATTCCCCAATAGGGAGGAGGGTGACTTAGGAACGCCACCAATCCTAAACCATTTCACTCTCCAAGAGCACCCTAAGAGGGCACCCCTCTCCTTCCCAAACTAACCAGATACTTCTATCGTTGTATTGCTCCGTTCGTTTATTGAATACTTTCGGTTTGTATTTGTATGGATAAACGTAAACATGGATATTTTTTAATCATGGCCTTCCAGTATCATTTTGAAAATTATCAATAAGAATAATTATAGGGCGGTGGATTGGCAGTATCGGTAGAGGGTCGGACGCCATGCTTTCCAGCATAGTTACGTCCCTTTACGATCTGAGTTCAAATCCCGCCGAGGTTGACTTTGCCTTTCATTCTTACGGGGTCGAGAAAATAAAGTACCAGTAATGCACTGGGTAATTGCTGGCCTTGTGCCTAAAGTAGAAACAATTATCAATAAGAATAATGCAGTAGATATTGTACTGAAAACTAATATCATTTATACAACTGAACTTCTTTCTTCTCTTGAACTCGTAAGTCCTGGGAGAGTCGAATGGCGCCGTATTAACATACGGCCTTTCTGGGGCATTTTTAAGCCTGGCAGAGCTCTCTGAAGGTCTGAATACCGCAGATTTCTTCCAGAGAAGGATAAAGAATGGAAGTGAGAAAGAGATATAAGGGATGAATCGACCCCAGCATTAGACTGGTACTATTTTTATCGACTTCAAATGGATGAAGGGCAAAGTTAACCTCAGTAGGATTTGAACTCAGAGAACAGAGAACCGAAACGAATACCACATTCTATCCGACATTCTGACGACTATATCAATTCGCCTTTCAACTGAACTACGAATTTTTCAAAAAATTATAACCTCTTTTTAATTTCAAATCGTAAAATCTATACCTTCGAAAAAATAAATATCTCTAAAATTTAATTTAAAAATATGCCATTATTAAGATACGGTATGAGGAACTGAAGTCGAGGTAGGGTGGGAAACTAAATCATACGTACCCCCCCCCCCCCCCTTTTTTTTTCTTCTTTTAAATTCACTGTTTTGGCAGTTTTAAAGGTTTAAGATTAGAAGGTACCGAAAAACAGAAAATTCTGTTGTACATCTTTGATAACGTTTTAAATCCTTGATATTATAATATACCACCAATTTTTGCGATTAGTAAAAGATATTTCACTTTTTTTTATGAGCAACATTTAAGTAACACGTTGCTGACATTTTAAGTGAATGTTTTGGCAGTTTGCGTCAAATTTAAATACTTAAACACAATGAAATGTTAATAGGTCTTTAGTATGTTGTTGTTTTAAATGAAAATGTTTAAAATTAGACTCGTCTCCCGTTTGAGGTTGGTTCCAACCACCACTACGGTTAACTTTTAAAAAATGTGAATTATTTCCGATGGTTTTGAATGGCATATTCGTTCGAAACACATGAAAAAACTCCAAACATTTTACCCCAATAGTTTTAATTAAGCTATACTTAAAATGACAACAAACGGTGTTTTGTTGAACTGTTAGGAACGATTTGCCCCTAAAATCCACGTCTTTTTAGCCGCCTAACCGGAAGTTCCTTCACTATCGATCAGTTCAATAATCCGACTGCAGTAAAGTCCTTTTCGTCAACATTTCGCCATTACAAGCTTGCGGCAATGCTCTATACGAGGCATTTCAAACTGAGGGCCACATGGGTTACAATATGTTGTCTCAGAGTCACACACAACTAATTGCACACATTACAACTATTTTTATAATTTTATATTACGAAGATAAAGCATGTTCGCGCTGTAAAAACCTTTGCGCGGGCCGCGGGTGTGCTTGTAAAGGGCCACATGTTTGACATGCCTGGTCTACACTTCCAAAATGAGAGAGGTGTTATCGTAAAAAAAAAAAAACGACGGTGCGGACTCGCTTCCTACCCAGTTAACAAATAATTTCCGACTGTCTTTAAGGTCAGATAACATCAAAAACCTCAGGAAAAAAAAAACAAAAAACAATTTTGCCTCCAAAGTGAAACAAGTATTATTGTAAAGAAAACTGAAGGTGTGTATGCCCCGGTTAACTAAATGATAATAATAACTAAAATAATAAATTTCCAACGGTTTTGAAGGTCAGATTCGTTTGAAAAATAAAAAGAGAAAGAAAAACATGAAAAAATTATCATTTTAAATGCTAATAATCTCGTTACTAAAACGTCTTTGTAACTCCATTCCTTGCTAGATAACATTTTATTTACCTGGCGTAAAAATACCTCACTTTGGCGAGTTAATTTATTTATTGGTGGTTACTAGTTGACTGCAAGCAGCCTGTATATCGACCGAAAACGAAGATTTACAAGGAAAAAACAGGTGACTTTCGTTTTCTTTTTATAACTAAAATATCTCTCTTTACATATCTCGGGAACAAGGGTCAGTGGGTCCACGTCTTTGGCGGATTAATAATTAGAGCAGTGTTTCTCAAACGGTGTTACCCGGAACCCTAGGCTTCTGCAAGAGGTATCTAGGGGTTCCGCGAGAAACAGTGATAAATAAGCTAAGCTAAGGCAATTGAAAGTAATTTTTGTTCAATTTTATATCCGTAATTTTACTAAACACGTACGACATATTGTTGAGAAATCCTTGGTTATTATAATAAAGGCTTCGACCTCTAATATTAAGGGATAGATATTAATAATGGTATATAATAATTTTTATGTAGGGGTTCTCTGAGACATGAAAACTCTTTCAAAAGTCCCACAAGGGTAAAAAGGTTGACAAACGCTGGTTTAGATAGATTTATAATCGTGAAGTTGTGAGTTTGATTCTCGAATCGAGTGTTATGTCCTTAAGCAAGAGACTTCATTTCACGTTACGACTGGTAATAGTATTAGCAATTGGAAAGACCAATGGAAATATTGTTTTCTTGGTCCGGTAAGCGAGTGAGGTCTGGGATCTTGTAGATCTTTTCCTTAATAATATAGGTGCCTATGTACCTTGGGGTGGGGGTGAGGTATAACAGGCTTTCTTTTCACTGGATTTACATGATTGAGTGATGAAAATAAAGGCCGTGGAGAAATAAAGCTGGTCGGAAATAGAGTAGTAAACTTCATGCTGCGACCCGTTCTCTGCCTCCCACCGAGTTGCTTCGGCCACAAACCCCTCACGACCTGCAATGCAGAGGACAGGAAGACAAACAAATACTAGGGCTTGCACCGGTCTCCGTCGAGACCTAGTGATCCTCGGATTCCGTACAACTGAGCTGTGTAAAATCGGAATAATTGCAGGCAGTCTGCAAGAGCCCCGCGAAGTAGGGTGACAGTTGTTGCGGGTATCGCAGGCACAGCCGAAACACCGCTCTGACTTAAGTTTGTCACCTCCCAGTCTTTCGTTGCTTTTGCGTTTTTTTTTTATTTTTATTATAATTATATCTTTCTAAGTTACTCTCAGGTCCTAAATAATAGCGGGGTGGAAATCGGTAATTTATCTAGGGTCTCTCCCTTGATTTAAAAAAAAAAACAGAATTAGTCGCTTAGGTTACATAATGAAACTCCTAACCCATCCTATTTATTTTATAACGTATGAGATCTGTTATAATATTCTTTTTAATGTCTAAAGAAAATTGTTACAGGAATGGCTACCACTTAAAATATAATTTCACTGGGGATAGAATAGCAAAATTTAATAAGTGGGGCAGAGGGAACTGTGTGTTATTCGAAAGCCGAAAGTACAATGAAGTTTCAGACTTGGTAGGTACGTAATAAAGATACAAGATCAGACGTCTGAGAGAATAAACTAAGGAGTGACTCAATTATTAAGAAGACGAGGCTTGATGTCAAAGGTTTGGAGAGATACAAATTATTTTTCTTCGATATTGTTTTATTTTCGTGGGTCGACGGAAATGATAGTTGTTTGTTTCTGGTCATATTAGGTCGCCCGTCTCCCCTCACACACACGCACGCACACACACACACACACAGAGACACAGACACACACACACACACACACACACACACACACACACACACACACACACACACACACACACACACAGTTTTTACAAAACAAAATAATTTGTATAAAATACAGTGAAATAGCAACCAGTTGGTCTTCGGTGTTGATTCTCCACTGCTTGGTATTTGTATAGAAGTCATCTATACTTATACACACACATTATATATATATATATATATATATATATTACACGGCTCAGAAATATTCCTTTCTTTGAGCTATTTAATTGTGAAAGACTATTTGAGTTTATAACTCTATATATAATATATATATATATATATATAGTGTGTGCATATTGATATATACATGTAGATATGATACATCAAATAAAATCGTAATTACACAGAAATTGAACGTAGAATGTGTTACACTGTCTTATGTAATCAGTAAGGTATGAGACATTAAAAAAAGATATTATATATAAACCGCATTAGGAGAAAATTAATGACGGAAATATATGAATGTTTATTTAAGCGATCGCTAACCGGAAGTGTTGACATTTGAAAATTTTAAAGAAGTGAATCTTAAAATAAGCAACAAAATTATTTATATTTAATCAAGAATAACGAAATTTAGTAGATAAATTATGTAATATTCATTTATTATTTATTCAAAGTACTCCAACTTATTTACAAACGGGATAAAAAAATATATTCTGGACGCAGTCTCGCATTCCTTACTTTATTATAGTTTGTTTATATATATATATATATATATATATATATATATATATATATATACTAGCAGAATGGCCCGGCGTTTATCCTTCCTTTCTGAAACAGTACAGAGAAGTACGGAATACTTCGGCGTGGGGATGGTGTCTACATTTTGTGTTTATAAAAAAAATTCGTCGTAGATTACCAGGGGTTTAACTTAATTGGGTGCCCTAGAGTAAAATGTTCAACCCACGAAAGCCAAGACGATAGGGTTAAGTAAAAAGGCATTCAACAAACCGAACATGTATTTGTTGTGCTATGGTACAATGAAAGCAATAGTTACAGAGCAGTAAGTATGTGGGACTGCAGTGGTGGAGAGCATGAAGGAATTTAGTTGGATACTTTTAACGTTACAGGCCCTAACGCAAGCAAAATGCTAAACAATGCGGTCCCCGGGCAAAAATGTTTAATCTTTTTCAGTCAAATAAATTTGTGAAGCATACGTAATGCATATGCAAAGTTAAAAAAAATATCGGTTGGATACTGCTCGAGTTACAGGCCCTAACGCAACCAAAAGGCTTTAAAAAATCGGTTTTTCGCCTAATGCGGTCCCTGGGGCAAAAAACGAGAAAATCTTTTTTGCACAAAACACTTTAAACGACATAAGAAATGCATATTTTGAAGAAATCGCCTGGATTATTGTTCCGTTATGCCTTTAAAAAAAGCCTAAAATATGCGGTTTTTCGCCTAATGTGGCCTCTGTGGCATTGGAAATTTGAAATATTTTTTGCTCAAAACACCCACGACCATAAGTATTACATGTGTAAAGTTTGAAAAAAATCGGTTGGGTGGTTCTCGAGTTTTAGGGAAACAGACAGACATTCTGTTTTATATATATAGATATGTTAGGTAATTCCAAAGAAAAAGAGTGCTCTATGTATAGAAGAGAGCTATTTAATTAGAAAGTGAGCAACACAATATATAACTACTCCATAACATCTCTGTCTGATGAACAATCCAGACATTAATATTGTCTGGGGTCCTGAAACCTTTGGTAATGGAGTAGTTATATATTGTGTTGTTCACTTTCTAACTAAATATATATATATATCAGAAAGAGTGTGGTAGAATACCAGGTGGGCCATAACCCACCAGAATACTCAATACTTGAGGTAGTAGAGTGGGTAATATGAAAAAATTCAGGACCCCGACGGTTGAGCTCCAGCTCTTTCGACATCTAGATCCGAACCGTTCGGTTCATCACTCTTGGCTCAAAGTGATGAACCCAACACTGGGTTAGGAAACATTCAAGGAACCCAGCTGGATCTGCCTCAAACAATGTCAGATTTTCCTGTGAAGTGATCAACCCGGTGCACTTTTCATCAGGTGTCAGAAGACGTGGCACCCTCCAGGTATAAACCTTTGTCATGCCAAGTTCATTGTGTAGGATATCCTCAACTCACAGGATATGCTAATAACATTGGCTATTTGATTTATATCGCCTGCCAACCATCACCTTGTGGTGAACATGATCAATGTTTTCCTCGGTGGTGGCAGTTGCAGGACGTCCTGAATTTGGATCATCTTCAAGACTATCTCTTCCCCCCTCCCCTAAATTTAGCCACCCACTGTTGCACTGTTGATAAAGCTGGAGTGTCATCTAATATAGCAACCATGTCAGCATGAATATCAGGGTGGTGGGTGGGTTTCTGCAGGTACTTGATAACACCACGTTGCCAAATGTTGTCCATTTTCAAGAGAAGTCGCTACTAGTTACTTTTGAAGTCTTTTTTCAACAGTCAGATGTCAGTTTACCTGGAAAGAAATAATGCAGATATTAATAAGAGGAGTTGACATTAATACATGCCAGATTTCACAGCGCTAGCATCACTCCTTCATAGTCAGCCTATGAACTTTTCAGCCCACCCTTGTCGGTGTATTGGCAGTATCGGTAGATCATCAGACACCATATTTTGCAGCATAGAATTATGGCCCTTTACGATCCGAGTTGAAATCCCGCCGAGGTTAACTTTGCCTTTCATCCTTACGGGGTTGATAAAATAAAGTACCAGTAATGCACTAGGGCAGTTGCTGGCCTTGAGCCTAAAGTAGAAACAATTATGTATAATGTGCCGCCATCAATGTCTGCTGTGTTCCAACTCCTGCAGGTCCATCTGTTACATTGCCGCCATCAATGTCTGCTGTGTTCCTCCAACTCCTGCAGGTCCATCTGTTACATTGCCTCCATCAATGTCTGATGTGTTCCTCCAACTCCTGCAGGTCCATCTGTTACATTGCCGCCATCAATGTCTGCTGTGTTCCAACTCCTGCAGGTCCATCTGTTACATTGCCGCCATCAATGTCTGCTGTGTTCCAACTCCTGCAGGTCCATCTGTTACATTGCCGCCATCAATGTCTGCTGTGTTCCTCCAACTCCTGCAGGTCCATCTGTTACATTGCCGCCATCAATGTCTGCTGTGTTCCTCCAACTCCTGCAGGTCCATCTGTTACATTGCCGCCATCAATGTCTGCTGTGTACCTCCAACTGCTGCAGGTCCATCTCTTACATTGCCGCCATCAATGTCTGCTGTGTACCTCCAACTCCTGCAGGTCCATCTCTTACATTGCCGCCATCAATGTCTGCTGTGTTCCTCCAACTCCTGCAGGTCCATCTGTTACATTGCCACCATCAATGTCTGCTGTGTTCCTCCAACTCCTGCAGGTCCATCTGTTACATTGCGACCATCAATGTCTGCTGTGTTCCTCCAACTCCTGCAGGTCCATCTGTTACATTGCCACCATCAATGTCTGCTGTGTTCCTCCAACTCCTGCAGGTCCATCTGTTACATTGCCGCCATCAATGTCTGCTGTGTTCCAACTCCTGCAGGTCCATCTGTTACATTGCCGCCATCAATGTCTGCTGTGTTCCAACTCCTGCAGGTCCATCTGTTACATTGCCGCCATCAATGTCTGCTGTGTTCCAACTCCTGCAGGTCCATCTGTTACATTGCCACCATCAATGTCTGCTGTGTTCCTCCAACTCCTGCAGCTCCATCTGTTACATTGCCACCATCAATGTCTGCTGTGTTCCTCCAACTCCTGCAGCTCCATCTGTTACATTGCCACCATCAATGTCTGCTGTGTTCCAACTCCTGCAGGTCCATCTGTTACATTGCCGCCATCAATGTCTGCTGTGTACCTCCAACTCCTGCAGGTCCATCTGTTACATTGCCGCCATCAATGTCTGCTGTGTTCCAACTCCTGCAGGTCCATCTGTTACATTGCCGCCATCAATGTCTGCTGTGTACCTCCAACTCCTGCAGGTCCATCTGTTACATTGCCGCCATCAATGTCTGCTGTGTTCCAACTCCTGCAGGTCCATCTGTTACATTGCCGCCATCAATGTCTGCTGTGTTCCTCCAACTCCTGCAGGTCCATCTGTTACATTGCCGCCATCAATGTCTGCTGTGTTCCTCCAACTCCTGCAGGTCCATCTGTTACATTGCCTCCATCAATGTCTGCTGTGTTCCTCCAACTCCTGCAGGTCCATCTGTTACATTGCCGCCATCAATGTCTGCTGTGTTCCTCCAACTCCTGCAGGTCCATCTGTTACATTGCTCCCATCAATGTCTGCTGTGTACCTCCAACTCCTGCAGGTCCATCTGTTACATTGCCCCCAACAATGTCTGCTGTGTTCCTCCAACTCCTGCAGGTCCATCTGTTACATTGCCGCCATCAATGTCTGCTGTGTACCTCTAACTCCTGCAGGTCCATCTGTTACATTGCCGCCATCAATGTCTGCTGTGTTCCTCCAACTCCTGCAGGTCCATCTGTTACATTGCCGCCATCAATGTCTGCTGTGTTCCTCCAACTCCTGCAGGTCCATCTGTTACATTGCCGCCATCAATGTCTGCTGTGTACCTCCAACTCCTGCAGGTCCATCTGTTACATTGCCGCCATCAATGTCTGCTGTGTTCCTCCAACTCCTGCAGGTCCATCTGTTACATTGCCGCCATCAATGTCTGCTGTGTACCTCCAACTCCTGCAGGTCCATCTGTTACATTGCCGCCATCAATGTCTGCTGTGTACCTCCAACTCCTGCAGGTCCATCTGTTACATTGCCGCCATCAATGTCTGCTGTGTTCCTCCAACTCCTGCAGGTCCATCTGTTACATTGCCGCCATCAATGTCTGCTGTGTTCCTCCAACTCCTGCAGGTCCATCTGTTACATTGCCGCCATCAATGTCTGCTGTGTTCCTCCAACTTCTGCAGGTCCATCTGTTACATTGCCGCCATCAATGTCTGCTGTGTTCCAACTCCTGCAGGTCCATCTGTTACATTGCCGCCATCAATGTCTGCTGTGTTCCTCCAACTCCTGCAGGTCCATCTGTTACATTGCCGCCATCAATGTCTGCTGTGTTCCTCCAACTCCTGCAGGTCCATCTGTTACATTGCCCCCATCAATGTCTGCTGTGTACCTCCAACTCCTGCAGGTCCATCTGTTACATTGCCCCCATCAATGTCTGCTGTGTTCCTCCAACTCCTGCAGGTCCATCTGTTACATTGCCGCCATCAATGTCTGCTGTGTACCTCCAACACCTGCAGGTCCATCTGTTACATTGTCGCCATCAATGTCTGCTGTGTACCTCCAACACCTGCAGGTCCATCTGTTACATTGCCGCCATCAATGTCTGCTGTGTACCTCCAACTCCTGCAGGTCCATCTGTTACATTGCCGCCATCAATGTCTGCTGTGTTCCTCCAACTCCTGCAGGTCCATCTGTTACATTGCCACCATCAATGTCTGCTGTGTTCCAACTCCTGCAGGTCCATCTGTTACATTGCCGCCATCAATGTCTGCTGTGTTCCAACTCCTGCAGGTCCATCTGTTACATTGCCACCATCAATGTCTGCTGTGTTCCAACTCCTGCAGGTCCATCTGTTACATTGCCGCCATCAATGTCTGCTGTGTACCTCCAACACCTGCAGGTCCATCTGTTACATTGCCGCCATCAATGTCTGCTGTGTTCCTCCAACACCTGCAGGTCCATCTGTTACATTGCCGCCATCAATGTCTGCTGTGTTCCTCCAACTCCTGCAGGTCCATCTGTTACATTGCCACCATCAATGTCTGCTGTGTACCTCCAACTCCTGCAGGTCCATCTGTTACATTGCCGCCATCAATGTCTGCTGTGTTCCAACTCCTGCAGGTCCATCTGTTACATTGCCGCCATCAATGTCTGCTGTGTTCCTCCAACTCCTGCAGGTCCATCTGTTACATTGCCGCCATCAATGTCTGCTGTGTTCCAACTCCTGCAGGTCCATCTGTTACATTGCCACCATCAATGTCTGCTGTGTTCCAACTCCTGCAGGTCCATCTGTTACATTGCCGCCATCAATGTCTGCTGTGTTCCTCCAACTCCTGCAGGTCCATCTCTTACATTGCCGCCATCAATGTCTGCTGTGTACCTCCAACTCCTGCAGGTCCATCTGTTACATTGCCGCCATCAATGTCTGCTGTGTTCCAACTCCTGCAGGTCCATCTGTTACATTGCCGCCATCAATGTCTGCTGTGTTCCTCCAACTCCTGCAGGTCCATCTGTTACATTGCCGCCATCAATGTCTGCTGTGTTCCAGCTCCTGCAGGTCCATCTGTTACATTGCCACCATCAATGTCTGCTGTGTTCCAACTCCTGCAGGTCCATCTGTTACATTGCCGCCATCAATGTCTGCTGTGTTCCTCCAACTCCTGCAGGTCCATCTCTTACATTGCCGCCATCAATGTCTGCTGTGTTCCTCCAACTCCTGCAGGTCCATCTCTTACATTGCCGCCATCAATGTCTGCTGTGTTCCAACTCCTGCAGGTCCATCTGTTACATTGCCGCCATCAATGTCTGCTGTGTTCCTCCAACTCCTGCAGGTCCATCTGTTACATTGCCGCCATCAATGTCTGCTGTGTTCCAACTCCTGCAGGTCCATCTGTTACATTGCCACCATCAATGTCTGCTGTGTTCCAACTCCTGCAGGTCCATCTGTTACATTGCCGCCATCAATGTCTGCTGTGTTCCTCCAACTCCTGCAGGTCCATCTCTTACATTGCCGCCATCAATGTCTGCTGTGTTCCAACTCCTGCAGGTCCATCTGTTACATTGCCGCCATCAATGTCTGCTGTGTTCCAACTCCTGCAGGTCCATCTCTTACATTGCCGCCATCAATGTCTGCTGTGTTCCTCCAACTCCTGCAGGTCCATCTGTTACATTGCCGCCATCAATGTCTGCTGTGTTCCTCCAACTCCTGCAGGTCCATCTGTTACATTGCCGCCATCAATGTCTGCTGTGTTCCTCCAACTCCTGCAGGTCCATCTGTTACATTGCCGCCATCAATGTCTGCTGTGTTCCTCCAACTCCTGCAGGTACATCTGTTACATTGCCGCCATCAATGTCTGCTGTGTTCCTCCAACTCCTGCAGGTCCATCTGTTACATTGCCGCCATCAATGTCTGCTGTGTTCCAACTCCTGCAGTTCCATCTGTTACATTGCCGCCATCAATGTCTGCTGTGTTCCAACTCCTGCAGGTCCATCTGTTACATTGCCGCCATCAATGTCTGCTGTGTTCCTCCAACTCCTGCAGGTCCATCTGTTACATTGCCGCCATCAATGTCTGCTGTGTTCCAACTCCTGCAGGTCCATCTGTTACATTGCCGCCATCAATGTCTGCTGTGTTCTAACTCCTGCAGGTCCATCTGTTACATTGCCGCCATCAATGTCTGCTGTGTTCCTCCAACTCCTGCAGGTCCATCTGTTACATTGCCGCCATCAATGTCTGCTGTGTTCCTCCAACACCTGCAGGTCCATCTGTTACATTGCCGCCATCAATGTCTGCTGTGTTCCTCCAACTCCTGCAGGTCCATCTGTTACATTGCCACCATCAATGTCTGCTGTGTACCTCCAACTCCTGCAGGTCCATCTCTTACATTGCCGCCATCAATGTCTGCTGTGTTCCTCCAACTCCTGCAGGTCCATCTGTTACATTGCCGCCATCAATGTCTGCTGTGTTCCTCCAACTCCTGCAGGTCCATCTCTTACATTGCCACCATCAATGTCTGCTGTGTTCCTCCAACTCCTGCAGGTCCATCTGTTACATTGCCGCCATCAATGTCTGCTGTGTTCCTCCAACTCCTGCAGGTCCATCTCTTACATTGCCGCCATCAATGTCTGCTGTGTTCCTCCAACTCCTGCAGGTCCATCTGTTACATTGCCGCCATCAATGTCTGCTGTGTTCCTCCAACTCCTGCAGGTCCATCTGTTACATTGCCTCCATCAATGTCTGCTGTGTACCTCCAACTCCTGCAGGTCCATCTGTTACATTGCCGCCATCAATGTCTGCTGTGTTCCTCCAACTCCTGCAGGTCCATCTGTTACATTGCCGCCATCAATGTCTGCTGTGTTCCTCCAACTCCTGCAGGTCCATCTCTTACATTGCCGCCATCAATGTCTGCTGTGTTCCTCCAACTCCTGCAGGTCCATTTGTTACATTGCTGCCATCAATGTCTGCTGTGTTCCAACTCCTGCAGGTCCATCTGTTACATTGCCGCCATCAATGTCTGCTGTGTTCCTCCAACTCCTGCAGGTCCATCTGTTACATTGCCGCCATCAATGTCTGCTGTGTTCCTCCAACTCCTGCAGGTCCATCTGTTACATTGCCGCCATCAATGTCTGCTGTGTTCCTCCAACTCCTGCAGGTCCATCTGTTACATTGCCGCCATCAATGTCTGCTGTGTTCCTCCAACTCCTGCAGGTCCATCTGTTACATTGCCGCCATCAATGTCTGCTGTGTTCCTCCAACTCCTGCAGGTCCATCTGTTACATTGCCGCCATCAATGTCTGCTGTGTTCCTCCAACTCCTGCAGGTCCATCTGTTACATTGCCGCCATCAATGTCTGCTGTGTTCCTCCAACTCCTGCAGGTCCATCTGTTACATTGCCGCCATCAATGTCTGCTGTGTTCCTCCAACTCCTGCAGGTCCATCTGTTACATTGCCGCCATCAATGTCTGCTGTGTTCCTCCAACTCCTGCAGGTCCATCTGTTACATTGCCGCCATCAATGTCTGCTGTGTTCCTCCAACTCCTGCAGGTCCATCTGTTACATTGCCGCCATCAATGTCTGCTGTGTTCCTCCAACTCCTGCAGGTCCATCTGTTACATTGCCTCCATCAATGTCTGCTGTGTTCCTCCAACTCCTGCAGGTCCATCTGTTACATTGCCGCCATCAATGTCTGCTGTGTTCCAACTCCTGCAGGTCCATCTGTTACATTGCCGCCATCAATGTCTGCTGTGTACCTCCAACTCCTGCAGGTCCATCTGTTACATTGCCGCCATCAATGTCTGCTGTGTTCCAACTCCTGCAGGTCCATCTGTTACATTGCCGCCATCAATGTCTGCTGTGTACCTCCAACTCCTGCAGGTCCATCTGTTATATTGCCACCATCAATGTCTGCTGTGTTCCTCCAACTCCTGCAGGTCCATCTGTTACATTGCCGCCATCAATGTCTGCTGTGTACCTCCAACTCCTGCAGGTCCATCTGTTACATTGCCGCCATCAATGTCTGCTGTGTTCCAACTCCTGCAGGTCCATCTGTTACATTGCCGCCATCAATGTCTGCTGTGTACCTCCAACTCCTGCAGGTCCATCTGTTACATTGCCGCCATCAATGTCTGCTGTGTTCCAACTCCTGCAGGTCCATCTGTTACATTGCCGCCATCAATGTCTGCTGTGTACCTCCAACTCCTGCAGGTCCATCTGTTACATTGCCGCCATCAATGTCTGCTGTGTTCCAACTCCTGCAGGTCCATCTGTTACATTGCTGCCATCAATGTCTGCTGTGTACCTCCAACTCCTGCAGGTCCATCTGTTACATTGCCGCCATCAATGTCTGCTGTGTTCCAACTCCTGCAGGTCCATCTGTTACATTGCCGCCATCAATGTCTGCTGTGTTCCTCCAACTCCTGCAGGTCCATCTGTTACATTGCCGCCATCAATGTCTGCTGTGTTCCAACTCCTGCAGGTCCATCTGTTACATTGCCGCCATCAATGTCTGCTGTGTACCTCCAACTCCTGCAGGTCCATCTGTTACATTGCCGCCATCAATGTCTGCTGTGTTCCTCCAACTCCTGCAGGTCCATCTGTTACATTGCCGCCATCAATGTCTGCTGTGTTCCTCCAACTCCTGCAGGTCCATCTGTTACATTGCCGCCATCAATGTCTGCTGTGTTCCTCCAACTCCTGCAGGTCCATCTGTTACATTGCCGCCATCAATGTCTGCTGTGTTCCTCCAACTCCTGCAGGTCCATCTGTTACATTGCCGCCATCAATGTCTGCTGTGTTCCTCCAACTCCTGCAGGTCCATCTGTTACATTGCCGCCATCAATGTCTGCTGTGTTCCTCCAACTCCTGCAGGTCCATCTGTTACATTGCCGCCATCAATGTCTGCTGTGTTCCTCCAACTCCTGCAGGTCCATCTGTTACATTGCCGCCATCAATGTCTGCTGTGTTCCTCCAACTCCTGCAGGTCCATCTGTTACATTGCCGCCATCAATGTCTGCTGTGTTCCTCCAACTCCTGCAGGTCCATCTGTTACATTGCCGCCATCAATGTCTGCTGTGTTCCTCCAACTCCTGCAGGTCCATCTGTTACATTGCCGCCATCAATGTCTGCTGTGTTCCTCCAACTCCTGCAGGTCCATCTGTTACATTGCCGCCATCAATGTCTGCTGTGTTCCTCCAACTCCTGCAGGTCCATCTGTTACATTGCCGCCATCAATGTCTGCTGTGTTCCTCCAACTCCTGCAGGTCCATCTGTTACATTGCCACCATCAATGTCTGCTGTGTTCCTCCAACTCCTGCAGGTCCATCTGTTACATTGCCACCATCAATGTCTGCTGTGTACCTCCAACTCCTGCAGGTCCATCTGTTACATTGCCGCCATCAATGTCTGCTGTGTACCTCCAACTCCTGCAGGTCCATCTGTTACATTGCCACCATCAATGTCTGCTGTGTTCCTCCAACTCCTGCAGGTCCATCTGTTACATTGCTGCCATCAATGTCTGCTGTGTTCCTCCAACTCCTGCAGGTCCATCTGTTACATTGCCGCCATCAATGTCTGCTGTGTTCCTCCAACTCCTGCAGGTCCATCTGTTACATTGCCGCCATCAATGTCTGCTGTGTTCCTCCAACTCCTGCAGGTCCATCTGTTACATTGCCGCCATCAATGTCTGCTGTGTTCCTCCAACTCCTGCAGGTCCATCTGTTACATTGCCACCATCAATGTCTGCTGTGTTCCTCCAACTCCTGCAGGTCCATCTGTTACATTGCCGCCATCAATGTCTGCTGTGTTCCTCCAACTCCTGCAGGTCCATCTGTTACATTGCCGCCATCAATGTCTGCTGTGTTCCTCCAACTCCTGCAGGTCCATCTGTTACATTGCCGCCATCAATGTCTGCTGTGTACCTCCAACTCCTGCAGGTCCATCTGTTACATTGCCGCCATCAATGTCTGCTGTGTACCTCCAACTCCTGCAGGTCCATCTGTTACATTGCCGCCATCAATGTCTGCTGTGTACCTCCAACTCCTGCAGGTCCATCTGTTACATTGCCGCCATCAATGTCTGCTGTGTACCTCCAACTCCTGCAGGTCCATCTGTTACATTGCCGCCATCAATGTCTGCTGTGTTCCAACTCCTGCAGGTCCATCTGTTACATTGCCGCCATCAATGTCTGCTGTGTACCTCCAACTCCTGCAGGTCCATCTGTTACATTGCCTCCATCAATGTCTGCTGTGTTCCTCCAACTCCTGCAGGTCCATCTGTTACATTGCCGCCATCAATGTCTGCTGTGTTCCAACTCCTGCAGGTCCATCTGTTACATTGCCGCCATCAATGTCTGCTGTGTACCTCCAACTCCTGCAGGTCCATCTGTTACATTGCCGCCATCAATGTCTGCTGTGTACCTCCAACTCCTGCAGGTCCATCTGTTACATTGCCGCCATCAATGTCTGCTGTGTACCTCCAACTCCTGCAGGTCCATCTGTTACATTGCCGCCATCAATGTCTGCTGTGTTCCTCCAACTCCTGCAGGTCCATCTGTTACATTGCCGCCATCAATGTCTGCTGTGTTCCTCCAACTCCTGCAGGTCCATCTGTTACATTGCCGCCATCAATGTCTGCTGTGTTCCTCCAACTCCTGCAGGTCCATCTGTTACATTGCCGCCATCAATGTCTGCTGTGTTCCTCCAACTCCTGCAGGTCCATCTGTTACATTGCCGCCATCGATGTCTGCTGTGTTCCAACTCCTGCAGGTCCATCTGTTACATTGCCGCCATCAATGTCTGCTGTGTACCTCCAACTCCTGCAGGTCCATCTGTTACATTGCCGCCATCAATGTCTGCTGTGTTCCTGCAACTCCTGCAGGTCCATCTGTTACATTGCCGCCATCAATGTCTGCTGTGTTCCTCCAACTCCTGCAGGTCCATCTGTTACATTGCTGCCATCAATGTCTGCTGTGTTCCTCCAACTCCTGCAGGTCCATCTGTTACATTGCCGCCATCAATGTCTGCTGTGTTCCTCCAACTCCTGCAGGTCCATCTGTTACATTGCCGCCATCGATGTCTGCTGTGTTCCAACTCCTGCAGGTCCATCTGTTACATTGCCGCCATCAATGTCTGCTGTGTACCTCCAACTCCTGCAGGTCCATCTGTTACATTGCCGCCATCAATGTCTGCTGTGTACCTCCAACTCCTGCAGGTCCATCTGTTACATTGCCGCCATCAATGTCTGCTGTGTTCCTCCAACTCCTGCAGGTCCATCTGTTACATTGCCGCCATCAATGTCTGCTGTGTTCCTCCAACTCCTGCAGGTCCATCCGTTACATTGCCGCCATCAATGTCTGCTGTGTTCCAACTCCTGCAGGTCCATCTGTTACATTGCCGCCATCAATATCTGCTGTGTACCTCCAACTCCTGCAGGTCCATCTTTTACATTGCCGCCATCAATGTCTGCTGTGTTCCTCCAACTCCTGCAGGTCCATCTGTTACATTGCCGCCATCAATGTCTGCTGTGTTCCTCCAACTCCTGCAGGTCCATCTGTTACATTGCCGCCATCAATGTCTGCTGTGTTCCTCCAACTCCTGCAGGTCCATCCGTTACATTGCCGCCATCAATGTCTGCTGTGTTCCTCCAACTCCTGCAGGTCCATCCGTTACATTGCCGCCATCAATATCTGCTGTGTTCCAACTCCTGCAGGTCCATCTGTTACATTGCCGCCATCAATATCTGCTGTGTACCTCCAACTCCTGCAGGTCCATCCTTTACATTGCCGCCATCAATGTCTGCTGTGTTCCAACTCCTGCAGGTCCATCTGTTACATTGCCGCCATCAATATCTGCTGTGTACCTCCAACTCCTGCAGGTCCATCTGTTACATTGCCGCCATCAATGTCTGCTGTGTTCCTCCAACTCCTGCAGGTCCATCTGTTACATTGCCGCCATCAATGTCTGCTGTGTTCCTCCAACTCCTGCAGGTCCATCTGTTACATTGCCGCCATCAATGTCTGCTGTGTTCCTCCAACTCCTGCAGGTCCATCTGTTACATTGCCGCCATCGATGTCTGCTGTGTTCCAACTCCTGCAGGTCCATCTGTTACATTGCCGCCATCAATGTCTGCTGTGTACCTCCAACTCCTGCAGGTCCATCTGTTACATTGCCGCCATCAATGTCTGCTGTGTACCTCCAACTCCTGCAGGTCCATCTGTTACATTGCCGCCATCAATGTCTGCTGTGTTCCAACTCCTGCAGGTCCATCTGTTACATTGCCGCCATCAATGTCTGCTGTGTACCTCCAACTCCTGCAGGTCCATCTGTTACATTGCCGCCATCAATGTCTGCTGTGTTCCTCCAACTCCTGCAGGTCCATCTGTTACATTGCCGCCATCAATGTCTGCTGTGTTCCTCCAACTCCTGCAGGTCCATCTGTTACATTGCCGCCATCAATGTCTGCTGTGTTCCAACTCCTGCAGGTCCATCTGTTACATTGCCGCCATCAATGTCTGCTGTGTACCTCCAACTCCTGCAGGTCCATCTGTTACATTGCCGCCATCAATGTCTGCTGTGTTCCTCCAACTCCTGCAGGTCCATCTGTTACATTGCCGCCATCAATGTCTGCTGTGTACCTCCAACTCCTGCAGGTCCATCTGTTACATTGCCGCCATCAATGTCTGCTGTGTTCCTCCAACTCCTGCAGGTCCATCTGTTACATTGCCGCCATCAATGTCTGCTGTGTACCTCCAACTCCTGCAGGTCCATCTGTTACATTGCCGCCATCAATGTCTGCTGTGTTCCTCCAACTCCTGCAGGTCCATCTGTTACATTGCCGCCATCAATGTCTGCTGTGTACCTCCAACTCCTGCAGGTCCATCTGTTACATTGCCGCCATCAATGTCTGCTGTGTTCCTCCAACTCCTGCAGGTCCATCTGTTACATTGCCGCCATCAATGTCTGCTGTGTACCTCCAACTCCTGCAGGTCCATCTGTTACATTGCCGCCATCAATGTCTGCTGTGTACCTCCAACTCCTGCAGGTCCATCTGTTACATTGCCGCCATCAATGTCTGCTGTGTACCTCCAACTCCTGCAGGTCCATCTGTTACATTGCCGCCATCAATGTCTGCTGTGTTCCAACTCCTGCAGGTCCATCTGTTGCATTGCCACCATCAATGTCTGCTGTGTACCTCCAACTCCTGCAGGTCCATCTGTTACATTGCCACCATCAATGTCTGCTGTGTTCCTCCAACTCCTGCAGGTCCATCTGTTACATTGCCGCCATCAATGTCTGCTGTGTACCTCCAACTCCTGCAGGTCCATCTGTTACATTGCCGCCATCAATGTCTGCTGTGTTCCTCCAACTCCTGCAGGTCCATCTGTTACATTGCCGCCATCAATGTCTGCTGTGTACCTCCAACTCCTGCAGGTCCATCTGTTACATTGCCGCCATCAATGTCTGCTGTGTTCCTCCAACTCCTGCAGGTCCATCTGTTACATTGCCGCCATCAATGTCTGCTGTGTACCTCCAACTCCTGCAGGTCCATCTGTTACATTGCCGCCATCAATGTCTGCTGTGTACCTCCAACTCCTGCAGGTCCATCTGTTACATTGCCGCCATCAATGTCTGCTGTGTTCCAACTCCTGCAGGTCCATCTGTTACATTGCCGCCATCAATGTCTGCTGTGTACCTCCAACGCCTGCAGGTCCATCTGTTACATTGCCGCCATCAATGTCTGCTGTGTTCCTCCAACTCCTGCAGGTCCATCTGTTACATTGCCGCCACCAATGTCTGCTATGTACCTCCAACTCCTGCAGGTCCATCTGTTACATTGCCGCCATCAATGTCTGCTGTGTTCCAACTCCTGCAGGTCCATCTGTTACATTGCCGCCATCAATGTCTGCTGTGTTCCTCCAACTCCTGCAGGTCCATCTGTTACATTGCCGCCATCAATGTCTGCTGTGTACCTCCAACTCCTGCAGGTCCATCTTTTACATTGCCGCCATCAATGTCTGCTGTGTACCTCCAACTCCTGCAGGTCCATCTGTTACATTGCCGCCATCAATGTCTGCTGTGTACCTCCAACTCCTGCAGGTCCATCTGTTACATTGCCGCCATCAATGTCTGCTGTGTACCTCCAACTCCTGCAGGTCCATCTGTTACATTGCCGCCATCAATGTCTGCTGTGTACCTCCAACTCCTGCAGGTCCATCTGTTACATTGCCGCCATCAATGGCTGCTGTGTACCTCCAACGCCTGCAGGTCCATCTGTTACATTGCCGCCATCAATGTCTGCTGTGTACCTCCAACTCCTGCAGGTCCATCTGTTACATTGCCGCCATCAATGTCTGCTGTGTTCCTCCAACTCCTGCAGGTCCATCTGTTACATTGCCGCCATCAATGTCTGCTGTGTACCTCCAACTCCTGCAGGTCCATCTGTTACATTGCCGCCATCAATGTCTGCTGTGTTCCAACTCCTGCAGGTCCATCTGTTACATTGCCGCCATCAATGTCTGCTGTGTTCCTCCAACTCCTGCAGGTCCATCTGTTACATTGCCGCCATCAATGTCTGCTGTGTACCTCCAACTCCTGCAGGTCCATCTGTTACATTGCCGCCATCAATGTCTGCTGTGTACCTCCAACTCCTGCAGGTCCATCTGTTACATTGCCGCCATCAATGTCTGCTGTGTACCTGCAACTCCTGCAGGTCCATCTGTTACATTGCCGCCATCAATGTCTGCTGTGTACCTCCAACTCCTGCAGGTCCATCTGTTACATTGCCGCCATCAATGTCTGCTGTGTACCTCCAACTCCTGCAGGTCCATCTGTTACATTGCCGCCATCAATGTCTGCTGTGTACCTCCAACTCCTGCAGGTCCATCTGTTACATTGCCGCCATCAATGTCTGCTGTGTACCTCCAACTCCTGCAGGTCCATCTGTTACATTGCCGCCATCAATGTCTGCTGTGTTCCTCCAACTCCTGCAGGTCCATCTGTTACATTGGCGCCATCAATGTCTGCTGTGTACCTCCAACTCCTGCAGGTCCATCTGTTACATTGCCGCCATCAATGTCTGCTGTGTACCTCCAACTCCTGCAGGTCCATCTGTTACATTGGCGCCATCAATGTCTGCTGTGTACCTCCAACTCCTGCAGGTCCATCTGTTACATTGCCGCCATCAATGTCTGCTGTGTACATCCAACTCCTGCAGGTCCATCTGTTACATTGCCGCCATCAATGTCTGCTGTGTACCTCCAACTCCTGCATGTCCATCTGTTACATTGCCGCCATCAATGTCTGCTGTGTTCCAACTCCTGCAGGTCCATCTGTTACATTGCCGCCATCAATGTCTGCTGTGTACCTCCAACTCCTGCAGGTCCATCTGTTACATTGCCGCCATCAATGACTGCTGTGTACCTCCAACTCCTGCAGGTCCATCTGTTACATTGCCGCCATCAATGTCTGCTGTGTTCCTCCAACTCCTGCAGGTCCATCTGTTACATTGCCGCCATCAATGTCTGCTGTGTTCCTCCAACTCCTGCAGGTCCATCTGTTACATTGCCACCATCAATGTCTGCTGTGTTCCTCCAACTCCTGCAGGTCCATCTGTTACATTGCCATCATCAATGTCTGCTGTGTTCCTCCAACTCCTGCAGGTCCATCTGTTACATTGCCACCATCAATGTCTGCTGTGTTCCTCCAACTCCTGCAGGTCCATCTGTTACATTGCCACCATCAATGTCTGTTGTGTTCCAACTCCTGCAGCTCCATCTGTTACATTGCCGCCATCAATGTCTGCTGTGTACCTCCAACTCCTGCAGGTCCATCTGTTACATTGCCACCATCAATGTCTGCTGTGTTCTTCCAACCCCTGCAGGTCCATCTGTTACATTGCCTCCATCAATGTCTGCTGTGTTCCTCCAACTCCTGCAGGTCCAACTGTTACATTGCCGCCATCAATGTCTGCTGTGTTCCTCCAACTCCTGCAGGTCCATCTGTTACATTGCCACCATCAATGTCTGCTGTGTTCCAACTCCTGCAGGTCCATCTGTTACATTGCCACCATCAATGTCTGCTGTGTTCCTCCAACTCCTGCAGGTCCATCTGTTACATTGCCGCCATCAATGTCTGCTGTGTACCTCCAACTCCTGCAGGTCCATCTGTTACATTACCTCCATCAATGTCTGCTGTGTACCTCCAACTCCTGCAGGTCCATCTGTTACATTGCCTCCATCAATGTCTGCTGTGTTCCAACTCCTGCAGGTCCATCTGTTACATTGCCGCCATCAATGTCTGCTGTGTACCTCCAACTCCTGCAGGTCCATCTGTTACATTGCCGCCATCAATGTCTGCTGTGTACCTCCAACTCCTGCAGGTCCATCTGTTACATTGCCGCCATCAATGTCTGCTGTGTACCTCCAACTCCTGCAGGTCCATCTGTTACATTGCCGCCATCAATGTCTGCTGTGTTCCTCCAACTCCTGCAGGTCCATCTGTTACATTGCCGCCATCAATGTCTGCTGTGTACCTCCAACTCCTGCAGGTCCATCTGTTACATTGCCGCCATCAATGTCTGCTGTGTTCCTCCAACTCCTGCAGGTCCATCTGTTACATTGCCGCCATCAATGTCTGCTGTGTTCCTCCAACTCCTGCAGGTCCATCTGTTACATTGCCGCCATCAATGTCTGCTGTGTTCCTCCAACTCCTGCAGGTCCATCTGTTACATTGCCGCCATCAATGTCTGCTGTGTTCCAACTCCTGCAGGTCCATCTGTTACATTGCCGCCATCAATGTCTGCTGTGTTCCTCCAACTCCTGCAGGTCCATCTGTTACATTGCCACCATCAATGTCTGCTGTGTTCCAACTCCTGCAGGTCCATCTGTTACATTGCCGCCATCAATGTCTGCTGTGTTCCTCCAACTCCTGCAGGTCCATCTGTTACATTGCCACCATCAATGTCTGCTGTGTTCCAACTCCTGCAGGTCCATCTGTTACATTGCCGCCATCAATGTCTGCTGTGTTCCAACTCCTGCAGGTCCATCTGTTACATTGAAGCCATCAATGTCTGCTGTGTTCCAACTCCTGCAGGTCCATCTGTTACATTGCCACCATCAATGTCTGCTGTGTTCCTCCAACACCTGCAGGTCCATCTGTTACATTGCCGCCATCAATGTCTGCTGTGTACCTCCAACTCCTGCAGGTCCATCTGTTACATTGCCACCATCAATGTCTGCTGTGTTCCTCCAACTACTGCAGGTCCATCTGTTACATTGCAGCCATCAATGTCTGCTGTGTTCCTCCAACTCCTGCAGGTCCATCTGTTACATTGCCGCCATCAATGTCTGCTGTGTTCCTCCAACTCCTGCAGGTCCATCTGTTACTTTGCCCCCATCAATGTCTGCTGTGTTCCAACTCCTGCAGGTCCATCTGTTACATTGCCACCATCAATGTCTGCTGTGTTCCAACTCCTGCAGGTCCATCTGTTACATTGCCGCCATCAATGTCTGCTGTGTTCCTCCAACTCCTGCAGGTCCATCTGTTACATTGCCGCCATCAATGTCTGCTGTGTTCCTCCAACTCCTGCAGGTCCATCTGTTACATTGCCACCATCAATGTCTGCTGTGTTCCAACTCCTGCAGGTCCATCTGTTACATTGCCACCATCAATGTCTGCTGTGTTCCAACTCCTGCAGGTCCATCTGTTACATTGCCACCATCAATGTCTTCTGTGTTCCAACTCCTGCAGGTCCATCTGTTACATTGCCACCATCAATGTCTGCTGTGTTCCAACTCCTGCAGGTCCATCTGTTACATTGCTGCCATCAATGTCTGCTGTGTTCCTCCAACTCCTGCAGGTCCATCTGTTACATTGCCACCATCAATGTCTGCTGTGTTCCTCCAACTCCTGCAGGTCCATCTGTTACATTGCCGCCATCAATGTCTGCTGTGTACCTCCAACTCCTGCAGGTACATCTGTTACATTACCTCCATCAATGTCTGCTGTGTACCTCCAACTCCTGCAGGTCCATCTGTTACATTGCCTCCATCAATGTCTGCTGTGTTCCAACTCCTGCAGGTCCATCTGTTACATTGCCGCCATCAATGTCTGCTGTGTACCTCCAACTCCTGCAGGTCCATCTGTTACATTGCCGCCATCAATGTCTGCTGTGTACCTCCAACTCCTGCAGGTCCATCTGTTACATTGCCGCCATCAATGTCTGCTGTGTACCTCCAACTCCTGCAGGTCCATCTGTTACATTGCCGCCATCAATGTCTGCTGTGTTCCTCCAACTCCTGCAGGTCCATCTGTTACATTGCCGCCATCAATGTCTGCTGTGTACCTCCAACTCCTGCAGGTCCATCTGTTACATTGCCGCCATCAATGTCTGCTGTGTTCCTCCAACTCCTGCAGGTCCATCTGTTACATTGCCACCATCAATGTCTGCTTTGTTCCAACTCCTGCAGGTCCATCTGTTACATTGCCACCATCAATGTCTTCTGTGTTCCAACTCCTGCAGGTCCATCTGTTACATTGCCACCATCAATGTCTGCTGTGTTCCAACTCCTGCAGGTCCATCTGTTACATTGCTGCCATCAATGTCTGCTGTGTTCCTCCAACTCCTGCAGGTCCATCTGTTACATTGCCACCATCAATGTCTGCTGTGTTCCTCCAACTCCTGCAGGTCCATCTGTTACATTGCCGCCATCAATGTCTGCTGTGTACCTCCAACTCCTGCAGGTACATCTGTTACATTACCTCCATCAATGTCTGCTGTGTACCTCCAACTCCTGCAGGTCCATCTGTTACATTGCCTCCATCAATGTCTGCTGTGTTCCAACTCCTGCAGGTCCATCTGTTACATTGCCGCCATCAATGTCTGCTGTGTACCTCCAACTCCTGCAGGTCCATCTGTTACATTGCCGCCATCAATGTCTGCTGTGTACCTCCAACTCCTGCAGGTCCATCTGTTACATTGCCGCCATCAATGTCTGCTGTGTACCTCCAACTCCTGCAGGTCCATCTGTTACATTGCCGCCATCAATGTCTGCTGTGTTCCTCCAACTCCTGCAGGTCCATCTGTTACATTGCCGCCATCAATGTCTGCTGTGTACCTCCAACTCCTGCAGGTCCATCTGTTACATTGCCGCCATCAATGTCTGCTGTGTTCCTCCAACTCCTGCAGGTCCATCTGTTACATTGCCGCCATCGATGTCTGCTGTGTTCCTATTCCTGCAGGTCCATCTGTTACATTGCCGCCATCAATGTCTGCTGTGTACCTCCAACTCCTGCAGGTCCATCTGTTACATTGCCGCCATCAATGTCTGCTGTGTACCTCCAACTCCTGCAGGTCCATCTGTTACATTGCCGCCATCAATGTCTGCTGTGTTCCAACTCCTGCAGGTCCATCTGTTACATTGCCGCCATCAATGTCTGCTGTGTACCTCCAACTCCTGCAGGTCCATCTGTTACATTGCCGCCATCAATGTCTGCTGTGTTCCTCCAACTCCTGCAGGTCCATCTGTTACATTGCCGCCATCAATGTCTGCTGTGTTCCTCCAACTCCTGCAGGTCCATCTGTTACATTGCCGCCATCAATGTCTGCTGTGTTCCAACTCCTGCAGGTCCATCTGTTACATTGCCGCCATCAATGTCTGCTGTGTACCTCCAACTCCTGCAGGTCCATCTGTTACATTGCCGCCATCAATGTCTGCTGTGTTCCTCCAACTCCTGCAGGTCCATCTGTTACATTGCCGCCATCAATGTCTGCTGTGTACCTCCAACTCCTGCAGGTCCATCTGTTACATTGCCGCCATCAATGTCTGCTGTGTTCCTCCAACTCCTGCAGGTCCATCTGTTACATTGCCGCCATCAATGTCTGCTGTGTACCTCCAACTCCTGCAGGTCCATCTGTTACATTGCCGCCATCAATGTCTGCTGTGTTCCTCCAACTCCTGCAGGTCCATCTGTTACATTGCCGCCATCAATGTCTGCTGTGTACCTCCAACTCCTGCAGGTCCATCTGTTACATTGCCGCCATCAATGTCTGCTGTGTTCCTCCAACTCCTGCAGGTCCATCTGTTACATTGCCGCCATCAATGTCTGCTGTGTACCTCCAACTCCTGCAGGTCCATCTGTTACATTGCCGCCATCAATGTCTGCTGTGTACCTCCAACTCCTGCAGGTCCATCTGTTACATTGCCGCCATCAATGTCTGCTGTGTACCTCCAACTCCTGCAGGTCCATCTGTTACATTGCCGCCATCAATGTCTGCTGTGTTCCAACTCCTGCAGGTCCATCTGTTGCATTGCCACCATCAATGTCTGCTGTGTACCTCCAACTCCTGCAGGTCCATCTGTTACATTGCCACCATCAATGTCTGCTGTGTTCCTCCAACTCCTGCAGGTCCATCTGTTACATTGCCGCCATCAATGTCTGCTGTGTACCTCCAACTCCTGCAGGTCCATCTGTTACATTGCCGCCATCAATGTCTGCTGTGTACCTCCAACTCCTGCAGGTCCATCTGTTACATTGCCGCCATCAATGTCTGCTGTGTTCCAACTCCTGCAGGTCCATCTGTTACATTGCCGCCATCAATGTCTGCTGTGTACCTCCAACGCCTGCAGGTCCATCTGTTACATTGCCGCCATCAATGTCTGCTGTGTTCCTCCAACTCCTGCAGGTCCATCTGTTACATTGCCGCCATCAATGTCTGCTATGTACCTCCAACTCCTGCAGGTCCATCTGTTACATTGCCGCCATCAATGTCTGCTGTGTTCCAACTCCTGCAGGTCCATCTGTTACATTGCCGCCATCAATGTCTGCTGTGTTCCTCCAACTCCTGCAGGTCCATCTGTTACATTGCCGCCATCAATGTCTGCTGTGTACCTCCAACTCCTGCAGGTCCATCTGTTACATTGCCGCCATCAATGTCTGCTGTGTACCTCCAACTCCTGCAGGTCCATCTGTTACATTGCCGCCATCAATGTCTGCTGTGTACCTCCAACTCCTGCAGGTCCATCTGTTACATTGCCGCCATCAATGTCTGCTGTGTACCTCCAACTCCTGCAGGTCCATCTGTTACATTGCCGCCATCAATGTCTGCTGTGTACCTCCAACTCCTGCAGGTCCATCTGTTACATTGCCGCCATCAATGGCTGCTGTGTACCTCCAACGCCTGCAGGTCCATCTGTTACATTGCCGCCATCAATGTCTGCTGTGTACCTCCAACTCCTGCAGGTCCATCTGTTACATTGCCGCCATCAATGTCTGCTGTGTTCCTCCAACTCCTGCAGGTCCATCTGTTACATTGCCGCCATCAATGTCTGCTGTGTACCTCCAACTCCTGCAGGTCCATCTGTTACATTGCCGCCATCAATGTCTGCTGTGTTCCAACTCCTGCAGGTCCATCTGTTACATTGCCGCCATCAATGTCTGCTGTGTTCCTCCAACTCCTGCAGGTCCATCTGTTACATTGCCGCCATCAATGTCTGCTGTGTACCTCCAACTCCTGCAGGTCCATCTGTTACATTGCC
This sequence comes from Eledone cirrhosa, assembly GCA_964016885.1. Taxonomy (NCBI): domain Eukaryota; kingdom Metazoa; phylum Mollusca; class Cephalopoda; order Octopoda; family Eledonidae; genus Eledone; species Eledone cirrhosa. The sequence continues at coordinate 16,833,593 of OZ024757.1, forward strand.
GCCATCAATGTCTGCTGTGTACCTCCAACTCCTGCAGGTCCATCTGTTACATTGCCGCCATCAATGTCTGCTGTGTACCTGCAACTCCTGCAGGTCCATCTGTTACATTGCCGCCATCAATGTCTGCTGTGTACCTCCAACTCCTGCAGGTCCATCTGTTACATTGCCGCCATCAATGTCTGCTGTGTACCTCCAACTCCTGCAGGTCCATCTGTTACATTGCCGCCATCAATGTCTGCTGTGTACCTCCAACTCCTGCAGGTCCATCTGTTACATTGGCGCCATCAATGTCTGCTGTGTACCTCCAACTCCTGCAGGTCCATCTGTTACATTGCCGCCATCAATGTCTGCTGTGTACATCCAACTCCTGCAGGTCCATCTGTTACATTGCCGCCATCAATGTCTGCTGTGTACCTCCAACTCCTGCATGTCCATCTGTTACATTGCCGCCATCAATGTCTGCTGTGTTCCAACTCCTGCAGGTCCATCTGTTACATTGCCGCCATCAATGTCTGCTGTGTACCTCCAACTCCTGCAGGTCCATCTGTTACATTGCCGCCATCAATGACTGCTGTGTACCTCCAACTCCTGCAGGTCCATCTGTTACATTGCCGCCATCAATGTCTGCTGTGTTCCTCCAACTCCTGCAGGTCCATCTGTTACATTGCCACCATCAATGTCTGCTGTGTTCCTCCAACTCCTGCAGGTCCATCTGTTACATTGCCACCATCAATGTCTGCTGTGTTCCTCCAACTCCTGCAGGTCCATCTGTTACATTGCCATCATCAATGTCTGCTGTGTTCCTCCAACTCCTGCAGGTCCATCTGTTACATTGCCACCATCAATGTCTGCTGTGTTCCTCCAACTCCTGCAGGTCCATCTGTTACATTGCCACCATCAATGTCTGTTGTGTTCCAACTCCTGCAGCTCCATCTGTTACATTGCCGCCATCAATGTCTGCTGTGTACCTCCAACTCCTGCAGGTCCATCTGTTACATTGCCACCATCAATGTCTGCTGTGTTCTTCCAACCCCTGCAGGTCCATCTGTTACATTGCCTCCATCAATGTCTGCTGTGTTCCTCCAACTCCTGCAGGTCCAACTGTTACATTGCCGCCATCAATGTCTGCTGTGTTCCTCCAACTCCTGCAGGTCCATCTGTTACATTGCCACCATCAATGTCTGCTGTGTTCCAACTCCTGCAGGTCCATCTGTTACATTGCCACCATCAATGTCTGCTGTGTTCCTCCAACTCCTGCAGGTCCATCTGTTACATTGCCGCCATCAATGTCTGCTGTGTACCTCCAACTCCTGCAGGTCCATCTGTTACATTACCTCCATCAATGTCTGCTGTGTACCTCCAACTCCTGCAGGTCCATCTGTTACATTGCCTCCATCAATGTCTGCTGTGTTCCAACTCCTGCAGGTCCATCTGTTACATTGCCGCCATCAATGTCTGCTGTGTACCTCCAACTCCTGCAGGTCCATCTGTTACATTGCCGCCATCAATGTCTGCTGTGTACCTCCAACTCCTGCAGGTCCATCTGTTACATTGCCGCCATCAATGTCTGCTGTGTACCTCCAACTCCTGCAGGTCCATCTGTTACATTGCCGCCATCAATGTCTGCTGTGTTCCTCCAACTCCTGCAGGTCCATCTGTTACATTGCCGCCATCAATGTCTGCTGTGTACCTCCAACTCCTGCAGGTCCATCTGTTACATTGCCGCCATCAATGTCTGCTGTGTTCCTCCAACTCCTGCAGGTCCATCTGTTACATTGCCACCATCAATGTCTGCTGTGTTCCTCCAACTCCTGCAGGTCCATCTGTTACATTGCCGCCATCAATGTCTGCTGTGTTCCTCCAACTCCTGCAGGTCCATCTGTTACATTGCCGCCATCAATGTCTGCTGTGTTCCAACTCCTGCAGGTCCATCTGTTACATTGCCGCCATCAATGTCTGCTGTGTTCCTCCAACTCCTGCAGGTCCATCTGTTACATTGCCACCATCAATGTCTGCTGTGTTCCAACTCCTGCAGGTCCATCTGTTACATTGCCGCCATCAATGTCTGCTGTGTTCCTCCAACTCCTGCAGGTCCATCTGTTACATTGCCACCATCAATGTCTGCTGTGTTCCAACTCCTGCAGGTCCATCTGTTACATTGCCGCCATCAATGTCTGCTGTGTTCCAACTCCTGCAGGTCCATCTGTTACATTGAAGCCATCAATGTCTGCTGTGTTCCAACTCCTGCAGGTCCATCTGTTACATTGCCACCATCAATGTCTGCTGTGTTCCTCCAACACCTGCAGGTCCATCTGTTACATTGCCGCCATCAATGTCTGCTGTGTACCTCCAACTCCTGCAGGTCCATCTGTTACATTGCCACCATCAATGTCTGCTGTGTTCCTCCAACTACTGCAGGTCCATCTGTTACATTGCAGCCATCAATGTCTGCTGTGTTCCTCCAACTCCTGCAGGTCCATCTGTTACATTTCCGCCATCAATGTCTGCTGTGTTCCTCCAACTCCTGCAGGTCCATCTGTTACATTGCCACCATCAATGTCTGCTGTGTTCCAACTCCTGCAGGTCCATCTGTTACATTGCCGCCATCAATGTCTGCTGTGTTCCTCCAACTCCTGCAGGTCCATCTGTTACTTTGCCCCCATCAATGTCTGCTGTGTTCCAACTCCTGCAGGTCCATCTGTTACATTGCCACCATCAATGTCTGCTGTGTTCCAACTCCTGCAGGTCCATCTGTTACATTGCCGCCATCAATGTCTGCTGTGTTCCTCCAACTCCTGCAGGTCCATCTGTTACATTGCCGCCATCAATGTCTGCTGTGTTCCTCCAACTCCTGCAGGTCCATCTGTTACATTGCCACCATCAATGTCTGCTGTGTTCCAACTCCTGCAGGTCCATCTGTTACATTGCCACCATCAATGTCTGCTGTGTTCCAACTCCTGCAGGTCCATCTGTTACATTGCCACCATCAATGTCTTCTGTGTTCCAACTCCTGCAGGTCCATCTGTTACATTGCCACCATCAATGTCTGCTGTGTTCCAACTCCTGCAGGTCCATCTGTTACATTGCTGCCATCAATGTCTGCTGTGTTCCTCCAACTCCTGCAGGTCCATCTGTTACATTGCCACCATCAATGTCTGCTGTGTTCCTCCAACTCCTGCAGGTCCATCTGTTACATTGCCGCCATCAATGTCTGCTGTGTACCTCCAACTCCTGCAGGTACATCTGTTACATTACCTCCATCAATGTCTGCTGTGTACCTCCAACTCCTGCAGGTCCATCTGTTACATTGCCTCCATCAATGTCTGCTGTGTTCCAACTCCTGCAGGTCCATCTGTTACATTGCCGCCATCAATGTCTGCTGTGTACCTCCAACTCCTGCAGGTCCATCTGTTACATTGCCGCCATCAATGTCTGCTGTGTACCTCCAACTCCTGCAGGTCCATCTGTTACATTGCCGCCATCAATGTCTGCTGTGTACCTCCAACTCCTGCAGGTCCATCTGTTACATTGCCGCCATCAATGTCTGCTGTGTTCCTCCAACTCCTGCAGGTCCATCTGTTACATTGCCGCCATCAATGTCTGCTGTGTACCTCCAACTCCTGCAGGTCCATCTGTTACATTGCCGCCATCAATGTCTGCTGTGTTCCTCCAACTCCTGCAGGTCCATCTGTTACATTGCCGCCATCAATGTCTGCTGTGTTCCTCCAACTCCTGCAGGTCCATCTGTTACATTGCCGCCATCAATGTCTGCTGTGTTCCTCCAACTCCTGCAGGTCCATCTGTTACATTGCCGCCATCAATGTCTGCTGTGTTCCAACTCCTGCAGGTCCATCTGTTACATTGCCGCCATCAATGTCTGCTGTGTTCCTCCAACTCCTGCAGGTCCATCTGTTACATTGCCACCATCAATGTCTGCTGTGTTCCAACTCCTGCAGGTCCATCTGTTACATTGCCGCCATCAATGTCTGCTGTGTTCCTCTAACTCCTGCAGGTCCATCTGTTACATTGCCACCATCAATGTCTGCTGTGTTCCAACTCCTGCAGGTCCATCTGTTACATTGCCGCCATCAATGTCTGCTGTGTTCCAACTCCTGCAGGTCCATCTGTTACATTGCAGCCATCAATGTCTGCTGTGTTCCAACTCCTGCAGGTCCATCTGTTACATTGCCACCATCAATGTCTGCTGTGTTCCTCCAACACCTGCAGGTCCATCTGTTACATTGCCGCCATCAATGTCTGCTGTGTACCTCCAACTCCTGCAGGTCCATCTGTTACATTGCCACCATCAATGTCTGCTGTGTTCCTCCAACTACTGCAGGTCCATCTGTTACATTGCAGCCATCAATGTCTGCTGTGTTCCTCCAACTCCTGCAGGTCCATCTGTTACATTTCCGCCATCAATGTCTGCTGTGTTCCTCCAACTCCTGCAGGTCCATCTGTTACATTGCCACCATCAATGTCTGCTGTGTTCCAACTCCTGCAGGTCCATCTGTTACATTGCCGCCATCAATGTCTGCTGTGTTCCTCCAACTCCTGCAGGTCCATCTGTTACTTTGCCCCCATCAATGTCTGCTGTGTTCCAACTCCTGCAGGTCCATCTGTTACATTGCCACCATCAATGTCTGCTGTGTTCCAACTCCTGCAGGTCCATCTGTTACATTGCCGCCATCAATGTCTGCTGTGTTCCTCCAACTCCTGCAGGTCCATCTGTTACATTGCCGCCATCAATGTCTGCTGTGTTCCTCCAACTCCTGCAGGTCCATCTGTTACATTGCCACCATCAATGTCTGCTGTGTTCCAACTCCTGCAGGTCCATCTGTTACATTGCCACCATCAATGTCTGCTGTGTTCCAACTCCTGCAGGTCCATCTGTTACATTGCCACCATCAATGTCTTCTGTGTTCCAACTCCTGCAGGTGCATCTGTTACATTGCCACCATCAATGTCTGCTGTGTTCCAACTCCTGCAGGTCCATCTGTTACATTGCTGCCATCAATGTCTGCTGTGTTCCTCCAACTCCTGCAGGTCCATCTGTTACATTGCCTCCATCAATGTCTGCTGTGTTCCTCCAACTCCTGCAGGTCCATCTGTTACATTGCCGCCATCAATGGCTGCTGTGTTCCTCCAACTCCTGCAGGTCCATCTGTTACATCGCCGCCATCAATGTCTGCTGTGTTCCAACTCCTGCAGGTCCATCTGTTACATTGCCGCCATCAATGTCTGCTGTGTACCTCCAACTCCTGCAGGTCCATCTGTTACATTGCCACCATCAATGTCTGCTGTGTTCCTCCAACTCCTGCAGGTCCATCTGTTACATTGCCGCCATCAATGTCTGCTGTGTACCTCCAACTCCTGCAGGTCCATCTGTTACATTGCCGCCATCAATGTCTGCTGTGTACCTCCAACTCCTGCAGGTCCATCTGTTACATTGCCGCCATCAATGTCTGCTGTGTTCCTCCAACTCCTGCAGGTCCATCTGTTACATTGCCACCATCAATGTCTGCTGTGTTCCTCCAACTCCTGCAGGTCCATCTGTTACATTGCCGCCATCAATGTCTGCTGTGTTCCAACTCCTGCAGGTCCATCTGTTACATTGCCGCCATCAATGTCTGCTGTGTACCTCCAACTCCTGCAGGTCCATCTGTTACATTGCCACCATCAATGTCTGCTGTGTTCCTCCAACTCCTGCAGGTCCATCTGTTACATTGCCGCCATCAATGTCTGCTGTGTACCTCCAACTCCTGCAGGTCCATCTGTTACATTGCCGCCATCAATGTCTGCTGTGTTCCAACTCCTGCAGGTCCATCTGTTACATTGCCGCCATCAATGTCTGCTGTGTACCTCCAACACCTGCAGGTCCATCTGTTACATTGCCGCCATCAATGTCTGCTGTGTTCCAACTCCTGCAGGTCCATCTCTTACATTGCCGCCATCAATGTCTGCTGTGTTCCTCCAACTCCTGCAGGTCCATCTGTTACATTGCCTCCATCAATGTCTGCTGTGTACCTCCAACTCCTGCAGGTCCATCTGTTACATTGCCGCCATCAATGTCTGCTGTGTACCTCCAACTCCTGCAGGTCCATCTGTTACATTGCCGCCATCAATGTCTGCTGTGTACCTCCAACTCCTGCAGGTCCATCTGTTACATTGCCGCCATCAATGTCTGCTGTGTACCTCCAACTCCTGCAGGTCCATCTGTTACATTGCCGCCATCAATGTCTGCTGTGTTCCTCCAACTCCTGCAGGTCCATCTGTTACATTGCCGCCATCAATGTCTGCTGTGTTCCTCCAACTCCTGCAGGTCCATCTGTTACATTGCCGCCATCAATGTCTGCTGTGTTCCTCCAATTCCTGCAGGTCCATCTGTTACATTGCCGCCATCAATGTCTGCTGTGTTCCAACTCCTGCAGGTCCATCTGTTAGATTGCCGCCATCGATGTCTGCTGTGTTCCAACTCCTGCAGGTCCATCTGTTACATTGCCGCCATCAATGTCTGCTGTGTACCTCCAACTCCTGCAGGTCCATCTGTTACATTGCCGCCATCAATGTCTGCTGTGTACCTCCAACTCCTGCAGGTCCATCTGTTACATTGCCGCCATCAATGTCTGCTGTGTTCCTCCAACTCCTGCAGGTCCATCTGTTACATTGCCGCCATCAATGTCTGCTGTGTTCCTCCAACTCCTGCAGGTCCATCTGTTACATTGCCGCCATCAATGTCTGCTGTGTTCCTCCAACTCCTGCAGGTCCATCTGTTACATTGCCGCCATCAATGTCTGCTGTGTTCCTCCAATTCCTGCAGGTCCATCTGTTACATTGCCGCCATCAATGTCTGCTGTGTTCCAACTCCTGCAGGTCCATCTGTTAGATTGCCGCCATCGATGTCTGCTGTGTTCCAACTCCTGCAGGTCCATCTGATACATTGCCGCCATCAATGTCTGCTGTGTACCTCCAACTCCTGCAGGTCCATCTGTTACATTGCCGCCATCAATGTCTGCTGTGTACCTCCAACTCCTGCAGGTCCATCTGTTACATTGCCGCCATCAATGTCTGCTGTGTTCCTCCAACTCCTGCAGGTCCATCTGTTACATTGCCGCCATCAATGTCTGCTGTGTTCCTCCAACTCCTGCAGGTCCATCTGTTACATTGCCGCCATCAATGTCTGCTGTGTTCCAACTCCTGCAGGTCCATCTGTTACATTGCCGCCATCAATGTCTGCTGTGTACCTCCAACTCCTGCAGGTCCATCTGTTACATTGGCGCCATCAATGTCTGCTGTGTACCTCCAACTCCTGCAGGTCCATCTGTTACATTGCCGCCATCAATGTCTGCTGTGTACCTCCAACTCCTGCAGGTCCATCTGTTACATTGCCGCCATCAATGTCTGCTGTGTACCTCCAACTCCTGCAGGTCCATCTGTTACATTGCCGCCATCAATGTCTGCTGTGTTCCAACTCCTGCAGGTCCATCTGTTACATTGCCGCCATCAATGTCTGCTGTGTACCTCCAACTCCTGCAGGTCCATCTGTTACATTGCCGCCATCAATGTCTGCTGTGTTCCAACTCCTGCAGGTCCATCTGTTACATTGCCGCCATCAATGTCTGCTGTGTACCTCCAACTCCTGCAGGTCCATCTGTTACATTGCCGCCATCAATGTCTGCTGTGTTCCTCCAACTCCTGCAGGTCCATCTGTTACATTGCCACCATCAATGTCTGCTGTGTTCCTCCAACTCCTGCAGGTCCATCTGTTACATTGCCACCATCAATGTCTGCTGTGTTCCTCCAACTCCTGCAGGTCCATCTGTTACATTGCCACCATCAATGTCTGCTGTGTTCCTCCAACTCCTGCAGGTCCATCTGTTACATTGCCACCATCAATGTCTGCTGTGTTCCTCCAACTCCTGCAGGTCCATCTGTTACATTGCCACCATCAATGTCTGCTGTGTTCCAACTCCTGCAGATCCATCTGTTACATTGCCGCCATCAATGTCTGCTGTGTTCCCCCAACTCCTGCAGGTCCATCTGTTACATTGCCACCATCAATGTCTGTTGTGTTCCAACTCCTGCAGCTCCATCTGTTACATTGCCGCCATCAATGTCTGCTGTGTACCTCCAACTCCTGCAGGTCCATCTGTTACATTGCCACCATCAATGTCTGCTGTGTTCTTCCAACCCCTGCAGGTCCATCTGTTACATTGCCTCCATCAATGTCTGCTGTGTTCCTCCAACTCCTGCAGGTCCATCTGTTACATTGCCGCCATCAATGTCTGCTGTGTTCCTCCAACTCCTGCAGGTCCATCTGTTACATTGCCACCATCAATGTCTGCTGTGTTCCAACTCCTGCAGGTCCATCTGTTACATTGCCTCCATCAATGTCTGCTGTGTTCCAACTCCTGCAGGTCCATCTGTTACATTGCCGCCATCAATGTCTGCTGTGTTCCTCCAACTCCTGCAGGTCCATCTGTTACATTGCCTCCATCAATGTCTGCTGTGTTCCAACTCCTGCAGGTCCATCTGTTACATTGCCGCCATCAATGTCTGCTGTGTACCTCCAACTCCTGCAGGTCCATCTGTTACATTGCCGCCATCAATGTCTGCTGTGTACCTCCAACTCCTGCAGGTCCATCTGTTATATTGCCTCCATCAATGTCTGCTGTGTTCCAACTCCTGCAGGTCCATCTGTTACATTGCCGCCATCAATGTCTGCTGTGTTCCTCCAACTCCTGCAGGTCCATCTGTTACATTGCCTCCATCAATGTCTGCTGTGTTCCTCCAACTCCTGCAGGTCCATCTGTTACATTGCCGCCATCAATGTCTGCTGTGTTCCTCCAACTCCTGCAGGTCCATCTGTTACATTGCCGCCATCAATGTCTGCTGTGTTCCAACTCCTGCAGGTCCATCTGTTACATTGCCACCATCAATGTCTGCTTTGTACCTCCAACTCCTGCAGGTCCATCTGTTACATTGCCGCCATCAATGTCTGCTGTGTTCCTCCAACTCCTGCAGGTCCATCTGTTACATTGCCGCCATCAATGTCTGCTGTGTTCCTCCAACTCCTGCAGGTCCATCTGTTACATTGCCGCCATCAATGTCTGCTGTGTTCCTCCAACTCCTGCAGGTCCATCTGTTACATTGCCGCCATCAATGTCTGCTGTGTACCTCCAACTCCTGCAGGTCCATCTGTTACATTGCCACCATCAATGTCTGCTTTGTACCTCCAACTCCTGCAGGTCCATCTGTTACATTGCCGCCATCAATGTCTGCTGTGTTCCTCCAACTCCTGCAGGTCCATCTGTTACATTGCCGCCATCAATGTCTGCTGTGTTCCTCCAACTCCTGCAGGTCCATCTGTTACATTGCCGCCATCAATGTCTGCTGTGTTCCTCCAACTCCTGCAGGTCCATCTGTTACATTGCCGCCATCAATGTCTGCTGTGTACCTCCAACTCCTGCAGGTCCATCTGTTACATTGCCACCATCAATGTCTGCTGTGTACCTCCAACTCCTGCAGGTCCATCTGTTACATTGCCGCCATCAATGTCTGCTGTGTTCCTCCAACTCCTGCAGGTCCATCTGTTACATTGCCGCCATCAATGTCTGCTGTGTTCCTCCAACTCCTGCAGGTCCATCTGTTACTTTGCCACCATCAATGTCTGCTGTGTTCCAACTCCTGCAGGTCCCATCTGTTACATTGCCTCCATCAATGTCTGCTGTGTACTTCCAACTCCTGCAGGTCCATCTGTTACATTGCCGCCATCAATGTCTGCTGTGTTCCAACTCCTGCAGGTCCATCTGTTACATTGCCTCCATCAATGTCTGCTGTGTACCTCCAACTCCTGCAGGTCCATCTGTTACATTGCCGCCATCAATGTCTGCTGTGTTCCAACTCCTGCAGGTCCATCTGTTACATTGCCTCCATCAATGTCTGCTGTGTACCTCCAACTCCTGCAGGTCCATCTGTTACATTGCCTCCATCAATGTCTGCTGTGTACCTCCAACTCCTGCAGGTCCATCTGTTACTTTTCCACCATCAATGTCTGCTGTGTTCCAACTCCTGCAGGTCCCATCTGTTACATTGCCTCCATCAATGTCTGCTGTGTACCTCCAACTCCTGCAGGTCCATCTGTTACATTGCCTCCATCAATGTCTGCTGTGTACCTCCAACTCCTGCAGGTCCATCTGTTACATTGCCGCCATCAATGTCTGCTGTGTTCCAACTCCTGCAGGTCCATCTGTTACATTGCCGCCATCAATGTCTGCTGTGTACCTCCAACTCCTGCAGGTCCATCTGTTACATTGCCTCCATCAATGTCTGCTGTGTTCCTCCAACTCCTGCAGGTCCATCTGTTACATTGCCGCCATCAATGTCTGCTGTGTTCCAACTCCTGCAGGTCTCATCTGTTACACTGCCGCCATCAATGTCTGCTGTGTACCTCCAACTCCTGCAGGTCCCATCTGTAACATTGCCGCCATCAATGTCTGCTGTGTTCCTCCAACTCCTGCAGGTCCATCTGTTACATTGCCGCCATCAATGTCTGCTGTGTTCCAACTCCTGCAGGTCTCATCTGTTACATTGCCGCCATCAATGTCTGCTGTGTACCTCCAACTCCTGCAGGTCCATCTGTTACATTGCCGCCATCAATGTCTGCTGTGTTCCAACTCCTGCAGGTCTCATCTGTTACACTGCCGCCATCAATGTCTGCTGTGTACCTCCAACTCCTGCAGGTCCATCTGTTACATTGCCGCCATCAATGTTTGCTGTGTACCTCCAACTCCTGCAGGTCCATCTGTTACATTGCCGCCATCAATGTCTGCTGTGTTCCAACTCCTGCAAGTCCATCTGTTACATTGCCGCCATCAATGTCTGCTGTGTACCTCCAACTCCTGCAGGTCCATCTCTTACATTGCCGCCATCAATGTCTGCTGTGCTCCTCCAACTCCTGCAGGTCCATCTGTTACATTGCCACCATCAATGTCTGCTGTGTTCCAACTCCTGCAGGTCTCATCTGTTACATTGCCGCCATCAATGTCTGCTGTGTTCCTCCAACTCCTGCAGGTCCATCTGTTACATTGCCGCCATCAATGTCTGCTGTGTTCCAACTCCTGCAGGTCTCATCTGTTACACTGCCGGCATCAATGTCTGCTGTGTACCTCCAACTCCTGCAGGTCCATCTGTTACATTGCCGCCATCAATGTCTGCTGTGTTCCTCCAACTCCTGCAGGTCCATCTGTTACATTGCCACCATCAATGTCTGCTGTGTTCCTCCAACTCCTGCAGGTCCATCTGTTACATTGCCGCCATCAATGTCTGCTGTGTTCCTCCAACTCCTGCAGGTCCATCTGTTACATTGCCACCATCAATGTCTGCTGTGTTCCTCCAACTCCTGCAGGTCCATCTGTTACATTGCCGCCATCAATGTCTGCTGTGTTCCTCCAACCCCTGCAGGTCCATCTGTTACATTGCCTCCATCAATGTCTGCTGTGTACCTCCAACTCCTGCAGGTCCATCTGTTACATTGCCGCCATCAATGTCTGCTGTGTTCCTCCAACTCCTGCAGGTCCATCTGTTACATTGCCGCCATCAATGTCTGCTGTGTTCCTCCAACTCCTGCAGGTCCATCTGTTACATTGCCGCCATCAATGTCTGCTGTGTACCTCCAACTCCTGCAGGTCCATCTGTTACATTGCCGCCATCAATGTCTGCTGTGTTCCAACTCCTGCAGGTCCATCTGTTACATTGCCGCCATCAATGTCTGCTGTGTTCCTCCAACTTCTGCAGGTCCATCTGTTACATTGCCTCCATCAATGTCTGCTGTGTTCCAACTCCTGCAGGTCCATCTGTTACATTGCCGCCATCAATGTCTGCTGTGTTCCAACTCCTGCAGGTCTCATCTGTTACATTGCCACCATCAATGTCTGCTGTGTTCCTCCAACTCCTGCAGGTCTCATCTGTTACATTGCCACCATCAATGTCTGCTGTGTTCCTCCAACTCCTGCAGGTCCATCTGTTACATTGCCGCCATCAATGTCTGCTGTGTTCCAACTCCTGCAGGTCTCATCTGTTACATTGCCGCCATCAATGTCTGCTGTGTACCTCCAACTCCTGCAGGTCCATCTGTTACATTGCCTCCATCAATGTCTGCTGTGTTCCTCCAACTCCTGCAGGTCCATCTGTTACATTGCCGCCATCAATGTCTGCTGTGTTCCTCCAACTCCTGCAGGTCCATCTGTTACATTGCCTCCATCAATGTCTGCTGTGTTCCTTCAACTCCTGCAGGTCGATCTGTTACATTGCCTCCATCAATGTCTGCTGTGTTCCTCCAACTCCTGCAGGTCCATCTGTTACATTGCTGCCATCAATGTCTGCTGTGTTCCAACTCCTGCAGGTCTCATCTGTTACATTGCCGCCATCAATGTCTGCTGTGTTCCTCCAACTCCTGCAGGTCCATCTGTTACATTGCCGCCATCAATGTCTGCTGTGTACCTCCAACTCCTGCAAGTCCATCTGTTACATTGCCGCCATCAATGTCTGCTGTGTTCCAACTCCTGCAGGTCCATCTGTTACATTGCCACCATCAATGTCTGCTGTGTTCCTCCAACTCCTGCAGGTCCATCTGTTACATTGCCGCCATCAATGTCTGCTGTGTACCTCCAACACCTGCAAGTCCATCTGTTACATTGCCGCCATCAATGTCTGCTGTGTTCCAACTCCTGCAGGTCCATCTGTTACATTGCCACCATCAATGTCTGCTGTGTTCCTCCAACCCCTGCAGGTCCATCTGTTACATTGCCTCCATCAATGTCTGCTGTGTTCCTCCAACTCCTGCAGGTCCATCTGTTACATTGCCGCCATCAATGTCTGCTGTGTTCCTCCAACTCCTGCAGGTCCATCTGTTACATTGCCACCATCAATGTCTGCTGTGTTCCTCCAACTCCTGCAGGTCCATCTGTTACATTGCCGCCATCAATGTCTGCTGTGTACCTCCAACTCCTGCAGGTCCATCTGTTACATTGCCGCCATCAATGTCTGCTGTGTACCTCCAACTCCTGCAGGTCCCATCTGTTACATTGCCCCCATCAATGTCTGCTGTGTTCCTCCAACCCCTGCAGGTCCATCTGTTACATTGCCTCCATCAATGTCTGCTGTGTTCCTCCAACTCCTGCAGGTCCATCTGTTACATTGCCGCCATCAATGTCTGCTGTGTTCCTCCAACTCCTGCAGGTCCATCTGTTACATTGCCGCCATCAATGTCTGCTGTGTTCCAACTCCTGCAGGTCCATCTGTTACATTGCCGCCATCAATGTCTGCTGTGTTCCAACTCCTGCAGGTCCATCTGTTACATTGCCACCATCAATGTCTGCTGTGTTCCTCCAACTCCTGCAGGTCCATCTGTTACATTGCCGCCATCAATGTCTGCTGTGTTCCAACTCCTGCAGGTCCATCTGTTACATTGCCACCATCAATGTCTGCTGTGTTCCTCCAACTCCTGCAGGTCCATCTGTTACATTGCCGCCATCAATGTCTGCTGTGTTCCAACTCCTGCAGGTCCATCTGTTACATTGCCGCCATCAATGTCTGCTGTGTTCCTCCAACTCCTGCAGGTCCATCTGTTACATTGCCGCCATCAATGTCTGCTGTGTACCTCCAACTCCTGCAGGTCCATCTGTTACATTACCTCCATCAATGTCTGCTGTGTACCTCCAACTCCTGCAGGTCCATCTGTTACATTGCCTCCATCAATGTCTGCTGTGTTCCAACTCCTGCAGGTCCATCTGTTACATTGCCGCCATCAATGTCTGTTGTGTTCCTCCAACTCCTGCAGGTCCATCTGTTACATTGCCTCCATCAATGTCTGCTGTGTACCTCCAACTCCTGCAGGTCCATCTGTTACATTGCCGCCATCAATGTCTGCTGTGTACCTCCAACTCCTGCAGGTCCATCTCTTACATTGCCGCCATCAATGTCTGCTGTGTACCTCCAACTCCTGCAGGTCCATCTGTTACATTCCCGCCATCAATGTCTGCTGTGTACCTCCAACTCCTGCAGGTCCATCTCTTACATTGCCGCCATCAATGTCTGCTGTGTACCTCCAACTCCTGCAGGTCCATCTGTTACATTGCCGCCATCAATGTCTGCTGTGTTCCTCCAACTCCTGCAGGTCCATCTGTTACATTGCCGCCATCAATGTCTGCTGTGTTCCAACTCCTGCAGGTCTCATCTGTTACATTGCCGCCATCAATGTCTGCTGTGTTCCAACTCCTGCAGGTCCCATCTGTTACATTGCCTCCATCAATGTCTGCTGTGTACCTCCAACTCCTGCAGGTCCATCTGTTACTTTGCCACCATCAATGTCTGCTGTGTTCCAACTCCTGCAGGTGCCATCTGTTACATTGCCTCCATCAATGTCTGCTGTGTACCTCCAACTCCTGCAGGTCCATCTGTTACATTGCCTCCATCAATGTCTGCTGTGTTCCTCCAACTCCTGCAGGTCCATCTTTTACATTGCCGCCATCAATGTCTGCTGTGTTCCAACTCCTGCAGCTCCATCTGTTACATTGCCGCCATCAATGTCTGCTGTGTTCCTCCAACTCCTGCAGGTCCATCTGTTACATTGCCGCCATCAATGTCTGCTGTGTTCCTCCAACTCCTGCAGGTCCATCTGTTACATTGCCGCCATCAATGTCTGCTGTGTACCTCCAACTCCTGCAGGTCCATCTGTTACATTGCCTCCATCAATGTCTGCTGTGTTCCTCCAACTCCTGCAGGTCCATCTGTTACATTGCCGCCATCAATGTCTGCTGTGTTCCAACTCCTGCAGGTCCATCTGTTACATTGCCGCCATCAATGTCTGCTGTGTTCCTCCAACTCCTGCAGGTCCATCTGTTACATTGCCGCCATCAATGTCTGCTGTGTTCCTCCAACTCCTGCAGGTCCATCTGTTACATTGCCGCCATCAATGTCTGCTGTGTTCCTCCAACTCCTGCAGGTCCATCTGTTACATTGGCGCCATCAATGTCTGCTGTGTACCTCCAACTCCTGCAGGTCCATCTGTTACATTGCCGCCATCAATGTCTGCTGTGTTCCTCCAACTCCTGCAGGTCCATCTGTTACATTGCCGCCATCAATGTCTGCTGTGTTCCAACTCCTGCAGGTCCATCTGTTACATTGCCGCCATCAATGTCTGCTGTGTACCTCCAACTCCTGCAGGTCCATCTGTTACATTGGCGCCATCAATGTCTGCTGTGTACCTCCAACTCCTGCAGGTCCATCTGTTACATTGCCGCCATCAATGTCTGCTGTGTACCTCCAACTCCTGCAGGTCCATCTGTTACATTGCCGCCATCAATGTCTGCTGTGTACCTCCAACTCCTGCAGGTCCATCTGTTACATTGCCGCCATCAATGTCTGCTGTGTTCCAACTCCTGCAGGTCCATCTGTTACATTGCCGCCATCAATGTCTGCTGTGTACCTCCAACTCCTGCAGGTCCATCTGTTACATTGCCGCCATCAATGTCTGCTGTGTTCCAACTCCTGCAGGTCCATCTGTTACATTGCCGCCATCAATGTCTGCTGTGTACCTCCAACTCCTGCAGGTCCATCTGTTACATTGCCGCCATCAATGTCTGCTGTGTTCCTCCAACTCCTGCAGGTCCATCTGTTACATTGCCACCATCAATGTCTGCTGTGTTCCTCCAACTCCTGCAGGTCCATCTGTTACATTGCCACCATCAATGTCTGCTGTGTTCCTCCAACTCCTGCAGGTCCATCTGTTACATTGCCACCATCAATGTCTGCTGTGTTCCTCCAACTCCTGCAGGTCCATCTGTTACATTGCCACCATCAATGTCTGCTGTGTTCCTCCAACTCCTGCAGGTCCATCTGTTACATTGCCACCATCAATGTCTGCTGTGTTCCAACTCCTGCAGATCCATCTGTTACATTGCCGCCATCAATGTCTGCTGTGTTCCCCCAACTCCTGCAGGTCCATCTGTTACATTGCCACCATCAATGTCTGTTGTGTTCCAACTCCTGCAGCTCCATCTGTTACATTGCCGCCATCAATGTCTGCTGTGTACCTCCAACTCCTGCAGGTCCATCTGTTACATTGCCACCATCAATGTCTGCTGTGTTCTTCCAACCCCTGCAGGTCCATCTGTTACATTGCCTCCATCAATGTCTGCTGTGTTCCTCCAACTCCTGCAGGTCCATCTGTTACATTGCCGCCATCAATGTCTGCTGTGTTCCTCCAACTCCTGCAGGTCCATCTGTTACATTGCCACCATCAATGTCTGCTGTGTTCCAACTCCTGCAGGTCCATCTGTTACATTGCCTCCATCAATGTCTGCTGTGTTCCAACTCCTGCAGGTCCATCTGTTACATTGCCGCCATCAATGTCTGCTGTGTTCCTCCAACTCCTGCAGGTCCATCTGTTACATTGCCTCCATCAATGTCTGCTGTGTTCCAACTCCTGCAGGTCCATCTGTTACATTGCCGCCATCAATGTCTGCTGTGTACCTCCAACTCCTGCAGGTCCATCTGTTACATTGCCGCCATCAATGTCTGCTGTGTACCTCCAACTCCTGCAGGTCCATCTGTTATATTGCCTCCATCAATGTCTGCTGTGTTCCAACTCCTGCAGGTCCATCTGTTACATTGCCGCCATCAATGTCTGCTGTGTTCCTCCAACTCCTGCAGGTCCATCTGTTACATTGCCTCCATCAATGTCTGCTGTGTTCCTCCAACTCCTGCAGGTCCATCTGTTACATTGCCGCCATCAATGTCTGCTGTGTTCCTCCAACTCCTGCAGGTCCATCTGTTACATTGCCGCCATCAATGTCTGCTGTGTTCCAACTCCTGCAGGTCCATCTGTTACATTGCCACCATCAATGTCTGCTTTGTACCTCCAACTCCTGCAGGTCCATCTGTTACATTGCCGCCATCAATGTCTGCTGTGTTCCTCCAACTCCTGCAGGTCCATCTGTTACATTGCCGCCATCAATGTCTGCTGTGTTCCTCCAACTCCTGCAGGTCCATCTGTTACATTGCCGCCATCAATGTCTGCTGTGTTCCTCCAACTCCTGCAGGTCCATCTGTTACATTGCCGCCATCAATGTCTGCTGTGTACCTCCAACTCCTGCAGGTCCATCTGTTACATTGCCACCATCAATGTCTGCTTTGTACCTCCAACTCCTGCAGGTCCATCTGTTACATTGCCGCCATCAATGTCTGCTGTGTTCCTCCAACTCCTGCAGGTCCATCTGTTACATTGCCGCCATCAATGTCTGCTGTGTTCCTCCAACTCCTGCAGGTCCATCTGTTACATTGCCGCCATCAATGTCTGCTGTGTTCCTCCAACTCCTGCAGGTCCATCTGTTACATTGCCGCCATCAATGTCTGCTGTGTACCTCCAACTCCTGCAGGTCCATCTGTTACATTGCCACCATCAATGTCTGCTGTGTACCTCCAACTCCTGCAGGTCCATCTGTTACATTGCCGCCATCAATGTCTGCTGTGTTCCTCCAACTCCTGCAGGTCCATCTGTTACATTGCCGCCATCAATGTCTGCTGTGTTCCTCCAACTCCTGCAGGTCCATCTGTTACTTTGCCACCATCAATGTCTGCTGTGTTCCAACTCCTGCAGGTCCCATCTGTTACATTGCCTCCATCAATGTCTGCTGTGTACTTCCAACTCCTGCAGGTCCATCTGTTACATTGCCGCCATCAATGTCTGCTGTGTTCCAACTCCTGCAGGTCCATCTGTTACATTGCCTCCATCAATGTCTGCTGTGTACCTCCAACTCCTGCAGGTCCATCTGTTACATTGCCGCCATCAATGTCTGCTGTGTTCCAACTCCTGCAGGTCCATCTGTTACATTGCCTCCATCAATGTCTGCTGTGTACCTCCAACTCCTGCAGGTCCATCTGTTACATTGCCTCCATCAATGTCTGCTGTGTACCTCCAACTCCTGCAGGTCCATCTGTTACTTTTCCACCATCAATGTCTGCTGTGTTCCAACTCCTGCAGGTCCCATCTGTTACATTGCCTCCATCAATGTCTGCTGTGTACCTCCAACTCCTGCAGGTCCATCTGTTACATTGCCTCCATCAATGTCTGCTGTGTACCTCCAACTCCTGCAGGTCCATCTGTTACATTGCCGCCATCAATGTCTGCTGTGTACCTCCAACTCCTGCAGGTCCATCTGTTACATTGCCTCCATCAATGTCTGCTGTGTTCCTCCAACTCCTGCAGGTCCATCTGTTACATTGCCGCCATCAATGTCTGCTGTGTTCCAACTCCTGCAGGTCTCATCTGTTACACTGCCGCCATCAATGTCTGCTGTGTACCTCCAACTCCTGCAGGTCCCATCTGTAACATTGCCGCCATCAATGTCTGCTGTGTTCCTCCAACTCCTGCAGGTCCATCTGTTACATTGCCGCCATCAATGTCTGCTGTGTTCCAACTCCTGCAGGTCTCATCTGTTACATTGCCGCCATCAATGTCTGCTGTGTACCTCCAACTCCTGCAGGTCCATCTGTTACATTGCCGCCATCAATGTCTGCTGTGTTCCAACTCCTGCAGGTCTCATCTGTTACACTGCCGCCATCAATGTCTGCTGTGTACCTCCAACTCCTGCAGGTCCATCTGTTACATTGCCGCCATCAATGTTTGCTGTGTACCTCCAACTCCTGCAGGTCCATCTGTTACATAGCCGCCATCAATGTCTGCTGTGTTCCAACTCCTGCAAGTCCATCTGTTACATTGCCGCCATCAATGTCTGCTGTGTACCTCCAACTCCTGCAGGTCCATCTCTTACATTGCCGCCATCAATGTCTGCTGTGCTCCTCCAACTCCTGCAGGTCCATCTGTTACATTGCCACCATCAATGTCTGCTGTGTTCCAACTCCTGCAGGTCTCATCTGTTACATTGCCGCCATCAATGTCTGCTGTGTTCCTCCAACTCCTGCAGGTCCATCTGTTACATTGCCGCCATCAATGTCTGCTGTGTTCCAACTCCTGCAGGTCTCATCTGTTACACTGCCGGCATCAATGTCTGCTGTGTACCTCCAACTCCTGCAGGTCCATCTGTTACATTGCCGCCATCAATGTCTGCTGTGTTCCTCCAACTCCTGCAGGTCCATCTGTTACATTGCCACCATCAATGTCTGCTGTGTTCCTCCAACTCCTGCAGGTCCATCTGTTACATTGCCGCCATCAATGTCTGCTGTGTTCCTCCAACTCCTGCAGGTCCATCTGTTACATTGCCACCATCAATGTCTGCTGTGTTCTTCCAACTCCTGCAGGTCCATCTGTTACATTGCCGCCATCAATGTCTGCTGTGTTCCTCCAACCCCTGCAGGTCCATCTGTTACATTGCCTCCATCAATGTCTGCTGTGTACCTCCAACTCCTGCAGGTCCATCTGTTACATTGCCGCCATCAATGTCTGCTGTGTTCCTCCAACTCCTGCAGGTCCATCTGTTACATTGCCGCCATCAATGTCTGCTGTGTTCCTCCAACTCCTGCAGGTCCATCTGTTACATTGCCGCCATCAATGTCTGCTGTGTACCTCCAACTCCTGCAGGTCCATCTGTTACATTGCCGCCATCAATGTCTGCTGTGTTCCAACTCCTGCAGGTCCATCTGTTACATTGCCGCCATCAATGTCTGCTGTGTTCCTCCAACTTCTGCAGGTCCATCTGTTACATTGCCTCCATCAATGTCTGCTGTGTTCCAACTCCTGCAGGTCCATCTGTTACATTGCCGCCATCAATGTCTGCTGTGTTCCAACTCCTGCAGGTCTCATCTGTTACATTGCCACCATCAATGTCTGCTGTGTTCCTCCAACTCCTGCAGGTCTCATCTGTTACATTGCCACCATCAATGTCTGCTGTGTTCCTCCAACTCCTGCAGGTCCATCTGTTACATTGCCGCCATCAATGTCTGCTGTGTTCCAACTCCTGCAGGTCTCATCTGTTACATTGCCGCCATCAATGTCTGCTGTGTACCTCCAACTCCTGCAGGTCCATCTGTTACATTGCCTCCATCAATGTCTGCTGTGTTCCTCCAACTCCTGCAGGTCCATCTGTTACATTGCCGCCATCAATGTCTGCTGTGTTCCTCCAACTCCTGCAGGTCCATCTGTTACATTGCCTCCATCAATGTCTGCTGTGTTCCTTCAACTCCTGCAGGTCCATCTGTTACATTGCCTCCATCAATGTCTGCTGTGTTCCTCCAACTCCTGCAGGTCCATCTGTTACATTGCTGCCATCAATGTCTGCTGTGTTCCAACTCCTGCAGGTCTCATCTGTTACATTGCCGCCATCAATGTCTGCTGTGTTCCTCCAACTCCTGCAGGTCCATCTGTTACATTGCCGCCATCAATGTCTGCTGTGTTCCAACTCCTGCAGGTCCATCTGTTACATTGCCACCATCAATGTCTGCTGTGTTCCTCCAACTCCTGCAGGTCCATCTGTTACATTGCCGCCATCAATGTCTGCTGTGTTCCAACTCCTGCAGGTCCATCTGTTACATTGCCACCATCAATGTCTGCTGTGTTCCTCCAACTCCTGCAGGTCCATCTGTTACATTGCCGCCATCAATGTCTGCTGTGTACCTCCAACACCTGCAAGTCCATCTGTTACATTGCCGCCATCAATGTCTGCTGTGTTCCAACTCCTGCAGGTCCATCTGTTACATTGCCACCATCAATGTCTGCTGTGTTCCTCCAACCCCTGCAGGTCCATCTGTTACATTGCCTCCATCAATGTCTGCTGTGTTCCTCCAACTCCTGCAGGTCCATCTGTTACATTGCCGCCATCAATGTCTGCTGTGTTCCTCCAACTCCTGCAGGTCCATCTGTTACATTGCCACCATCAATGTCTGCTGTGTTCCTCCAACTCCTGCAGGTCCATCTGTTACATTGCCGCCATCAATGTCTGCTGTGTACCTCCAACTCCTGCAGGTCCATCTGTTACATTGCCGCCATCAATGTCTGCTGTGTACCTCCAACTCCTGCAGGTCCCATCTGTTACATTGCCCCCATCAATGTCTGCTGTGTTCCTCCAACCCCTGCAGGTCCATCTGTTACATTGCCTCCATCAATGTCTGCTGTGTTCCTCCAACTCCTGCAGGTCCATCTGTTACATTGCCGCCATCAATGTCTGCTGTGTTCCTCCAACTCCTGCAGGTCCATCTGTTACATTGCCGCCATCAATGTCTGCTGTGTTCCAACTCCTGCAGGTCCATCTGTTACATTGCCGCCATCAATGTCTGCTGTGTTCCAACTCCTGCAGGTCCATCTGTTACATTGCCACCATCAATGTCTGCTGTGTTCCTCCAACTCCTGCAGGTCCATCTGTTACATTGCCGCCATCAATGTCTGCTGTGTTCCAACTCCTGCAGGTCCATCTGTTACATTGCCACCATCAATGTCTGCTGTGTTCCTCCAACTCCTGCAGGTCCATCTGTTACATTGCCGCCATCAATGTCTGCTGTGTTCCAACTCCTGCAGGTCCATCTGTTACATTGCCGCCATCAATGTCTGCTGTGTTCCTCCAACTCCTGCAGGTCCATCTGTTACATTGCCGCCATCAATGTCTGCTGTGTACCTCCAACTCCTGCAGGTCCATCTGTTACATTACCTCCATCAATGTCTGCTGTGTACCTCCAACTCCTGCAGGTCCATCTGTTACATTGCCTCCATCAATGTCTGCTGTGTTCCAACTCCTGCAGGTCCATCTGTTACATTGCCGCCATCAATGTCTGTTGTGTTCCTCCAACTCCTGCAGGTCCATCTGTTACATTGCCTCCATCAATGTCTGCTGTGTACCTCCAACTCCTGCAGGTCCATCTGTTACATTGCCGCCATCAATGTCTGCTGTGTACCTCCAACTCCTGCAGGTCCATCTCTTACATTGCCGCCATCAATGTCTGCTGTGTACCTCCAACTCCTGCAGGTCCATCTGTTACATTCCCGCCATCAATGTCTGCTGTGTACCTCCAACTCCTGCAGGTCCATCTCTTACATTGCCGCCATCAATGTCTGCTGTGTACCTCCAACTCCTGCAGGTCCATCTGTTACATTGCCGCCATCAATGTCTGCTGTGTTCCTCCAACTCCTGCAGGTCCATCTGTTACATTGCCGCCATCAATGTCTGCTGTGTTCCAACTCCTGCAGGTCTCATCTGTTACATTGCCGCCATCAATGTCTGCTGTGTTCCAACTCCTGCAGGTCCCATCTGTTACATTGCCTCCATCAATGTCTGCTGTGTACCTCCAACTCCTGCAGGTCCATCTGTTACTTTGCCACCATCAATGTCTGCTGTGTTCCAACTCCTGCAGGTGCCATCTGTTACATTGCCTCCATCAATGTCTGCTGTGTACCTCCAACTCCTGCAGGTCCATCTGTTACATTGCCTCCATCAATGTCTGCTGTGTTCCTCCAACTCCTGCAGGTCCATCTTTTACATTGCCGCCATCAATGTCTGCTGTGTTCCAACTCCTGCAGCTCCATCTGTTACATTGCCGCCATCAATGTCTGCTGTGTTCCTCCAACTCCTGCAGGTCCATCTGTTACATTGCCGCCATCAATGTCTGCTGTGTTCCTCCAACTCCTGCAGGTCCATCTGTTACATTGCCGCCATCAATGTCTGCTGTGTACCTCCAACTCCTGCAGGTCCATCTGTTACATTGCCTCCATCAATGTCTGCTGTGTTCCTCCAACTCCTGCAGGTCCATCTGTTACATTGCCGCCATCAATGTCTGCTGTGTTCCAACTCCTGCAGGTCCATCTGTTACATTGCCGCCATCAATGTCTGCTGTGTTCCTCCAACTCCTGCAGGTCCATCTGTTACATTGCCGCCATCAATGTCTGCTGTGTTCCTCCAACTCCTGCAGGTCCATCTGTTACATTGCCGCCATCAATGTCTGCTGTGTTCCTCCAACTCCTGCAGGTCCATCTGTTACATTGCCGCCATCAATGTCTGCTGTGTTCCTCCAACTCCTGCAGGTCCATCTGTTACATTGCCGCCATCAATGTCTGCTGTGTACCTCCAACTCCTGCAGGTCCCATCTGTTACATTGCCGCCATCAATGTCTGCTGTGTTCCTCCAACTCCTGCAGGTCCATCTGTTACATTGCCGCCATCAATGTCTGCTGTGTTCCTCCAACTCCTGCAGGTCCATCTGTTACATTGGCGCCATCAATGTCTGCTGTGTACCTCCAACTCCTGCAGGTCCATCTGTTACATTGCCGCCATCAATGTCTGCTGTGTACCTCCAACTCCTGCAGGTCCATCTCTTACATTGCCGCCATCAATGTCTGCTGTGTACCTCCAACTCCTGCAGGTCCATCTGTTACATTGCCGCCATCAATGTCTGCTGTGTTCCTCCAACTCCTGCAGGTCCATCTCTTACATTGCCGCCATCAATGTCTGCTGTGTTCCAACTCCTGCAGGTCCATCTGTTACATTGCCTCCATCAATGTCTGCTGTGTACCTCCAACTCCTGCAGGTCCATCTGTTACATTGCCGCCATCAATGTCTGCTGTGTACCTCCAACTCCTGCAGGTCCATCTCTTACATTGCCGCCATCAATGTCTGCTGTGTACCTCCAACTCCTGCAGGTCCATCTGTTACATTGCCGCCATCAATGTCTGATGTGTTCCTCCAACTCCTGCAGGTCCATCTGTTACATTGCCACCATCAATGTCTGCTGTGTTCCAACTCCTGCAGGTCTCATCTGTTACATTGCCGCCATCAATGTCTGCTGTGTTCCAACTCCTGCAGGTCCCATCTGTTACATTGCCTCCATCAATGTCTGCTGTGTACCTCCAACTCCTGCAGGTCCATCTGTTACTTTGCCACCATCAATGTCTGCTGTGTTCCAACTCCTGCAGGTGCCATCTGTTACATTGCCTCCATCAATGTCTGCTGTGTACCTCCAACTCCTGCAGGTCCATCTGTTACATTGCCGCCATCAATGTCTGCTGTGTACCTCCAACTCCTGCAGGTCCATCTGTTACATTGCCTCCATCAATGTCTGCTGTGTTCCTCCAACTCCTGCAGGTCCATCTGTTACATTGCCGCCATCAATGTCTGCTGTGTTCCAACTCCTGCAGGTCCATCTGTTACATTGCCGCCATCAATGTCTGCTGTGTTCTTCCAACTCCTGCAGGTCCATCTGTTACATTGCCGCCATCAATGTCTGCTGTGTTCCTCCAACTCCTGCAGGTCCATCTGTTACATTGCCGCCATCAATGTCTGCTGTGTTCCTCCAACTCCTGCAGGTCCATCTGTTACATTGGCGCCATCAATGTCTGCTGTGTACCTCCAACTCCTGCAGGTCCATCTGTTACATTGCCGCCATCAATGTCTGCTGTGTTCCTCCAACTCCTGCAGGTCCATCTGTTACATTGCCGCCATCAATGTCTGCTGTGTTCCTCCAACTCCTGCAGGTCCATCTGTTACATTGCCGCCATCAATGTCTGCTGTGTACCTCCAACTCCTGCAGGTCCCATCTGTTACATTGCCGCCATCAATGTCTGCTGTGTTCCTCCAACTCCTGCAGGTCCATCTGTTACATTGCCGCCATCAATGTCTGCTGTGTTCCAACTCCTGCAGGTCTCATCTGTTACATTGCCGCCATCAATGTCTGCTGTGTTCCAACTCCTGCAGGTCTCATCTGTTACATTGCCGCCATCAATGTCTGCTGTGTTCCAACTCCTGCAGGTCTCATCTGTTACATTGCCGCCATTAATGTCTGCTGTGTTCCTCCAACTCCTGCAGGTCCATCTGTTACATTGCCGCCATCAATGTCTGCTGTGTTCCTCCAACTCCTGCAGGTCCATCTGTTACATTGCCGCCATCAATGTCTGCTGTGTTCCAACTCCTGCAGGTCCCATCTGTTACATTGCCTCCATCAATGTCTGCTGTGTACCTCCAACTCCTGCAGGTCCATCTGTTACATTGCCTCCATCGTATGTCTGCTGTGTTCCTCCAACTCCTGCAGGTCCATCTGTTACATTGCCACCATCATTGTCTGCTGTGTTCCAACTCCTGCAGGTCCATCTGTTACATTGCCGCCATCAATGTCTGCTGTGTACCTCCAACTCCTGCAGGTCCATCTGTTACATTGCCACCATCAATGTCTGCTGTGTTCCTCCAACTCCTGCAAGTCCATCTGTTACATTGCCGCCATCAATGTCTGCTGTGTTCCTCCAACTCCTGCAGGTACATCTGTTACATTGCCGCCATCAATGTCTGCTGTGTTCCTCCAACTCCTGCAGGTCCATCTGTTACATTGCCGCCATCAATGTCTGCTGTGTACCTCCAACTCCTGCAGGTCCATCTCTTACATTGCCGCCATCAATGTCTGCTGTGTACCTCCAACTCCTGCAGGTCCATCTGTTACATTGCCGCCATCAATGTCTGCTGTGTTCCTCCAACTCCTGCAGGTCCATCTCTTACATTGCCGCCATCAATGTCTGCTGTGTTCCAACTCCTGCAGGTCCATCTGTTACATTGCCTCCATCAATGTCTGCTGTGTACCTCCAACTCCTGCAGGTCCATCTGTTACATTGCCGCCATCAATGTCTGCTGTGTACCTCCAACTCCTGCAGGTCCATCTCTTCCATTGCCGCCATCAATGTCTGCTGTGTACCTCCAACTCCTGCAGGTCCATCTGTTACATTGCCGCCATCAATGTCTGCTGTGTTCCTCCAACTCCTGCAGGTCCATCTGTTACATTGCCGCCATCAATGTCTGCTGTGTTCCAACTCCTGCAGGTCTCATCTGTTACATTGCCGCCATCAATGTCTGCTGTGTTCCAACTCCTGCAGGTCCCATCTGTTACATTGCCTCCATCAATGTCTGCTGTGTACCTCCAACTCCTGCAGGTCCATCTGTTACTTTGCCACCATCAATGTCTGCTGTGTTCCAACTCCTGCAGGTGCCATCTGTTACATTGCCTCCATCAATGTCTGCTGTGTACCTCCAACTCCTGCAGGTCCATCTGTTACATTGCCTCCATCAATGTCTGCTGTGTTCCTCCAACTCCTGCAGGTCCATCTTTTACATTGCCGCCATCAATGTCTGCTGTGTTCCAACTCCTGCAGCTCCATCTGTTACATTGCCGCCATCAATGTCTGCTGTGTTCCTCCAACTCCTGCAGGTCCATCTGTTACATTGCCGCCATCAATGTCTGCTGTGTTCCTCCAACTCCTGCAGGTCCATCTGTTACATTGCCGCCATCAATGTCTGCTGTGTACCTCCAACTCCTGCAGGTCCATCTGTTACATTGCCTCCATCAATGTCTGCTGTGTTCCTCCAACTCCTGCAGGTCCATCTGTTACATTGCCGCCATCAATGTCTGCTGTGTTCCAACTCCTGCAGGTCCATCTGTTACATTGCCGCCATCAATGTCTGCTGTGTTCCTCCAACTCCTGCAGGTCCATCTGTTACATTGCCGCCATCAATGTCTGCTGTGTACCTCCAACTCCTGCAGGTCCATCTGTTACATTGCCGCCATCAATGTCTGCTGTGTACCTCCAAATCCTGCAGGTCCATCTGTTACATTGCCGCCATCAATGTCTGCTGTGTTCCTCCAACTCCTGCAGGTCCATCTGTTACATTGCCACCATCAATGTCTGCTGTGTTCCTCCAACTCCTGCAGGTCCATCTGTTACATTGCCGCCATCAATGTCTGCTGTGTTCCTCCAACTCCTGCAGGTCCATCTGTTACATTGCCACCATCAATGTCTGCTGTGTTCCTCCAACTCCTGCAGGTCCAGCTGTTACATTGCCGCCATCAATGTCTACTGTGTACCTCCAACTCCTGCAGGTCCATCTGTTACATTGCCGCCATCAATGTCTGCTGTGTTCCTCCAACTCCTGCAGGTCCATCTGTTACATTGCCGCCATCAATGTCTGCTGTGTTCCTCCAACTCCTGCAGGTCCATCTGTTACATTGCCGCCATCAATGTCTGCTGTGTACCTCCAACTCCTGCAGGTCCCATCTGTTACATTGCCGCCATCAATGTCTGCTGTGTTCCTCCAACTCCTGCAGGTCCATCTGTTACATTGCCGCCATCAATGTCTGCTGTGTTCCTCCAACTCCTGCAGGTCCATCTGTTACATTGGCGCCATCAATGTCTGCTGTGTACCTCCAACTCCTGCAGGTCCATCTGTTACATTGCCGCCATCAATGTCTGCTGTGTACCTCCAACTCCTGCAGGTCCATCTGTTACATTGCCGCCATCAATGTCTGCTGTGTTCCTCCAACTCCTGCAGGTCCATCTGTTACATTGCCGCCATCAATGTCTGCTGTGTTCCTCCAACTCCTGCAGGTCCATCTGTTACATTGCCGCCATCAATGTCTGCTGTGTACCTCCAACTCCTGCAGGTCCCATCTGTTACATTGCCGCCATCAATGTCTGCTGTGTTCCTCCAACTCCTGCAGGTCCATCTGTTACATTGCCGCCATCAATGTCTGCTGTGTTCCTCCAACTCCTGCAGGTCCATCTGTTACATTGGCGCCATCAATGTCTGCTGTGTACCTCCAACTCCTGCAGGTCCATCTGTTACATTGCCGCCATCAATGTCTGCTGTGTACCTCCAACTCCTGCAGGTCCATCTCTTACATTGCCGCCATCAATGTCTGCTGTGTACCTCCAACTCCTGCAGGTCCATCTGTTACATTGCCGCCATCAATGTCTGCTGTGTTCCTCCAACTCCTGCAGGTCCATCTCTTACATTGCCGCCATCAATGTCTGCTGTGTTCCAACTCCTGCAGGTCCATCTGTTACATTGCCTCCATCAATGTCTGCTGTGTACCTCCAACTCCTGCAGGTCCATCTGTTACATTGCCGCCATCAATGTCTGCTGTGTACCTCCAACTCCTGCAGGTCCATCTCTTACATTGCCGCCATCAATGTCTGCTGTGTACCTCCAACTCCTGCAGGTCCATCTGTTACATTGCCGCCATCAATGTCTGCTGTGTTCCTCCAACTCCTGCAGGTCCATCTGTTACATTGCCGCCATCAATGTCTGCTGTGTTCCAACTCCTGCAGGTCTCATCTGTTACATTGCCGCCATCAATGTCTGCTGTGTTCCAACTCCTGCAGGTCCCATCTGTTACATTGCCTCCATCAATGTCTGCTGTGTACCTCCAACTCCTGCAGGTCCATCTGTTACTTTGCCACCATCAATGTCTGCTGTGTTCCAACTCCTGCAGGTGCCATCTGTTACATTGCCTCCATCAATGTCTGCTGTGTACCTCCAACTCCTGCAGGTCCATCTGTTACATTGCCTCCATCAATGTCTGCTGTGTTCCTCCAACTCCTGCAGGTCCATCTTTTACATTGCCGCCATCAATGTCTGCTGTGTTCCAACTCCTGCAGCTCCATCTGTTACATTGCCGCCATCAATGTCTGCTGTGTTCCTCCAACTCCTGCAGGTCCATCTGTTACATTGCCGCCATCAATGTCTGCTGTGTTCCTCCAACTCCTGCAGGTCCATCTGTTACATTGCCGCCATCAATGTCTGCTGTGTACCTCCAACTCCTGCAGGTCCATCTGTTACATTGCCTCCATCAATGTCTGCTGTGTTCCTCCAACTCCTGCAGGTCCATCTGTTACATTGCCGCCATCAATGTCTGCTGTGTTCCAACTCCTGCAGGTCCATCTGTTACATTGCCGCCATCAATGTCTGCTGTGTTCCTCCAACTCCTGCAGGTCCATCTGTTACATTGCCGCCATCAATGTCTGCTGTGTTCCTCCAACTCCTGCAGGTCCATCTGTTACATTGGCGCCATCAATGTCTGCTGTGTACCTCCAACTCCTGCAGGTCCATCTGTTACATTGCCGCCATCAATGTCTGCTGTGTTCCTCCAACTCCTGCAGGTCCATCTGTTACATTGCCGCCATCAATGTCTGCTGTGTTCCTCCAACTCCTGCAGGTCCATCTGTTACATTGCCGCCATCAATGTCTGCTGTGTACCTCCAACTCCTGCAGGTCCCATCTGTTACATTGCCGCCATCAATGTCTGCTGTGTTCCTCCAACTCCTGCAGGTCCATCTGTTACATTGCCGCCATCAATGTCTGCTGTGTTCCTCCAACTCCTGCAGGTCCATCTGTTACATTGGCGCCATCAATGTCTGCTGTGTACCTCCAACTCCTGCAGGTCCATCTGTTACATTGCCGCCATCAATGTCTGCTGTGTACCTCCAACTCCTGCAGGTCCATCTGTTACATTGCCGCCATCAATGTCTGCTGTGTTCCTCCAACTCCTGCAGGTCCATCTGTTACATTGCCGCCATCAATGTCTGCTGTGTTCCTCCAACTCCTGCAGGTCCATCTGTTACATTGCCGCCATCAATGTCTGCTGTGTTCCAACTCATGCAGGTCCCATCTGTTACATTGCCTCCATCAATGTCTGCTGTGTACCTCCAACTCCTGCAGGTCCATCTGTTACATTGCCTCCATCAATGTCTGCTGTGTTCCTCCAACTCCTGCAGGTCCATCTGTTACATTGCCACCATCATTGTCTGCTGTGTTCCAACTCCTGCAGGTCCATCTGTTACATTGCCGCCATCAATGTCTGCTGTGTACCTCCAACTCCTGCAGGTCCATCTGTTACATTGCCGCCATCAATGTCTGCTGTGTTCCTCCAACTCCTGCAGGTACATCTGTTACATTGCCGCCATCAATGTCTGCTGTGTTCCTCCAACTCCTGCAGGTACATCTGTTACATTGCCGCCATCAATGTCTGCTGTGTTCCTCCAACTCCTGCAGGTCCATCTGTTACATTGCCGCCATCAATGTCTGCTGTGTACCTCCAACTCCTGCAGGTCCATCTGTTACATTGCCGCCATCAATGTCTGCTGTGTTCCTCCAACTCCTGCAGGTACATCTGTTACATTGCCGCCATCAATGTCTGCTGTGTACCTCCAACTCCTGCAGGTCCATCTGTTACATTACCTCCATCAATGTCTGCTGTGTACCTCCAACTCCTGCAGGCCCATCTGTTACATTGCCTCCATCAATGTCTGCTGTGTTCCAACTCCTGCAGGTCCATCTGTTACATTGCCGCCATCAATGTCTGCTGTGTTCCTCCAACTCCTGCAGGTCCATCTGTTACATTGCCGCCATCAATGTCTGCTGTGTTCCAACTCCTGCAGGTCCATCTGTTACATTGCCGCCATCAATGTCTGCTGTGTTCCTCCAACTCCTGCAGGTCCATCTGTTACATTGCCGCCATCAATGTCTGCTGTGTTCCTCCAACTCCTGCAGGTCCATCTGTTACATTGCCGCCATCAATGTCTGCTGTGTTCCTCCAACTCCTGCAGGTCCATCTGTTACATTGCCTCCATCAATGTCTGCTGTGTTCCAACTCCTGCAGGTGCCATCTGTTACATTGCCTCCATCAATGTCTGCTGTGTTCCTCCAACTCCTGCAGGTCCATCTGTTACATTGCCGCCATCAATGTCTGCTGTGTTCCTCCAACTCCTGCAGGTCCATCTGTTACATTGCCGCCATCAATGTCTGCTGTGTACCTCCAACTCCTGCAGGTCCATCTGTTACATTGCCGCCATCAATGTCTGCTGTGTTCCTCCAACTCCTGCAGGTCTATCTGTTACATTGCCGCCATCAATGTCTGCTGTGTTCCAACTCCTGCAGGTCTCATCTGTTACATTGCCGCCATCAATGTCTGCTGTGTACCTCCAACTCCTGCAGGTCCATCTGTTACATTGCCGCCATCAATGTCTGCTGCGTTCCAACTCCTGCAGGTCCATCTGTTACATACAAAAGCTAAGTTCTAACAAAATCGTTCTAAAGTATTTTTATTCATTCCAAAAGTCAGCGTTCTCTGCCAATGATGTCTCTCTCTGCTTTCCTATTACTCTCTCTCTCCAATATGTATGTGTGTGTGTATATAAATGTATATACATATATATGTATGTATATATATATGTGTGTGTGTATATATATGTGTGTGTGTATATATATATGTATGTATAGATATGTCAGGTCACCGGTTGGTGCTACTGGTAACATGTATCCCAGTACAATCTGTCTCATGGTCGGGTCGTTAGCGACTAAACTGGCAACCCCACCAAAGTTTCTTGGTGACGAGGGTGACTTTGGACATCCTGCAGAACTAAAAACAAAACCTGTCAAAGGGCAAAAGAGCTCTTAAGAGTCAATGGCCATCCAAAATCACCGGGAGAGTTGACCCCTTAGCCTTTGTCAAGGCAGAATTCTTGGAGAAGGAAAACTCTGATATAACACCTGCAACCCTGATGGTATCCAATGATGTTGACTTGTTCTTCTTTTTGGTAAATATCATCTTGGTTAAGAGAGTGGGACTGGCTTTGTGCAGTGCCTTTGCTCACTATAAAAGCTTCACGGCACAGGCATTGCTTTATATCTGGAGATCTCTCTGCACTTGTCGTCACATGGTACCATGGGCCCAGCACTATGTGTCAATAATTGTCACAAGTGTAGTGTTTGTACCAGAGTTTTCAAGTCGCTGGCTGGACTAAAAAGTCACACTCGTTCAGCGCATCGGTAGGGGATCTCCTACATGGATATAAAGTAGTGGCCGTACTCGAAAACGAGTTGGCAGCCACTATGTATATATATATATATGTGTGTGTGTATATATATATGTGTGTGTGTATATA
Organism: Eledone cirrhosa; assembly: GCA_964016885.1. Classification (NCBI taxonomy): domain Eukaryota; kingdom Metazoa; phylum Mollusca; class Cephalopoda; order Octopoda; family Eledonidae; genus Eledone; species Eledone cirrhosa. Next base: position 16,865,291 of record OZ024757.1, read on the forward strand.
TATATATGTGTGTGTGTATATATATATATATGTATGTATATATATGTATATGTATATATGTGTGTGTGTGTATATATATATGTATATACATATATATATATGTGTATATATATATATGTGTGTGTGTGTATGTATATGTATATATATATATACATACATATATATACATACATATACACACACACACACATATATATATATACATATATATGCCTGTGCATACACATACACATAATCCACAAATAATACCTGGTTACAGTTTGGTGAAGAAACCGAAATATATATGTGTATGTATGTATAATATATTCTTATATATACATATATATATCAGTTTCTTCAAACTGTAACATAATGTTTATGGATTATATATATGTATGCATATATATTAGTATATATATATATATATACACACACACGCACGCACACACATGCAAACTGTACTTTTACCCAAAAATATAAAATATAAAAAAAAAAAAAAGGCATAATAGAAGATTATATTGAGAGAAGTAGTTTTAAAATGAATCAATTATTTCCAAGTCACTGTTGAATGTTTGAATGTAAATCCTCTTGTGTGTTTTATTGTCTAATGGGATCTGAAAATTTCGAAATCATTCTTAGCAATCACACAAGACTAAGCAGCACTCTTTTTCTTCTTCTTATCTATACAAAATAAATAGGAAATATTATAAAAAGAACTATTTATTTAACAAGAAACAAATTAATGCTTTTCCTTTTCAAAAATTATTTCCAAATTGAAAAGAGTGATGTCGAAATATCATAAAGTGTTTTTATTTTTTTGTATGTTAATTTTTAATTTTACTTTTTTGGAATTTTGAACTTATATATATATATGTGTCCACATGATGATGATAATAATAGTTTGTTTTTGGCACAAGGCCAGCAATTTTGGGGAGGGGAAAGTCAATTAAATCGACCCTCGTGCATTACTGGTACTTTATTTTATTGACCTCTTAAGGATGAGAGGCAAACCTAATCTCGGCAGGATTTGAACTCAGAACGTAAAGAGCCGTAACTCAATGCCACATATTGGGTCGTCAAGTTTGAAATTTTTATTTTTTTTCTAAAACTTTCTACAAATTTCATACTTGATGGCCCAATAGAATGTTCGATGCTTTACCAATACTGCCAATCCATCACCATAGATCTCTTGTTGTCAACAGAGGTAGTAAGTTGTCTGAACTTTGTCCATCCTGTTCTTGTTCTAGCTACTATGCACTCAGAGCATTCTCCACCTCTGTTAATTAGGTCACCTAGGTAGCAGAAGCTATCAACTTCTTCTGTGGATCCATCCAGGGATAAGAAAAACTTTATTTTACTGATACTCTTATTACTAACTATCCTTGTGAATCTGCCACATACAGTGTCTACCTTTTCTGTACATTATACAGTTACTACCTCTTCCTTTTCTACATATCAAGTAAGGCCACTTCCCTGGTGGGATCAGGGTATTGTCTTCTTTCCTGCTTACCAAAACTTTTTTTTCCAAGTTTACTCTAAGATCTTTTGGCTCTAAGTTTTGTTTCCAAAAACCAGAATTTCTTTCCTAGCTTTTCCACAGATTCAGTTATAAGAACCAAGTTGTCAGCAGTACAGAAATTCCTAATAATAATAATGGTTATTTTATGAACCACAGAGGGTTTACATCAAGAAAAACATCATGATAGTACAGGACAAAACACAGAGTATGTGTGTTTGTGTTGGGGTGTGGGTTTGGCATGTAAATAAATGTTAACAATGTTAAAATAAAGATAACAATAAAATATAATAATAATAATTGTTTCTACTTTAGGCACAAGGCCAGCAAATACTCAGTACATTACTGGTACTTTATTTTATCGACCCCGTAAGGCAAAGTTTACCTCAGCGGGATTTGAACTCAGACCGTAAAGGGACGTAACTATGCTGGAAAGCATGGCGTTCGACCCTCTACCGATACTGCCAATCCACCGCCCTTTAATATAATAATAATGGTACAATATTCACGATAGTAGTTATCAGGACAGTGGATTAGCAGTATCGGTAGAGTGACGGACAATGTGCTTTGTGGTATATAGTTATGGCCCTTTACATTGTGAGTTCAAATCTCGCTGAGGTTAAACTTTGCTTTATATCATTATGAGGTCAATAAAATAAAGTACCAGTAATGCACTAGGGTTGATTTAATCTATTTTCTCCTTCCCTAAAATTGTTGTTACTATTTGAGGGTAATGGATTCACAGAATCATTAGAGCATTGGATACCAATAAAGTGTCTTGTTCAAGGACGTAATGCATCACCCAGTCCAGGGAGTTGAATTCACAACGTTCACAATTGTGAATCCAATTCTCTAACCACTAAGCCATGTGCCTCCACAATAAAATATTGTAAATATCGGAGACTTCCTCGATTGTATTGGTAAAATACATATAAGGTATTAAGGTTGACAAATCTGGACCCTAGAGGATCAGTGTGGGAGACAAGTCATCCCAGCACTTCAGTGTAATAACTTTTCAAAAACCATTACAAAGCAGGAAGAGATAACAGTGGTTCGTGTAGACATTCTCTGACAATGGGTGGAGAAAGTGGTGATACCAAAGAAGATGTAATTTGTAAGTATAGCCACGGTCATTTTCTTCAGTTGTTAGGTGAGGAATTGACAGTGTCATAAGACTGTCACAGTTAATACATCAGTATATCTTCTTCTCACTCTACAGTTTGACTTTATAATCCTGCCAAAGTTAACTTTGCCTTTCTTTCAAGCTTGATATATAACCCTTTAGCATTTAAACCGGCCATATCTGGCTTGAATATCTCACCTCTTTTTGTTCAAACCAGTCATAACTGGATGCTCATACTGACGTTAAGGTATCGTTCTCAAAATAAATAACATCAAAATCTCATAGATTCGATATTATGTGAGATAAAGCCTTTACCATGAAAATATAATAGTATATATAGAGAGTAATGTAAATGCTAAAGGGTTAAACTACCAGTCCAGTACTGGGGGTTGATTTTTTATTCATCTGTCTCCCTCTCTCTCTCTCTTCCCAATCACCATACAGCAGACTATCAATAGCATTTTAATGTACATTGTTCCAAGCTCACATTTGTTGGATGGGTCATTCTCTGCACTGCATCCTTCCTCCTCTGTGAGTCTCAGCTCTCACCACCTCCACCCAGGTCTTCTTCTACTGTGGCTTCCTTCCACTAGGATTTCCTGGTACTTCTTCACCCAGCAATCACCATCCATGTGCATCAGATGTCTGTACTCACACAGTCTTCTCTTGTGTGCACCATTTCAGATTCCTCTTAAACCCATTTTCTCCCTCAGTCCATCCAAGCTCTACCTTTCTCTCACATTTACATTGCACATCCACTGAAGCATGGTTGCTTCATTTCTCACCAGTCTATGCATGTCCGCTGCAATCACTGCCCATGTTACATTACCATGCAGTAATCACTTTGCATGCAGCTGTCATATAGTTCTCCTTTTCTACGTAGGGAGAAACCTTTTGTTGTCAACAGTGAGAATAACTTTAAGCTTCTTCCATCCTATCTTTATTCTAACTATGATGCTCTTAGAACACCCTCCTCCACTGCTAATTAAGTCACTTAACAGCAAAAGCTATGAACCACTTCTATGGATCCTTCATGTGATTGAAAAAGGTTTGTATCACTGATGCTATTCCCCTCAATTACCTCTGTGCATTTTTTATATACAAAATCTTCTCTTCCTGTTAGTCTACTTGTTATCCCATTACATCTCTTATGTACCCAAGATTTACATTGTGTACATCTTTTAGAGTCTACATGTTCAGCAGGGCCACTTTCCTGAGAGCCCAATCGTTTTTCCTACTTACTAGCACTTTAGTTTTGACTAAGTTTACTCTCAGACCTTCTGATTCCAAATTCTGTTTCCATAGTCGGAACTTATTCTCTAAGTCTTTTATGGATTCAGCTATAAAGACCAAATTATCTGCATAGAGAAATTCACGTGGTCAGCCAGTTTTAAACTCCTGTTATGGGAACTGTGATGAACAGCAGTCGGCTGAGAATAGAACCTTGATGAACTCCTACCTGTACCTTGAATTCCTCACTAAACTCATTTCCTACTCTCACTTTACTGACATCTCCTCTGTACATAGCTTGCACTGCTCTCACAGACCATTCTTCTACACCTAATTTTCTGAAGGACCACCAGATATTAGATCGAGGTTATCTGTCAAAGGCCTTTTCTAGATCAACAAAAGCAAAATATAGCATTTTATTCTTGGCTAGGAACTTCTCTTGTAGTTGTCTCACTAAGAAGAGGGCATCTGTAATACTTTTCTCATGTATATATATAAATATATATTTATGTATAAAGAGAGAGAGTGGGGAGATAGGCACTGCCAAGCATTTCTAAGGTCCATTAAAAAAATGCTGTCAGATTCTGCAGTATCTGACTGCACCAGTTATGGTAACTTAATTGATATGATCTCTCTCTGTCTTTTTCTATATATATATGTATGTGTGTGTGTATATATATATATTTGTTTCCCCAGAGAAAGAGTGAGAAAAAGTTATAGAGAAAGAACCAGCCTCAGTATTTGACTGGTATTTTTTTATCATGCTTAAAAGGTAAAGATAACTTTGGCAGAATTTGAACACAAAGTGCAGAGAGTCGGAATGAACACCACAAAATCTGACATTCTAACAACTCTGCTAATCTTCCACCCAACATCACAATACCCACACCCTAACTAACACTACCATCATCACCATATTAAACAATCTAGTTAACCCACTTATACTCTTCATGTAATTATGTGATTCCAGTAAAGAAACAAGACACCTCAAATTGATACCATATTTCTAATGAAACATTTTGCCTTAGAAAATAATGTCTTGAAAACGATGAAGAATTCAGAGGGATTTAATAAAATAACTTTTTGATTATGAAGGTGGTTTTTAGAACATTAAAAAAATCTCCTAATTAAATCCATAATGAAAATCCTTTAATGAAATGTATGTCATTTATTTTTAAAAATTATAATCAGGAGGGATTTATTAAAATAACTTATTGATTATTAAGTAGGCCTTTACAACAGAGCTTAAAAAAAATGTCTTAATTAAAACATAATGAAGTAAGTTCTTAATTATGAAACTGGATTTTAGAACATAAGGAGCCCCGTGAGGTGGGGTGGCTGGTCTGAGTTCAAATCCCGCTGAGGTAAACTTTGCCTTTCATCCTTACGGGGTCAATAAAATAAAGTACCAGTAATACACTGGGGTAATTGCTGGCCTTGTGCCAAATGAAGAATCAGTTATTCTATAAGTCTACCTCTCTTAGATATTGCTCAATTATTTCTATATAATGTCAATATGGCTTTTCATAACATTGAGAGATTTTATATGTGGAGCTTGTTTATGACTTAAAAGGTTCTTACATAAAATCATAATGGATATTTTTGTAATATCAAAATAGGAGTGGTTTTCTATGAAAGGGGTCATGTTACTAATTAGTGGACCCAACACTAACCATTAAGTACTTAATGGTTAGAGTGTTGGGTCCACTGGAGCCTGAGCAAGAACTCCCTCTTTGTACAGGTCTCCGTCAAGACCTCTCGCCTCCTTGGTCCATGCACAGATAAAGAAATTGTCTAGCAGGTGTGTGATGAGTACTCCAGGTGTGACCAACCTGGCTTTTTTTAGAGAAGGGCTACACATATATCTGGCATTCATTGAGACAGTGAGGATGATTTGGCAGTTATTTTTAGCAGGTCGTGTGACTGCATAACGAGGTTTTCGTCAGAGAGTTGGAGGAGGGAAAGTTATTACACTTTGCGATAGATTTGTCATCGAACCCTTATATAACGGAAGTTTTTGGTGTTCTGGGTGCCTGAATTATGACGTCTGACATGTAGAATTATTTTATATACACACTTATAGCAGCGGTCCTACTTCCACAGTAAAGGCAACAGCTCTACCCCTTTGCGATATCCTTAAGCACCCCAATATAAAGAGAACAGCTCCTGTAAAATTACCGGACGGGTATTTTTTTAGAGATGTTTTGTATATTATTGACAAATAACATTTTTTCTAGTAATAATAATTGTTTCGCACAAGCGAATTACACAGTACATTACTGGTACTTTATTTTATCGACCCCGTAAGGATGAAAGGCAAGGTTAACCTCGACGGGATTTGAACTGAGACCGCAAAGGGACGTAACAAATATATATATATCGCTTCATCCAGCATGGATTCCCCTCCACCCTGATCCAAGCTGCCCTTACCCGTGAGACCGACCTTACCCCCCCCCCCCCCCCCATTATCCTACCTCTCCGGCGACATATTCTCCGTTTCTTCCGCACCCTCTCTTCTGATTCCGTCACTTCTCGCTTTTTTTCGTAACCTCTGCGGTTACGAGGTGACGTATAGAATAACAAACCGATGTAAGGGACGTAAATGAGAGATAGGTTCTTCTAAAGTGTATATATATATGTTTATATATAAACATATTGTTACCCCACAGTAAAGTGTTAGACAAGAATAATCCAAGGGACTTAACTCTAATCCTCAAATCGTGTTGACTTTTATATTAATTGTTTAAAACAATATATATATATATATATATATATATATATATATATATATGCATAGGTACATGTGTGTTTATTTAGATATATCTATGTATATATATATCTTCGTCATTGGTGTTCCCAAGATGGATGTTAAAGGCTACTGGTTGTCTCACTGTGGATAATGCCATTGAGTTCACCCTCATTACTCACTGGAGAAACAAGGAGTAGACCCTGCTTACTTCACACTACAAAGGTGCTACGTCCACTCTCAGATTACACCAAGACAGTGACAAGATAAAAATAGAAAGAGGAGCAAGACAAGGAGACATTTCCCTAAAAATATATGTATATACAATAATAAATAATTATATATATGTATTGAAATATAAATGTGTGTATGTGATGTATATATATGTATGTATGTATTTATATTATGTATGTATTATATAATATGTATATATATATAAAATACTTTGCGCATGCGCGTTGACGTCTAATGTTTTGGAGCATGCGTAGTTCTGTTTAGAAAAAATATGGCTGCTTAAATTTTTCGTGTTCTTCTAAATTGTAGAAATAAATGTTAAAAACTAGGATTTTACCAGTTTTCTGCAGGTAAAGTAGAGCTTAATATTATGTTGAATAGTTTTATTGAAACATTGTATTTTTAGTTCCTTCTTAATGTCAGCAAAAACTAATTTAAACAGTAGTTTTGTCTAGTTGCCGTAACCACGTGGTTGTTTGTACACACACCCTCGTATTTCAATTAATTATTTAGTGTACATTTTTATTTCGTTGAGGTTTCTTGGTAAATGTTATAATTTCTAGTTCTCTGTATAATGGGGAACTTTCTGTTTATCATAGTCGCAATCATAGTTTTATAATACGCTTTTGCCATTTTGTCTGTGGCACTACTCAGACTGAGGTGTAGTGACTGCCCCCCCCCCCCCCCTTTTCGACGCTTGATCCATCTTTCCTTTTCATTCTATTCTTTTCTTTAGTAGTGTTTTGTTTTTATTAGATACTGCTCAATTATTTCTATATAATGTCAATATGGCTTTTCATGGCATTGTGAGATTTTGTATTTGACGCTCGTTTGGGACTTAACAAAAGGTTCTTACATAAAATCATAATGGATATGTTTGTAACATCAAATCTGGTGGTGGTTTAGCATTGCTTTTAAACAAGACCTTGGTGTTCCCAAGATGGCTGTTAAAGGCTACTGGTTGTCTCACAGTGTGGATAGCAGGATGATGCCATTGAGTTCACCCCACTATTAACTGGAGAAACATGGAGTAGACCCTGCTTACATCACATTACAATGGTGCTACATCCATTCTCAGATTACACCAAGACAAGGTCAAAGACAGGAGACGTTTCGGCGATATCCAATTTTAGCGGCCTAAATGCCGCTTACTTGCTTTTCATCCTTACGGTCGATAAAATAAAGTACCAGTAATACACTGAGCTAATTGCTGGCCTTGTGCCAAAAGTAGAAACAATTATTGTATATATTCTCAAGGAAACGTCGGCGATATCCAATTTTAGCGGCCTAAATGCCGCTTACTTGCTGTAGTTGCTGCTTACTTCAATGTATGAGGCTATTCCAACAAATTTACATTCCCTTTTTTTTTTTAGCCGTTAAAAGAAATATAGATTTATTTATTTTATTTTTTTTTTTGCGATTTATTTGCCACTGGGGCATAGATTTCTTTATTTGCCACGTTTTTTGTTTGTTTGTTTTTTTGCGATTTATTAGCCTTTTGGGGTCACACACACCCCCGTAGAAAGTGTGCGACCTTTCTGCCAGGGAGCACAGAGAGAGGGGGGTGCTCCCTTCTTCTCTTACCTGTACAAACCATTTGTTGGCCGGTGACATATCCCCACAGTTTCCTCGTTCTGGGAATGTAAATTTGTTGGAATAGCCTCATACATTGAAGTAAGCAGCAACTACAGCACGTAAGCGGCATTTAGGCCGCTAAAATTGGATATCGCCGACGTTTCCTTGAGAATATATACAATAATTGTTTCTACTTTTGGCACAAGGCCAGCAATTAGCCCAGTGTATTACTGGTACTTTATTTTATCGACCGTAAGGATGAAAGGCAAAGTTAACCTTATATGTATATACAATAATTGTTTCTACTTTTTGACACAAGGCCAGTACATTACTGGTACTTTATTTTATCGACACCGTAAGGATGAAAGGCAAAGATAACCTCGGCGGAATTTGAACTCAGACCATAAAGGGCCGTAACTCTTTGCTGCAAAGCATGGCGTCAGACCCTTTACCGCCACTCCAGTTGTTAAGGCCACAATGGAGAACTCAGTCAATATGTGACAGTAGTTCTTTCTTTACGTGCTGGTCTCTGTACTGTCATGTTCCTCTGCAATACTGGGAAAGATGATTATATATTTGTATGTGAGTGTGTATATGTCTACGCATGCGCGTTGACGTCTAATGTTTTGGAGCATGCGTAGTTCTGTTTAGAAAAAATATGGCTGCTTAAGCATTTACGTGTTCTTCCAGCTTGTTGAAAAAAAATGTTAAAAACTAGGATTTTACCAGTTTTCTGCAGGTAAAGTAGAGCTTTATATTATGTTGAATAGTTTTATTGAAACATTGTATTTTTAGTTCCTTCTTAATGTCAGCAAAAACTAATTTAAACAGTAGTTTTGTCTAGTTGCCGTAACCACGTGGTTGTACACACACCCTTGTTTTTCAATTACTTTTGGTAAAATTTATTTTTACGTTGGGCTGGGTATCTTGGTGAATGTTATTTTTAGTTCCCATCATAATATCCTCGTCTTCTGTTGTAAATTCGTTTTGTCATAGTCGCAATTATAGTTTGGTGTTGGTGCACGGCTGCCCGATCGGTGCCTGTGGGAGTTGGTCTGCTGAGGCGCTAAATGTTCTAGTTGTCGGCGGCATGCAGGCGCACGCTTAAATTACTTCATACTCTTCTCTTGTTTAGATAAAAAAAAATGAGCAATTTTGTATGATAAAACCAAACATAGGAACAGAATTTTATGAACGTTTTTTTATTGACAATGTATACATGACTTTCATAGTTTTTAATTTTTATTACAGATGGCCACGCCGGAACGGTGAAGGATTATAAAGCGTCTGTGTCCACGGAGAGTCAGAGCGGTGAAGGATAAAGCGTCTATTAATAAAAATAAAATCTATATATAAATTGTGTTCAAAGTACATGAATATTATTATTAATAAAAATAAATCCATAGTATATACTAGTTGTGTTCAGTTATTTGTGTTGAGACCAAGAAGGGAAGTAACTCATTCAAAATCAAAGAATGTTAGAAAGGGAAGTAACTCATTTAAAGTATCTAGTCTTGTAGATGAATTAACGAAAACAATGTAAATGAAGTGTCGAAAAGAAACTATAAGAATGTAATTGAAGTGTCGAAAAAAGAAATTAAGTATGTAAATGAGGTGTAGATTAGAATACTAGATATTAAATAAAGATTATTATTTAACTTACGGTCAAGGGAGGTAATTAATATCCAAGGGCAGATAATTCACTAAGAATGTAAATGAAGTGTCGAAAAGAAACTAAGAATGTAAGTGAAGTGTCGAAAAAGGAAACTGAGAATGAAATTGAAGTGTCGAAAAAGGAAACTAAGAATGTAAATGAAGTGTCGAAAGAACAAATTAAGAATGTAAGTGAAGTGTCGAAAAAAGAAATTAAGTATGTAAATGAGGTGTCGAAAAAAGAAATTAAGTATGTAAATGAGGTGTCGAAAAAGGAAATTAAGAATGTAAATGAGGTGTCGAAAAAAGAAACTATAAGAATGTAAACAAGGTGTCGAAAAAAGAAATTAAGTATGTAAATGAGGTGTCGAAAAAGGAAATTAAGAATGTAAATGAGGTGTCGAAAAAAGAAACTATAAGAATGTAAATGAGGTGTCGAAAAAAGAAATTAAGTATGTAAATGAGGTGTCGAAAAAAGAAACTATAAGAATGTAAGTGAAGAGAAATTAAGTATGTAAATGAGGTGTCGAAAGAAGCTAAGAATGTAAACAGTCGAAAAAAAAATTGAGTATGTAAATGTTAATACTATATATTAAATAAAGATTATTAGACTTACGGTCAAGGGAGGTAATATCCAAGGGCAGATAATTCACAATTTTTTTTAGCAAAACATTCTTCAAGGTGGTCTGGGACGGGCCGTGCATCGATGTGCCAGCCCAGAATAGTCCCAGGCCCAGTTAGCAGTCGCACGCCACTACGAAACGAACCTCAGTCACCTCGACTGGTAGTCCGAGACGCAGCTCGCGCGCCACCTAGAAGGCCGCAATTCTACTGAGTTAAATAGTGGTACTTATGGCTACTTTTGAAATTTTCTGTTTAAAAAAAAATAAACGAAACAAAGGGAGGTAATTCGGTATTCGGAATAACTATATTTTTACAAAAAAATTATTAGTGCATTGGTGGTATTGAGATGAGGCGGGATTCGATCTCTGGATTGCCTTTTTCTATGAAATTATATTCATTAAAGACATCGCTCACTAACAATTTTATGAAAATATGTATTCCGAACCAATTACATCCATTCATTTCGTTTATAGATTTTTTTTCAAGGAATGATTACTTACCTCCGTATACACGACTATGCAGCTACCTTAATGTAGGGTCTCCTACATGGTTTTTCACTCTCTACCCTGGGATTGACGAGCGTTTAGCTGACCCTAGGAGGCAACAAGAAAACCATACCTTAAAGCCGTTACTTTCGCCCTCTAACCTTGCACTCTCTAGGGTTTAGCCTATGGGATTTATATGCATTAAGCACGGTTTTTCACTCTCTATCCTGGGATTGACGAGGGTTTAGCTGGCCCTAGGAGACTCTCTAGGGTAATAGGATTTATATGTACTAAACAAGGATTTTCACTCCATACCCTGGGATTGACGAGGGTTTAGCTGGCCCTAGGAGACTACGAGCAAACCATACCTTAAAGCCGTCACTTACACCCTCTAACCTTGCACTGTCTAGGGTTTAGCCTATAGGATTTATATGTACTAAACAAGGATTTTCACTCCATACCCTGGGATTGACGAGGGTTTATCTGGCCCTAGGAGACTACAAGGGCCGTCACTTACACCCTCTAACCTTGCACAGTCTAGGGTTTAGCCTATAGGATTCATATGTACTAAACATGGTTTTTCAACATCTACCCTGGGATTGACGAGGGTTTATCTGGCCCTAGGAGACTACAAGGGCCGTCACTTACACCCTCTAACCTTGCACAGTCTAGGGTTTAGCCTATAGGATTCATATGTACTAAACATGGTTTTTCAACATCTACCCTGGGATTGACGAGGGTTTATCTGGCCCTAGGAGACTACAAGGGCCGTCACTTACACCTTCTAACCTTGCACAGTCTAGGGTTTAGCCTATAGGATTCATATGTACTAAACATGGTTTTTCAACATCTACCCTGGGATTGACGAGGGTTTATCTGGCCCTAGGACACTAGGACACTAGGACACTACAATCAAACCATACCTTAAAGCCGTTACTTACACCCTTTAACCTTGCACTGTCTAGGGTTTAGCCTATAGGATTTATATGTACTAAATAAGGACTTTCACTCTCTACCGTGGGATTGACGAGGGTTGAGCTGGCCCTATGAAACTATGAGCAAACCATACCTTAAAGCCGTTACTTACGCCCTCTAACTTTGTGCTCTCTAGAGTTTAGCCTATGGGATTTATATGTATTAAACATGGTTTTTCACTCTCTACCCTGGGATTGACGAGGGTTTAGCTGGCCCTATGAAACTACGACCAAACCATACGTTAAAGCCGTCACTTACACCCTCTAGGAGAACCTACAAGTTAACTAAATCCTAAAACCGCCCGGCCGCCTAAACCTTGGTCACTAGAAGCTGAGAGGGCTATAGATACCGTCTCCTATGGCCAGTTAAACACTGGTCAATACCCAGCTTTTGCGTGTATACGCCCCATATGATCCTATAGAAAGTATGCTATCTAAAACTGCTTCTTTTGCCCTCTAACTTGGCATTAACTATAGTTTATCTGGAGAACCTACAAGTTAACAACACCCTAAAACAGTTACTTTCGCCCTCTATACTTTTATCTAGCCATAGGAGATCGTATGGGATTTACATGTACAAAACATGGTTTTTCACTCTCTACCAGGTTTAGCTGGCCCCAGGAGACTACAAGCAAACCATACCTTAAAGCCGTTACTTAGACCCTTTAACCTTGCACTGTCTAGGGTTTAGCCTATAGGATTGATATGTACTAAACATGGATTTTCACTCTCTACTGTGCGATTGACGAGGGTTGAGCTGACCCTAGGACACTACAATCAAACCATACCTTAAAGCCGTTACTTACACCCTTTAACCTTGCACTGTCTAGGGTTTAGCCTATAGGATTTATATGTACTAAACAAGGATTTTCACTCTCTACCGTGGGATTGACGAGGGTTGAGCTGACACTACAATCAAACCATACCTTAAAGCCGTTACTTACACCCTTTAAGCTTGCACTGTCTAGGGTTTAGCCTATAGGATTTATATGTACTAAACAAGGATTTTCACTCCATACCCTGGGATTGACGAGGTGGCCTATGGGATTTATATGTACTAAACATGGATTTTCACTCTCTACCGTGGGATTGACGAGGGTTGAGCTGACCCTAGGACACTACAATCAAACCATACCTTAAAGCCGTCACTTACACCCTCTAATCTTGCACTGTCTAGGGTTTAGCCTATAGGATTTATATGTATTAAACATGGTTTTTCACTCGCTACCCTGGGATTGACGAGGGTTTAGCTGGCCCTAGGAGACTACAAGAAAACCATACCTTAAGGCCGTTACTTTCGCCCTCTAACTTTGTACTCTCTAGGGTTTGGCCTATGGGATTTATATGCATGGTTTTTCAATATCTACCCTGGGATTGATGAGGGTTTAGCTGGCCGTAGGACACTACGAGCAAACCATACCTGAAAGCCGTCACTTACACCCTCTAACCTTGCACAGTCTAGGGTTCAGCCTATAGGATTTATATGTACTAAACATGGTTTTTCAACATCTACCCTGGGATTGACGAGGGTTTAGCTGGCCCTAGGAGACTACAAGCAAACCATACCTTAAAGCCGTTACTTTCGCCCTCTAACTTTGTGTTCTCTATAGTTTGGCCTATAGGATTTATATGTACTAAACATGGTTTTTCAACATCTACCCTGGGATTGACGAGGGTGTAGCTGGCCCTAGGAGACTACAAGGGAACCATACCTTAAAGCCGTCACTTACACCCTCTAACCTTGCAATGTCTAGGGTTTAGCCTATAGGATTTATATGTACTAAACATGGTTTATCAATATCTACCCTGGGATTGACGAAGGTTTAGCTGGCCCTAGGAGACTACAATCAAACCATACCTTAAAGCCGTTACTTTCGCCCTCTAACTTTATACTCTCTAGGGTTTGGCCTATGGGATTTATATGCAAGGTTTTTCAATATCTACCCTGGGATTGATGAGGGTTTAGCTGGGCCTAGGAGACTACAAGGGAACCATACCTTAAAGCCGTCACTTACACCCTCTAACCTTGCACTGTCTAGGGTTTAGCCTATAGGATTTATATGTACTAAACATGGTTTTTCACTCTCTACCCTGGGATTGACGAAAGTTTAGCTGGCCCTAGGATACTACAAGCAAACCATACCTTAAAGCCGTCACTTACACCCTCTAACCTTGCACAGTCTAGGGTTCAGCCTATAGGATTTATATGTACTAAACATGTTTTTTTAATATCTACCGTGGGATTGATGAGGGTGTAGCTGACCCTAGGAGGCAACAAGAAAACCATACCTTAAAGCCGTTACTTTCGCCCTCTAACTTTATACTCTCTAGGGTTTGGCCTATGGGATTTATATGCAAGGTTTTTCAATATCTACCCTGGGATTGATGAGGGTTTAGCTGGGCCTGGGAGACTACAAGGGAACCATACCTTAAAGCCGTCACTTACACTCTCTAACCTTGCACATAGTGGTACTTATGGCTACTTTTGAAATTTTCTGTTTAAAAAAAAATAAACGAAACAAAGGGAGGTAATTCGGTATTCGGAATAACTATATTTTTACAAAAAAATTATTAGTGCATTGGTGGTATTGAGATGAGGCGGGATTCGATCTCTGGATTGCCTTTTTCTATGAAATTATATTCATTAAAGACATCGCTCACTAACAATTTTATGAAAATATGTATTCCGAACCAATTACATCCATTCATTTCGTTTATAGATTTTTTTTCAAGGAATGATTACTTACCTCCGTATACACGACTATGCAGCTACCTTAATGTAGGGTCTCCTACATGGTTTTTCACTCTCTACCCTGGGATTGACGAGCGTTTAGCTGACCCTAGGAGGCAACAAGAAAACCATACCTTAAAGCCGTTACTTTCGCCCTCTAACCTTGCACTCTCTAGGGTTTAGCCTATGGGATTTATATGCATTAAGCACGGTTTTTCACTCTCTATCCTGGGATTGACGAGGGTTTAGCTGGCCCTAGGAGACTCTCTAGGGTAATAGGATTTATATGTACTAAACAAGGATTTTCACTCCATACCCTGGGATTGACGAGGGTTTAGCTGGCCCTAGGAGACTACGAGCAAACCATACCTTAAAGCCGTCACTTACACCCTCTAACCTTGCACTGTCTAGGGTTTAGCCTATAGGATTTATATGTACTAAACAAGGATTTTCACGCCATACCCTGGGATTGACGAGGGTTTATCTGGCCCTAGGAGACTACAAGGGCCGTCACTTACACCCTCTAACCTTGCACAGTCTAGGGTTTAGCCTATAGGATTCATATGTACTAAACATGGTTTTTCAACATCTACCCTGGGATTGACGAGGGTTTATCTGGCCCTAGGAGACTACAAGGGCCGTCACTTACACCCTCTAACCTTGCACAGTCTAGGGTTTAGCCTATAGGATTCATATGTACTAAACATGGTTTTTCAACATCTACCCTGGGATTGACGAGGGTTTATCTGGCCCTAGGAGACTACAAGGGCCGTCACTTACACCTTCTAACCTTGCACAGTCTAGGGTTTAGCCTATAGGATTTATATGTACTAAACAAGGATTTTCACTCTCTACCGTGGGATTGACGAGGGTTGAGCTGACCCTAGGACACTACAATCAAACCATACCTTAAAGCCGTTACTTACACCCTTTAACCTTGCACTGTCTAGGGTTTAGCCTATAGGATTTATATGTACTAAACAAGGATTTTCACTCTCTACCGTGGGATTGACGAGGGTTGAGCTGACCCTAGGACACTACAATCAAACCATACCTTAAAGACGTTACTTACACCCTTTAACCTTGCACTGTCTAGGGTTTAGCCTATAGGATTTATATGTACTAAACAAGGATTTTCACTCTCTACCGTGGGATTGACGAGGGTTGAGCTGACCCTAGGACACTACAATCAAACCATACCTTAAAGCCGTTACTTACACCCTTTAAGCTTGCACTGTCTAGGGTTTAGCCTATAGGATTTATATGTACTAAACAAGGATTTTCACTCTCTACCGTGGGATTGACGAGGGTTGAGCTGACCCTAGGACACTACAATCAAACCATACCTTAAAGCCGTTACTTACACCCTTTAAGCTTGCACTGTCTAGGGTTTAGCCTATAGGATTTATATGTACTAAACAAGGATTTTCACTCTCTACCGTGGGATTGACGAGGGTTGAGCTGACCCTAGGACACTACAATCAAACCATACCTTAAAGCCGTTACTTACACCCTTTAACTTTGCACTGTCTAGGGTTTAGCCTATAGGATTTATATGTACTAAACAAGGATTTTCACTCCATACCCTGGGATTGACGAGGTGGCCTATGGGATTTATATGTACTAAACATGGATTTTCACTCTCTAACGTGGGATTGACGAGGGTTGAGCTGACCCTAGGACACTACAATCAAACCATACCTTAAAGCCGTCACTGACACCCTCTAACCTTGCACTGTCTAGGGTTTAGCCTATAGGATTTATATGTATTAAACATGGTTTTTCACTCGCTACCCTGGGATTGACGAGAGTTTAGCTGGCCCTATGAAACTATGAGCAAACCATACCTTAAAGCCGTTACTTACGCCCTCTAACTTTGTGCTCTCTAGGGTTTAGCCTATGGGATTTATATGTATTAAACATGGTTTTTCACTCTCTACCCTGGGATTGACGAGGGTTTAGCTGGCCCTAGGAAACTACGACCAAACCATACCTTAAAGCCGTTACTTTCGCCCTCTAACCTTGCGCTGTCTAGGGTTTAGCCTATAGGATTTATATGTACTAAACAAGGATTTTCACTCCATACCCTGGGATTGACGAGGGTTTAGCTGGCCCTAGGACACTACAATCAAACCATACCTTAAAGCCGTTACTTACACCCTCTAACTTTGTACTCTCTAGGGTTTGGCCTATGGGATTTATATGTACTAAACATGGCTTTTCACTCGCTACCCTGGGATTGACGAGGGTTTAGCTGACCCTAGGACACTACAAGCAAACCATACCTTCAAGCCGTTACTTTCGCCCTCTAACCTTGCGCTGTCTAGGGTTTAGCCTATAGGATTTATATGTACTAAACAAGGATTTTCACTCCATACCCTGGGATTGACGAGGGTTTAGCTGGCCCTAGGACACTACAATCAAACCATACCTTAAAGCCGTTACTTACACCCTCTAACTTTGTACTCTCTAGGGTTTGGCCTATGGGATTTATATGTACTAAACATGGCTTTTCACTCGCTACCCTGGGATTGACGAGGGTTTAGCTGACCCTAGGACACTACAAGCAAACCATACCTTAAAGCTGTTACTTACGCCCTCTAACTTTGTGCTCTCTAGGGTTTAGCCTATGGGATTTATATGTATTAAACATGGTTTTTCACTGTCTACCCTGGGATTGACGAGGGTTTAGCTGGCCCTAGGAAACTACGACCAAACCATACCTTAAAGCCGTCACTTACACCCTCTAGGAGAACCTACAAGTTAACTAAATCCTAAAACCGCCAGGCCGCCTAAACCTTGGTCACTAGAAGCTGAGAGGGCTATAGATACCGTCTCCTATGGCCAGTTAAACACTGGTCAATACCCAGCTTTTGCGTGTATACGCCCCATATGATCCTATAGAAAGTATACTGTCTAAAACTGCTTCTTTTGCCCTGTAACTTGGCATTAACTATAGTTTATCTGGAGAACCTACAAGTTAACAACACCCTAAAATAGTTACTTTCGCCCTCTATACTTTTATCTAGCCATAGGAGATCGTATGGGATTTACATGTACAAAACATGGTTTTTCACTCTCTACCAGGTTTAGCTGGCCCCAGGAGACTACAAGCAAACCATACCTTAAAGGCGTCACTTACACCCTCTAAACTTGCACTGTCTAGGGTTTAGCCTATAGGATTTATATGTACTAAACATGGTTTTTCACTCTCTACTCTGGGATTGACGAGGGGTAGCTGGCCCTATGAAACTACAAGCAAACCATACCTTAAAGCCGTCACTTACACCCTCTATCCTTGCACTGTCTAGGGTTTAGCCTATAGGATTGATATGTACTAAACATGGATTTTCACTCTCTACCGTGGGATTGACGAGGGTTGAGCTGGCCCTAGGACACTACAATCAAACCATACCTTAAAGCCGTTACTTTCGCCCTCTAACCTTGCACTCTCTAGGGTTTGGCCTATGGGATTTATATGTACTAAACATGGTTTTTCACTGTCTACCCTGGGATTGACGAGGGTTTAGCTGGCCCCAGGAGACTACAAGCAAACCATACCTTAAAGCCGTCACTTACACCCTCTAACCTTGCACTGTCTAGGGTTTAGCCTATAGGATTGATATGTACTAAACATGGATTTTCACTCTCTACCGTGGGATTGACGAGGGTTGAGCTGGCCCTAGGACACTACAATCAAACCATACCTTAAAGCCGTTACTTTCGCCCTCTAACCTTGCACTCTCTAGGGTTTGGCCTATGGGATTTATATGTACTAAACATGGTTTTTCACTGTCTACCGTGGGATTGACGAGGGTTGAGCTGACCCTAGGACACTACGAGCAAACCATACCTTAAAGCCGTCACTTACACCCTCTAACCTTGCACTCTCTAGGGTTTGGCCTATGGGATTTATATGTACTAAACATGGTTTTTCACTCTCTACCCTGGGATTGACGAGGGTTTAGCTGGCCCCAGGAGACTACAAGCAAACCATACCTTAAAGCCGTTACTTACACCCTTTAACCTTGCACTGTCTAGGGTTTAGCCTATAGGATTTATATGTACTAAACAAGGATTTTCACTCTCTACCGTGGGATTGACGAGGGTTGAGCTGACCCTAGGACACTACAATCAAACCATACCTTAAAGCCGTTACTTACACCCTTTAACCTTGCACTGTCTAGGGTTTAGCCTATAGGATTTATATGTACTAAACAAGGATTTTCACTCCATACCCTGGGATTGACGAGGTGGCCTATGGGATTTATATGTACTAAACATGGATTTTCACTCTCTACCGTGGGATTGACGAGGGTTGAGCTGACCCTAGGACACTACGAGCAAACCATACCTTAAAGCTGTCACTTACACCCTCTAACCTTGCACTGTCTAGGGTTTAGCCTATAGGATTGATATGTACTAAACATGGATTTTCACTCTCTACCGTGGGATCGACGATGGTTGAGCTGACCCTAGGACACTACAATCATACCATACCTTAAAGCCGTCACTTACAACCTCTAACCTTGCACTGTCTAGGGTTTAGCCTATAGGATTTATATGTACTAAACATGGATTTTCAATATCTACTCTGGGCTTGACGAGGGTTTAGCTGGCCCTAGGAGACTACAAGCAAACCACCTCTTAAAGCCGTCACTTACAGCCTCTAACCTTGCACTGTCTAGGGTTTAGCCTATAGGATTTATATGTACTAAATATGGTTTTTTAATATCTACCCTGGGATTGACGAGGGTTTAGCTGGCCCTAGGACACAAGCAAACCATACCTTAAAGCCGTCACTTACACCCTCTAACCTTGCACTGTCTAGAGTTTAGCCTAACCTTACACTGTCTAGGGTTTCACCAAAGGATCAACAATTTCAATGGACACTTAACAACACATGTATATGAGTAAAGTATGGTGCAAGCAGACTTGCTTCATAGCGTGGAGGACCTGTCTGACCCATGGGAAATAAGATGTTTGAAATTTATTAGTAAGTGGAAGACAATGAAAATGTGAATAACACATAAAGAATATTTTTATTAGTGATGGCCAGGTACACTGGTTATCAACAACACCTAGATGGTGGCATGCTAAACTTAGTGAATAATACATAAACAGTTAATCAAATTGGTATTATTATTAGTGTTCTATGTTAGTGATGACCAGGTACACTGGTTCTCAACACCTAGATGGTGGCATGCTAAACTTAGTGAGACACTAGAAGAGGAGATAAGCACTGTTATACATTTCTAAGGTTCACTGAACTGTCATGATGGAGACACAGAAAAACATATAGAATAGCACCCCAACAGCTGGGTGCACCAGCTATGGGAAATTTGTATCCAGGTACATTAGTGTAGGGTCTCCTACGGCCACCCTTGACCAGGGTGTATCTTGCCGTATACACCCTAAGACCGAGTATTGATCAGGCTTCATCTTGCCGTAGGAGATACTATGTGAAGTATACTGCTTATTTCACACTCTAACATGGCGATGGTCGGAGGATATCCTATTGGAGGTATATGCCCTAAAACTGCTTCTTTCGCCCTTTAATCTGGTATTGATTATAGTTTATTTGGTCCTAGGAAAACCTACAAGTTAACCACATCCTAAAACCGCCCGGCCGCCTAAACCCTGGTCACTAGAAGCTGAGAGAGCTATAGATACCGTCTCCTATTGCCAGTTAAACACTGGTCAATACCCAGCTTTTGCGTGTATACGCCCCATATGATCCTATAGAAAGTGTGTTATCTAAAACTGCTTCTTTTGCCCTCTAACTTGGCATTGACTATAGTTTATCTGGAGAACCTACAAGTTAACAACACCCTAAAACAGTTACTTTCGCCCTCTATACTTTTATCTTGCCATAGGAGATCCTATGGGATTTACATGTACAAAACATGGTTTTTCACTCTCTACCAGGTTTAGCTGGCCCCAGGAGACGACAAGCAAACCATACCTTAAAGCCGTCACTTACACCCTCTAACCTTGCACTGTCTAGGGTTTAGCCTATAGTATTTATATTTACTAAACATGGTTTTTCAATATCTACCCTGGGATTGACGCGGGTTTAGGTGGCCCTAGGAAACTACAAGCAAACCATACCTTAAAGCCGTTAGTTTTGCCCTCTAAACTTGCACTGTCTAGGGTTTCACCAAAGGATCAACAATTTCAATGGACACCAAACAACACATATATATGAAAGTATGGCGCAAGCAGACTTGCTTCATAGCGTGGAGGACCTGTCTGACGCATGGGAAATAAGATGTTTGAAATTTATTATTAAGTAGAAGACAATGAAAATGTTAACAAATGTGAATAACACATAAAGAATATTTTTATTTGTCGTGGCCAGGTACACTGGTTATCAACAACACCTAGATGGTGGCATGCTAAACTTAGTGAATAATACATAAACAGTTAATCAAATTGGTATTATTATTAGTGTTCTATGTTAGTGATGACCAGGTTCACTGGTTCTCAACACCTAGATGGTGGTATGCTAAACTTAGTGAGATACTAGAAGAGGAGATAAGCACTGTTATACATTTCTAAGGCTCACTGAAATGTCATGATGGAGACCAGCTATGGGAAATTTGTGTCCAGCTACATTAATGTAAGGTCTCCTACGGCCAGCATTGACGAGGGTGTATCTTGCCGTATACACCCTAAGACAGAGCATTGATCAGGCTTCATCTTGCCGTAGGAGATACTATGTGAAGTATACTGCTTATTTCCCACTCTAACATGACAAAGGTCGGAGGATATCCTATTGGAAGTATATGCCCTAAAACTGCTTCTTTCGCCCTTTAATCTAGTATTGATTATAGTTGATTTGGTCCTAGGAGAACCTACAAGTTAACCACATCCTAAAACCGCCCGGCCGCCTAAACCCTGGTCACTAGAAGCTGAGAGGGCTATAGATACCGTCTCCTATTGCCAGTTAAACACTGGTCAATAGCCAGCTTTTGCGTGTATACGCCCCATATGATCCTATAGAAAGTGTGTTATCTAAAACTGCTTCTTTTGCCCTCTAACTTGGCATTAACTATAGTTTATCTGGAGAACCTACAAGTTAACAACACCCTAAAATAGTTACTTTCGCCCTCTATATTTTTACATTGGCATAGGAGATCCTATGGGATTTACATGTACAAAACATGGTTTTTCACTCTACCAGGTTTAGCTGGCCCCAGGAGACTACAAGCAAACCATACCTTAAAGGCGTCACTTACACCCTCTAACCTTGCACTGTCTAGGGTTTTGCCTATAGGATTTATATGTACTAAACATGGTTTTTCACTCTCTAGCCTGGGATTGAGGAGGGCTTAGCTGTCCCTAGGAGACTACAAGCAAACCATACCTTAAAGCCGTCACTTTCGCCCTCTAACCTTGCACAGTCTAGGGTTTAGCCTATAGGATTTATATGTACTAAACATGGTTTTTCACTCTCTACCCTGGGATTGACGTGGGTTTAACTGGCCCAAGGAGACTACAAGCAAACCATACCTTAAAGCCGTTACTTTCGCCTTCTAACTTTGTACTGTCTAGAGTTTGGCCTATGGGATTTATATGCATTAAGCATGGTTTTTCAATATCTACCCTGGGATTGACGAGGGTTTAGCTGGCCCTAGGAGACTACAAACAAACCATACCTTAAAGCCGTTAGTTTTGCCCTCTAACCTTGCACTGTCTAGGGTTTCACCAAAGGATCAACAATTTCAATGGACACCAAACAACACATATATATGAGTAAAGTATGGCGCAAGCAGCCTTGCTTCATAGTGTGGAGGACCTGTCTGACCCATGGGAAATAAGATGTTTAAAATTTATTAGTAAGTAGAAGACAATGAAAATGTTAACCAATGTGAATAACACGTAAAGAATATTTTTATTAGTGATGGCCAGATACACTGGTTATCAACAACACCTAGATGGTGGCATGCTAAACTTAGTGAATAATACATAAACAGTTAATCAAATTGGTATTATTATTAGTGTTCTATGTTAGTGATGACCAGATACACTGGTTCTCAACACCTAGATGGTGGCATGCTAAACTTAGTGAGACACTAGAAGAGGAGATAAGCACTGTTATACATTTCTAAGGTTCACTGAACTGTCATGATGGAGACACAGAAAAACATATAGAATAACACCCCAACAGCTGGGTGCACCAGCTATGGGAAATTTGTATCCAGGTACATTAATGTAGGGTCTCCTACGGCCACCCTTGACCAGGGTGTATCTTGCCGTATACACCCTAAGACCGAGTATTGATCAGGCTTCATCTTGCCGTAGGAGATACTATGTGAAGTATACTGCTTATTTCCCACTCTAACATGGAGATGGTCGGAGGATATCCTATTGGAGGTATATGCCCTAAAACTGCTTCTTTCGCCCTTTAATCTAGTATTGATTATAGTTTATTTGGTCCTAGGAGAACCTACAAGTGAACCAGATCCTAAAACCGCCCGGCCGCCTAAACCCTGGTCACTAGAAGCTGAGAGGGCTATAGATACCGTCTCCTATTGCCAGTTAAACACTGGTCAATAGCCAGCTTTTGCGTGTATACGCTCCATATGATCCTATAGAAAGTATGCTATCTAAAACTGCTTCTTTTGACCTCTAACTTGGCATTAACTATAGTTTATCTGGAGAACCTACAAGTTAACAACACCCTAAAATAGTTACTTTCGCCCTCTATATTTTTACATTGGCATAGGAGATCCTATGGGATTTACATGTACAAAACATGGTTTTTCACTCTCTACCAGGTGTAGCTGGCCCTAGGAAACTACAAGCAAACCATACCTTAAAGGCGTCACTTACACCCTCTAACCTTGCAATGTCTAGGGTTCAGCCTATAGGATTTATATGTACTAAACATGGTTTTTCAACATCTACCCTGGGATTGACGAGGCTTTAGCTGGCCCTAGGAGACTACAAGCAAACCATACCTTAAAGCCGTTACTTTCGCCCTCTAACCTTGCAATGTCTAGGGTTTAGCCTATAGGATTTATATGTACTAAACATGGTTATTTCACTCTCAACCCTGGGATTGACGAGGGTTGAGCTGGCCCTAGGAGACTACAAGCAAACCATACCTTAAAGCCATTACTTTCGCCCTCTAACTTTGTACTCTCTAGGGTGTGGCCTCTGGGATTTATATGCATGGTTTTTCAATATCTACCCTGGGATTGACGAGGGTGTAGCTGGCCCTAGGAGACTACAATCAAACCATACCTTAAAGCCGTCACTTACACCCTCTAACCTTGCACTGTCTAGGGTTTAGCATATAGGATTTATATGTACTAAACATGGTTTTTCCCTCTCTACCCTGGGATTGACGAGGCTTTAGCTGGCCCTAGGAGACTACAAGCAAACCATACCTTAAGGCCGTTACTTTCGCCCTCTAACTTTGTACTCTCTAGGGTTTAGCCTAATGGATTTATATGTACAAAACATGGTTTTTCAATATCTACCCTGGGATTGACGAGGGTGTAGCTGGCCCTAGGAGACTACAAGCAAGCCATACCTTAAAGCCATTACTTTCGCCCTCTAACTTTGTACTCTCTAGGGTGTGGCCTCTGGGATTTATATGCATGGTTTTTCAATATCTACGCTGGGATTGATGAGGGTTTATCTGGCCCAAGAAGGCTACAAGCAAACCATACCTTAAAGCCGTCACTTACGCCCTCTAACCTTGCACTGTCTAGGGTTTAGTCTATAGGATTTATATGTACTAAACATGGTTTTTCACTCTCTACCCTGGGATTGACGAGGTTTTAGCTGGCCCTAGGAGACTACGAGCAAACCATACCTTAAAGCCGTCACTTACACCCTCTAACCTTGCACTGTCTAGGGTTTAGCCTATAGGATTGATAGGTACTAAACATGGTTTTTTAATATCTACCCTGGGATTGACGAGGGTTTAGCTGACCCTAGGAGACTACAAGCAAACCACCCCTTAAAGCCGTCACTTACACCCTTTAACCTTGCACTGTCTAGGGTTTAGCCTATAGGATTTATATGTACAAAACATGGTTTTTTAATATCTACCCTGGGATTGACGAGGGTTTAGCTGGCCCTAGGAGGCTACAAGCAAACCACCCCTTAAAGGCGTCACTTACACCCTCTAACCTTGCACTGTCTAGCGTTTAGCCTATAGGATTTATATGTACTAAACATGTTTTTTTAATATCTACCCTGGGATTAACGAGGGTTTAGCTGGCCCTAGGAGACTACGAGCAAACCATACCTTAAAGCCTTCACTTACACCCTCTAACTTTGTACTGTCTAGGGTTTAGCCTATAGGCTTTATATGTATTAAACATGGTTTTTCAATCTCTACCTTGGGATTGATGAGGGTTTTGCTGGCCCTAGAAGACTACATTCAAACCATACCTTAAAGCCGTCACTTACACCCTCTAACCTTGCACTGTCTAGGGTTTAGCCTATAGGATTTATATGTACTAAACATGGTTTTTCAATCTCTACCCTGGGATTGACGAAGGTTTAGGTGGCCCTAGGAAACTACAAGCAAACCATACCTTAAAGCCGTTAGTTTTGCCCTCTAACCTAGCACTGTTTAGGATTTCAGCACAGGATCAACAATTTCAATGGACACCAAACAACACATATATATGAGTAAAGTATGGCGCAAGCAGCCTTGCTTCATAGTGTGGAGGACCTGTCTGACCCATGGGAAATAAGATGTTTGAAATTTATTGGTAAGTGGAAGACAATGAAAATGTGAAGAACATATAAAGAATATTTTTATTAGTGATGGCCAGGTACACTGGGTATCAACAACACCTAGATGGTGGCATGCTAAACTTAGTGAGATACTAGGAGAGGAGATAAGCATTGTTATACATTTCTAAGGTTCACTGAACTGTCATGATGGAGACACAGAAAAACATATAGAATAGCACCCCAACAGCTGGGTGCACCAGCTATGGGAAATTTGTATCCAGGTACATTAATGTAGGGTCTCCTACGGCCACCCTTGACCAGGGTGTATCTTGCCCTATACACCCTAAGACCGAGCATTGATCAGGCTTCATCTTGCCGTAGGAGATACTATGTGAAGTATACTGCTTATTTCACACTCCAACATGGCGATGGTAGGAGGATATCCTATTGGAGGTATATGCCCTAAAACTGCTTCTTTCGCCCTTTAATCTGGTATTGATTATAGTTTATTTGGTCCAAGGA
Source organism: Eledone cirrhosa (assembly GCA_964016885.1). Taxonomy (NCBI): domain Eukaryota; kingdom Metazoa; phylum Mollusca; class Cephalopoda; order Octopoda; family Eledonidae; genus Eledone; species Eledone cirrhosa. Next base: position 16,891,387 of record OZ024757.1, read on the forward strand.
GAACCTACAAGTTAACCACATCCTAAAACTGCGCGGCCGGCTAAACCCTGGTCACTAGAAGCTGAGAGGGCTATAGATACCGTCTCCTATGGCCAGTTAAACACTGGTCAATACCCAGCTTTTGCGTGTATACGCCCCATATGATCCTATAGAAAGTATGCTATCTCAAACTGCTTCTTTTGCCCTCTAACTTGGCATTAACTATAGTTTATCTGGAGAACCTACAAGTTAACAACACCCTAAAACAGTTACTTTCGCCCTCTATACTTTTATCTAGCCATAGGAGATCCTATGGGGTTTATATGTACAAAACATGGTTTTTCACTCTCTACCAGGTTTAGCTGGCCCCAGGAGACTACAAGCAAACCATACCTTAAAGACGTCACTTACACCCTCTAACCTTGCACTGTCTAGGGTTTAGCCTATAGGATTGATATGTACTAAACATAGATTTTCACTCGCTACCCTGGGATTGACGAGGGTTTAGCTGACCCTAGGACACTACAAGCAAACCATACCTTAAAGCTGTTACTTACGCCCTCTAACTTTGTGCTCTCTAGGGTTTAGCCTATGGGATTTATATGTATTAAACATGGTTTTTCACTCTCTACCCTGGGATTGACGAGGGTTTAGCTGGCCCTATGAAACTATGAGCAAACCATACCTTAAAGCCGTTACTTACGCCCTCTAACTTTGTGCTCTCTAGGGTTTAGCCTATGGGATTTATATGTATTAAACATGGTTTTTCACTCTCTACCCTGGGATTGACGAGGGTTTAGCTGGCCCTAGGAAACTACGACCAAACCATACCTTAAAGCCGTCACTTACACCCTCTAGGAGAACCTACAAGTTAACTAAATCCTAAAACCGCCAGGCCGCCTAAACCTTGGTCACTAGAAGCTGAGAGGGCTATAGATACCGTCTCCTATGGCCAGTTAAACACTGGTCAATGCCAGGCTTTTGCGTGTATACGCCCCATATGATCCTATAGAAAGTATACTGTCTAAAACTGCTTCTTTTGCCCTCTAACTTGGCATTAACTATAGTTTATCTGGAGAACCTACAAGTTAACAACACCCTAAAACAGTTACTTTCGCCCTCTATACTTTTATCTAGCCATAGGAGATCGTATGGGATTTACATGTACAAAACATGGTTTTTCACTCTCTACCAGGTTTAGCTGGCCCCAGGAGACTACAAGCAAACCATACCTTAAAGGCGTCACTTACACCCTCTAACCTTGCACTGTCTAGGGTTTAGCCTATAGGATTTATATGTACTAAACATGGTTTTTCACTCTCTACCGTGGGATTGACGAGGGTTGAGCTGGCCCTAGGACACTACAATCAAACCATACCTTAAAGCCGTTACTTACACCCTCTATCCTTGCACTGTCTAGGGTTTAGCCTATAGGATTGATATGTACTAAACAAGGACTTTCACTCCATACCCTGGGATTGACGAGGGTTTAGCTGGCCCCAGGAGACTACAATCAAACCATAGCTTAAAGCCATTACTTTCGCCCTCTAACTTTGTACTCTCTAGGGTTTGGCCTATGGGATTTATATGTACTAAACATGGCTTTTCACTCGCTACCCTGGGATTGACGAGGGTTTAGCTGACCCTAGGACACTACAAGCAAACCATACCTTAAAGGCGTTACTTTCGCCCTCTAACCTTGCACTCTCTAGGGTTTGGCCTATGGGATTTATATGTACTAAACATGGTTTTTCACTGTCTACCCTGGGATTGACGAGGGTTGAGCTGACCCTAGGACACTACAATCAAACCATACCTTAAAGCCGTTACTTACACCCTCTAACCTTGCACTGTCTAGGGTTTGGCCTATAGGATTTATATGTACTAAATAAGGATTTTCACTCTCTACCGTGGGATTGACGAGGGTTGAGCTGACCCTAGGACACTACAATCAAACCATACCTTAAAGCCGTTACTTACACACTTTAACCTTGCACTGTCTAGGGTTTAGCCTATAGGATTTATATGTACTAAACAAGGATTTTCACTCTCTACCGTGGGATTGACCAGGGTTGAGCTGACCCTAGGACACTACAATCAAACCATACCTTAAAGCCGTTACTTACACCCTTTAACCTTGCACTGTCTAGGGTTTAGCCTATAGGATTTATATGTACTAAACAAGGATTTTCACTCCATACCGTGGGATTGACGAGGTGGCCTATGGGATTTATATGTACTAAACATGGATTTTCACTCTCTACCGTGGGATTGACGAGGGTTGAGCTGACCCTAGGACACTACAATCAAACCATACCTTAAAGCCGTTACTTACACCCTTTAACCTTGCACTGTCTAGGGTTTAGCCTATAGGATTTATATGTACTAAACAAGGATTTTCACTCCATACCGTGGGATTGACGAGGTGGCCTATGGGATTTATATGTACTAAACATGGATTTTCACTCTCTACCGTGGGATTGACGAGGGTTGAGCTGACCCTAGGACACTACAATCAAACCATACCTTAAAGCCGTTACTTACACCCTTTAACCTTGCACTGTCTAGGGTTTAGCCTATAGGATTTATATGTACTAAACAAGGATTTTCACTCCATACCGTGGGATTGACGAGGTGGCCTATGGGATTTATATGTACTAAACATGGATTTTCACTCTCTACCGTGGGATTGACGAGGGTTGAGCTGACCCTAGGACACTACAATCAAACCATACCTTAAAGCCGTTACTTACGCCCTCTAACTTTGTGCTCTCTAGGGTTTAGCCTATGGGATTTATATGTATTAAACATGGTTTTTCACTCTCTACCCTGGGATTGACGAGGGTTTAGCTGGCCCTATGAAACTACGACCAAACCATACCTTAAAGCCGTCACTTACACCCTCTAGGAGAACCTACAAGTTAACTAAATCCTAAAACCGCCAGGCCGCCTAAACCTTGGTCACTAGAAGCTGAGAGGGCTATAGATACCGTCTCCTATGGCCAGTTAAACACTGGTCAATACCCAGCTTTTGCGTGTATACGCCCCATATGATCCTATAGAAAGTATGCTATCTAAAACTGCTTCTTTTGCCCTCTAACTTGGCATTAACTATAGTTTATCTGGAGAACCTACAAGTTAACAACACCCTAAAACAGTTACTTTCGCCCTCTATACTTTTATCTAGCCATAGGAGATCGTATGGGATTTACATGTACAAAACATGGTTTTTCACTCTCTACCAGGTTTAGCTGGCCCCAGGAGACTACAAGCAAACCATACCTTAAAGGCGTCACTTACACCCTCTAAACTTGCACTGTCTAGGGTTTAGCCTATAGTATTTATATGTACTAAACATGGTTTTTCACTCTCTACTCTGGGATTGACGAGGGGTAGCTGGCCCTATGAAACTACAAGCAAACCATACCTTAAAGCCGTCACTTACACCCTCTATCCTTGCACTGTCTAGGGTTTAGCCTATAGGATTGATATGTACTAAACATGGATTTTCACTCTCTACCGTGGGATTGACGAGGGTTGAGCTGGCCCTAGGACACTACAATCAAACCATACCTTAAAGCCGTTACTTTCGCCCTCTAACCTTGCACTGTCTAGGGTTTAGCCTATAGGATTTATATGTACTAAACAAGGATTTTCACTCTCTACCGTGGGATTGACGAGGGTTGAGCTGACCCTAGGACACTACAATCAAACCATACCTTAAAGACGTTACTTACACCCTTTAACCTTGCACTGTCTAGGGTTTAGCCTATAGGATTTATATGTACTAAACAAGGATTTTCACTCGATACCCTGGGATTGACGAGGTGGCCTATGGGATTTATATGTACTAAACAAGGATTTTCACTCTCTACCGTGGGATTGACGAGGGTTGAACTGACCCTAGGACACTACAATCAAACCATACCTTAAAGCCGTTACTTACACCCTTTAACCTTGCACTGTCTAGGGTTTAGCCTATAGGATTTATATGTACTAAATAAGGATTTTCACTCTCTACCGTGGGATTGACGAGGGTTGAACTGACCCTAGGACACTACAATCAAACCATACCTTAAAGCCGTTACTTACACCCTTTAACCTTGCACTGTCTAGGGTTTAGCCTATAGGATTTATATGTACTAAACAAGGATTTTCACTCTCTACCGTGGGATTGACGAGGGTTGAGCTGACCCTAGGACACTACAATCAAACCATACCTTAAAGCCGTTACTTACACCCTTTAACCTTGCACAGTCTAGGGTTTAGCCTATAGGATTTATATGTACTAAACAAGGATTTTCACTCTCTACTGTGGGATTAACGAGGGTTGAGCTGACCCTAGGACACTACAATCAAACCATACCTTAAAGCCGTTACTTACACCCTTTAACCTTGCACAGTCTAGGGTTTAGCCTATAGGATTTATATGTACTAAACAAGGATTTTCACTCTCTACCGTGGGATTGACGAGGGTTGAGCTGACCCTAGGACACTACAATCAAACCATACCTTAAAGCTGTCACTTACACCCTCTAACCTTGCACTGTCTAGGGTTTAGCCTATAGGATTTATATGTATTAAACATGGTTTTTCACTCGCTACCCTGGGATTGACGAGGGTTTAGCTGGCCCTATGAAACTATGAGCAAACCATACCTTAAAGCCGTTACTTATGCCCTCTAACTTTGTGCTCTCTAGGGTTTAGCCTATGGGATTTATATGTATTAAACATGGTTTTTCACTCTCTACCCTGGGATTGACGAGGGTTTAGCTGGCCCTAGGAAACTACGACCAAACCATACCTTAAAGCCGTCACTTACACCCTCTAGGAGAACCTACAAGTTAACTAAATCCTAAAACCGCCAGGCCGCCTAAACCTTGGTCACTAGAAGCTGAGAGGGCTATAGATACCGTCTCCTATGGCCAGTTAAACACTGGTCAATACCCAGCTTTTGCGTGTATACGCCCCATATGATCCTATAGAAAGTATACTATCTAAAACTGCTTCTTTTGCCCTCTAACTTGGCATTAACTATAGTTTATCTGGAGAACCTACAAGTTAACAACACCCTAAAACAGTTACTTTCGCCCTCTATACTTTTATCTAGCCATAGGAGATCCTATGGGATTTACATGTACAAAACATGGTATTTCACTCTCTACCAGGTTTAGCTGGCCCCAGGAGACTACAAGCAAACCATACCTTAAAGGCGTCACTTACACCCTCTATCCTTGCACTGTCTAGGGTTTAGCCTATAGGATTGATATGTACTAAACATAGATTTTCACTCTCTACCGTGGGATTGACGAGGCTTGAGCTGACCCTAGGACACTACAATCAAACCATACCTTAAAGCCGTTACTTACACCCTTTAACCTTGCACTGTCTAGGGTTTAGCCTATAGGATTTATATGTACTAAACAAGGATTTTCACTCTCTACCGTGGGATTGATGAGGGTTGAGCTGACCCTAGGACACTACAATCAAACCATACCTTAAAGCCGTTACTTACACCCTCTAACCTTGCACTGTCTAGGGTTTAGCCTATAGGATTTATATGTACTAAATAAGGATTTTCACTCTCTACCATGGGATTGACGAGGGTTGAGCTGACCCTAGGACACTACAATCAAACCATACCTTAAAGCCGTTACTTACACCCTTTAACCTTGCACTGTCTAGGGTTTAGCCTATAGGATTTATATGTACTAAACAAGGATTTTCACTCTCTACCGTGGGATTGACGAGGGTTGAGCTGACCCTAGGACACTACAATCAAACCATACCTTAAAGCCGTTACTTACACCCTTTAACCTTGCACTGTCTAGGGTTTAGCCTATAGGATTTATATGTACTAAACAAGGATTTTCACTCTCTACCGTGGGATTGACGAGGGTTGAGCTGACCCTAGGACACTACAATCAAACCATACCTTAAAGCCGTTACTTACACCCTCTAACCTTGCACTGTCTAGGGTTTAGCCTATAGGATTTATATGTTCTAAACAAGGATTTTCACTCCATACCCTGGGATTGACGAGGTGGCCTATGGGATTTATATGTACTAAACATGGATTTTCACTCTCTGCCGTGGGAGTGACGAGGGTTGAGCTGGCCCCAGGAGACTACAAGCAAACCATACCTTAAAGCCGTCACTTACACCCTCTATCCTTGCACTGTCTAGGGTTTAGCCTATAGGATTTATATGTACTAAACATGGATTTTCACTCTCTACCGTGGGATTGACGAGGGTTGAGCTGACCCTAGGACACTACAATCAAACCATACCTTAAAGCCGTTACTTACACCCTCTAACCTTGCACTGTCTAGGGTTTAGCCTATAGGATTGATATGTACTAAACAAGGATTTTCACTCCATACCGTGGGATTGACGAGGGTGTAGCTGACCCTAGGACACTACAATCAAACCATACCTTAAAGCCGTTACTTACACCCTTTAACCTTGCACTGTCTAGGGTTTAGCCTATAGGATTTATATGTACTAAACATGGTTTTTCACTCGCTACCCTGGGATTGACGAGGGTTTAGCTGACCCTAGGACACTACAAGCAAACCATACCTTAAAGCCGTTACTTACGCCCTCTAACTTTGTGCTCTCTAGGGTTTAGCCTATGGGATTTATATGTATTAAACATGGTTTTTCACTCTCTACCCTGGGATTGACGAGGGTATAGCTGGCCCTAGGAAACTACGACCAAACCATACATTAAAGCCGTCACTTACACCCTCTAGGAGAACCTACAAGTTAACTAAATCCTAAAACCGCCAGGCCGCCTAAACCTTGGTCACTAGAAGCTGAGAGGGCTATAGATACCGTCTCCTATGGCCAGTTAAACACTGGTCAATGCCAGGCTTTTGCGTGTATACGCCCCATATGATCCTATAGAAAGTATACTGTCTAAAACTGCTTCTTTTGCCCTCTAACTTGGCATTAACTATAGTTTATCTGGAGAACCTACAAGTTAACAACACCCTAAAACAGTTACTTTCGCCCTCTATACTTTTATCTAGCCATAGGAGATCGTATGGGATTTACATGTACAAAACATGGTTTTCCACTCTCTACCAGGTTTAGCTGGCCCCAGGAGACTACAAGCAAACCATACCTTAAAGGCGTCACTTACACCCTCTAACCTTGCACTGTCTAGGGTTTAGCCTATAGTATTTATATGTACTAAACATGGTTTTTCACTCTCTACTCTGGGATTGACGAGGGGTAGCTGGCCCTATGAAACTACAAGCAAACCATACCTTAAAGCCGTCACTTACAGCCTCTATCCTTGCACTGTCTAGGGTTTAGCCTATAGGATTGATATGTACTAAACATAGATTTTCACTCTCTACCGTGGGATTGACGAGGGTTGAGCTGACCCTAGGACACTACAATCAAACCATACCTTAAAGCCGTTACTTTCGCCCTCTAACCTTGCACTCTCTAGGGTTTGGCCTATGGGATTTATATGTACTAAACATGGCTTTTCACTGTCTACCCTGGGATTGACGAGGGTTTAGCTGGCCCTAGGACACTACAATCAAACCATACCTTAAAGCCGTTACTTACACCCTTTAACCTTGCACTGTCTAGGGTTTAGCCTATAGGATTTATATGTACTAAACAAGGATTTTCACTCTCTACCGTGGGATTGACGAGGGTTGAGCTGACCCTAGGCCACTACAATCAAACCATACCTTAAAGCCGTTACTTACACCCTTTAACCTTGCACTGTCTAGGGTTTAGCCTATAGGATTTATATGTACTAAACAAGGATTTTCACTCTCTACCGTGGGATTGACGAGGGTTGAGCTGACCCTAGGCCACTACAATCAAACCATACCTTAAAGCCGTTACTTTCGCCCTCTAACCTTGCACTGTCTAGGGTTTAGCCTATAGTATTTATATGTACTAAACATGGTTTTTCACTCTCTACTCTGGGATTGACGAGGGTTTAGCTGGCCCTATGAAACTACGAGCAAACCATACCTTAAAGCCGTCACTTACACCCTCTATCCTTGCACTGTCTAGGGTTTAGCCTATAGGATTTATATGTACTAAACATGGATTTTCACTCTCTATCGTGGGATTGACGAGGGTTGAGCTGACCCTAGGACACTACAATCAAACCATACCTTAAAGCCGTTACTTACACCCTTTAACCTTGCACTGTCTAGGGTTTAGCCTATAGGATTTATATGTACTAAACAAGGATTTTCACTCCATACCCTGGGATTGACGAGGTGGCCTATGGGATTTATATGTACTAAACATGGATTTTCACTCTCTACCGTGGGATTGACGAGGGTTGAGCTGACCCTAGGACACTACAATCAAACCATACCTTAAAGCCGTTACTTACACCCTCTAACCTTGCACTGTCTAGGGTTTAGCCTATAGGATTGATATGTACTAAACAAGGATTTTCACTCCATACCGTGGGATTGACGAGGGTTGAGCTGACCCTAGGACACTACAATCAAACCATACCTTAAAGCCGTTACTTACACCCTTTAACCTTGCACTGTCTAGGGTTTAGGCTATAGGATTTATATGTACTAAATAAGGATTTTCACTCTCTACCGTGGGATTGACGAGGGTTGAGCTGACCCTAGGACACTACAATCAAACCATACCTTAAAGCCGTTACTTACACACTTTAACCTTGCACTGTCTAGGGTTTAGCCTATAGGATTTATATGTACTAAACAAGGATTTTCACTCTCTACCGTGGGATTGACGAGGGTTGAGCTGACCCTAGGACACTACAATCAAACCATACCTTAAAGCCGTTACTTACACCCTTTAACCTTGCACTGTCTAGGGTTTAGGCTATAGGATTTATATGTACTAAATAAGGATTTTCACTCTCTACCGTGGGATTGACGAGGGTTGAGCTGACCCTAGGACACTACAATCAAACCATACCTTAAAGCCGTTACTTACACACTTTAACCTTGCACTGTCTAGGGTTTAGCCTATAGGATTTATATGTACTAAACAAGGATTTTCACTCTCTACCGTGGGATTGACGAGGGTTGAGCTGACCCTAGGACACTACAATCAAACCATACCTTAAAGCCGTTACTTACACACTTTAACCTTGCACTGTCTAGGGTTTAGCCTATAGGATTTATATGTACTAAACAAGGATTTTCACTCTCTACCGTGGGATTGACGAGGGTTGAGCTGACCCTAGGACACTACAATCAAACCATACCTTAAAGCCGTTACTTACACCCTTTAACCTTGCACTGTCTAGGGTTTAGGCTATAGGATTTATATGTACTAAATAAGGATTTTCACTCTCTACCGTGGGATTGACGAGGGTTGAGCTGACCCTAGGACACTACAATCAAACCATACCTTAAAGCCGTTACTTACACACTTTAACCTTGCACTGTCTAGGGTTTAGCCTATAGGATTTATATGTACTAAACAAGGATTTTCACTCTCTACCGTGGGATTGACGAGGGTTGAGCTGACCCTAGGACACTACAATCAAACCATACCTTAAAGCCGTTACTTACACCCTTTAACCTTGCACTGTCTAGGGTTTAGCCTATAGGATTTATATGTACTAAACAAGGATTTTCACTCTCTACCGTGGGATTGACGAGGGTTGAGCTGACCCTAGGACACTACAATCAAACCATACCTTAAAGCCGTTACTTACACCCTCTAACCTTGCACTGTCTAGGGTTTAGCCTATAGGATTGATATGTACTAAACAAGGATTTTCACTCCATACCCTGGGATTGACGAGGTGGCCTATGGGATTTATATGTACTAAACATGGATTTTCACTCTCTACCGTGAGATTGACGAGGGTTGAGCTGACCCTAGGACACTACAATCAAACCATACCTTAAAGACGTTACTTACACCCTTTAACCTTGCACTGTCTAGGGTTTAGCCTATAGGATTTTTATGTACTAAACAAGGATTTTCACTCCATACCCTGCGATTGACGAGGTGGCCTATGGGATTTATATGTACTAAACATGGATTTTCACTCTCTACCGTGGGATTGACGAGGGTTGAGCTGACCCTAGGACACTACAATCAAACCATACCTTAAAGCCGTTACTTACACCCTCTAACCTTGCACTGTCTAGGGTTTAGCCTATAGGATTGATATGTACTAAACATGGACTTTGACTCTCTACTGTGGGATTGACGAGGGTTGAGCTGACCCTAGGACACTACAATCAAACCATACCTTAAAGCCGTTACTTACACCCTCTAACCTTGCACTGTCTAGGGTTTAGCCTATAGGATTTATATGTACTAAACAAGGATTTTCACTCTCTACCGTGGGATTGACGAGGGTTGAGCTGACCCTAGGACACTACAATCAAACCATACCTTAAAGCCGTTACTTACACCCTTTAACCTTGCACTGTCTAGGGTTTAGCCTATAGGATTTATATGTACTAAACAAGGATTTTCACTCTCTACCGTGGGATTGACGAGGGTTGAGCTGACCCTAGGACACTACAATCAAACCATACCTTAAAGCCGTTACTTACACCCTTTAACCTTGCACTGTCTAGGGTTTAGCCTATAGGATTTATATGTACTAAACAAGGATTTTCACTCCATACCCTGGGATTGACGAGGTGGCCTATGGGATTTATATGTACTAAACATGGATTTTCACTCTCTACCGTGGGATTGACGAGGGTTGAGCTGACCCTAGGACACTACAATCAAACCATACCTTAAAGCCGTTACTTACACCCTTTAACCTTGCACTGTCTAGGGTTTAGCCTATAGGATTGATATGTACTAAACATGGATTTTCACTCTCTACTGTGGGATTGACGAGGGTTGAGCTGACCCTAGGACACTACAATCAAACCATACCTTAAAGCCGTTACTTACCCTTTAACCTTGCACTGTCTAGGGTTTAGCCTATAGGATTTATATGTACTAAACAAGGATTTTCACTCTCTACCGTGGGATTGACGAGGGTTGAGCTGACCCTAGGACACTACAATCAAACCATACCTTAAAGCCGTTACTTACACCCTTTAACCTTGCACTGTCTAGGGTTTAGCCTATAGGATTTATATGTACTAAATAAGGATTTTCACTCTCTACCGTGGGATTGACGAGGGTTGAGCTGACCCTAGGACACTACAATCAAACCATACCTTAAAGCCGTTACTTACACCCTTTAACCTTGCACTGTCTAGGGTTTAGCCTATAGGATTTATATGTACTAAACAAGGATTTTCACTCTCTACCGTGGGATTGACGAGGGTTGAGCTGACCCTAGGACACTACAATCAAACCATACCTTAAAGCCGTTACTTACACCCTCTAACCTTGCACTGTCTAGGGTTTAGCCTATAGGATTTATATGTACTAAACATGGTTTTTCACTCTCTACTCTGGGATTGACGAGGGTTTAGCTGGCCCTATGAAACTACGAGTAAACCATACCTTAAAGCCGTTACTTACACCCTCTATCCTTGCACTGTCTAGGGTTTAGCCTATAGGATTTATATGTACTAAACATGGATTTTCACTCTCTATCGTGGGATTGACGAGGGTTGAGCTGACCCTAGGACACTACAATCAAACCATACCTTAAAGCCGTTACTTACACCCTCTAACCTTGCACTGTCTAGGGTTTAGCCTATAGGATTTATATGTACTAAACAAGGATTTTCACTCTCTACCGTGGGATTAACGAGGGTTGAGCTGACCCTAGGACACTACAATCAAACCATACCTTAAAGCCGTTACTTACACCCTTTAACCTTGCACTGTCTAGGGTTTAGCCTATAGGATTTATATGTACTAAACAAGGATTTTCACTCTCTACCGTGGGATTGACGAGGGTTGAGCTGACCCTAGGACACTACAATCAAACCATACCTTAAAGCCGTTACTTACACCCTTTAACCTTGCACTGTCTAGGGTTTAGCCTAGAGGATTTATATGTACTAAACAAGGATTTTCACTCTCTACCGTGGGATTGACGAGGGTTGAGCTGACCCTAGGACACTACATCAAACCATACCTTAAAGCCGTTACTTACACCCTTTAACCTTGCACTGTCTAGGGTTTAGCCTATAGGATTTATATGTACTAAACAAGGATTTTCACTCCATACCCTGGGATTGACGAGGTGGCCTATGGGATTTATATGTACTAAACATGGATTTTCACTCTCTACCGTGGGATTGACGAGGGTTGAGCTGACCCTAGGACACTACAATCAAACCATACCTTAAAGCCGTTACTTACACCCTTTAACCTTGCACTGTCTAGGGTTTAGCCTATAGGATTTATATGTACTAAACAAGGATTTTCACTCCATACCCTGGGATTGACGAGGTGGCCTATGGGATTTATATGTACTAAACATGGATTTTCACTCTCTACCGTGGGATTGACGAGGGTTGAGCTGACCCTAGGACACTACAATCAAACCATACCTTAAAGCCGTTACTTACACCCTTTAACCTTGCACTGTCTAGGGTTTAGCCTATAGGATTGATATGTACTAAACATGGATTTTCACTCTCTACTGTGGGATTGACGAGGGTTGAGCTGACCCTAGGACACTACAATCAAACCATACCTTAAAGCCGTTACTTACCCTTTAACCTTGCACTGTCTAGGGTTTAGCCTATAGGATTTATATGTACTAAACAAGGATTTTCACTCTCTACCGTGGGATTGACGAGGGTTGAGCTGACCCTAGGACACTACAATCAAACCATACCTTAAAGCCGTTACTTACACCCTTTAACCTTGCACTGTCTAGGGTTTAGCCTATAGGATTTATATGTACTAAATAAGGATTTTCACTCTCTACCGTGGGATTGACGAGGGTTGAGCTGACCCTAGGACACTACAATCAAACCATACCTTAAAGCCGTTACTTACACCCTTTAACCTTGCACTGTCTAGGGTTTAGCCTATAGGATTTATATGTACTAAACAAGGATTTTCACTCTCTACCGTGGGATTGACGAGGGTTGAGCTGACCCTAGGACACTACAATCAAACCATACCTTAAAGCCGTCACTTACACCCTCTAACCTTGCACTGTCTAGGGTTTAGCCTATAGGATTTATATGTCTTAAACATGGTTTTTCACTCTCTACCCTGGGATTGACGAGGGTTTAGCTGGCCCTAGGAAACTACGACCAAACCATACCTTAAAGCCGTTACTTACACCCTCTAACCTTGCACTGTCTAGGGTTTAGCCTATAGGATTTATATGTACTAAACAAGGATTTTCACTCCATACCCTGGGATTGACGAGGGTTGAGCTGACCCTAGGACACTACAATCAAACCATACCTTAAAGCCGTTACTTACACCCTCTAACCTTGCACTGTCTAGGGTTTAGCCTATAGGATTGATATGTACTAAACAAGGATTTTCACTCCATACCGTGGGATTGACGAGGGTTGAGCTGACCCTAGGACACTACAATCAAACCATACCTTAAAGCCGTTACTTACACCCTTTAACCTTGCACTGTCTAGGGTTTAGGCTATAGGATTTATATGTACTAAATAAGGATTTTCACTCTCTACCGTGGGATTGACGAGGGTTGAGCTGACCCTAGGACACTACAATCAAACCATACCTTAAAGCCGTTACTTACACCCTTTAACCTTGCACTGTCTAGGGTTTAGCCTATAGGATTTATATGTACTAAACAAGGATTTTCACTCTCTACCGTGGGATTGACGAGGGTTGAGCTGACCCTAGGACACTACAATCAAACCATACCTTAAAGCCGTTACTTACACCCTTTAACCTTGCACTGTCTAGGGTTTAGCCTATAGGATTTATATGTACTAAACAAGGATTTTCACTCTCTACCGTGGGATTGACGAGGGTTGAGCTGACCCTAGGACACTACAATCAAACCATACCTTAAAGACGTTACTTACACCCTTTAACCTTGCACTGTCTAGGGTTTAGCCTATAGGATTTATATGTACTAAACAAGGAATTTCACTCTCTACCGTGGGATTGACGAGGGTTGAGCTGACCCTAGGACACTACAATCAAACCATACCTTAAAGCCGTCACTTACACCCTCTAACCTTGCACTGTCTAGGGTTTAGCCTATAGGATTTATATGTCTTAAACATGGTTTTTCACTCTCTACCCTGGGATTGACGAGGGTTTAGCTGGCCCTAGGAAACTACGACCAAACCATACCTTAAAGCCGTTACTTACACCCTCTAACCTTGCACTGTCTAGGGTTTAGCCTATAGGATTTATATGTACTAAACAAGGATTTTCACTCCATACCCTGGGATTGACGAGGGTTGAGCTGACCCTAGGACACTACAATCAAACCATACCTTAAAGCCGTTACTTACACCCTTTAACCTTGCACTGTCTAGGGTTTAGCCTATGGGATTTATATGTACTAAACATGGATTTTCACTCTCTACCGTGGGATTGACGAGGGTTGAGCTGACCCTAGGACACTACAATCAAACCATACCTTAAAGCCGTCACTTACACCCTCTAACCTTGCACTGTCTAGGGTTTAGCCTATAGGATTTATATGTCTTAAACATGGTTTTTCACTCTCTACCCTGGGATTGACGAGGGTTTAGCTGGCCCTAGGAAACTACGACCAAACCATACCTTAAAGCCGTTACTTACACCCTCTAACCTTGCACTGTCTAGGGTTTAGCCTATAGGATTTATATGTACTAAACAAGGATTTTCACTCCATACCCTGGGATTGACGAGGGTTGAGCTGACCCTAGGACACTACAATCAAACCATACCTTAAAGCCGTTACTTACACCCTCTAACCTTGCACTGTCTAGGGTTTAGCCTATAGGATTGATATGTACTAAACAAGGATTTTCACTCCATACCGTGGGATTGACGAGGGTTGAGCTGACCCTAGGACACTACAATCAAACCATACCTTAAAGCCGTTACTTACACCCTTTAACCTTGCACTGTCTAGGGTTTAGCCTATAGGATTTATATGTACTAAACAAGGATTTTCACTCTCTACCGTGGGATTGACGAGGGTTGAGCTGACCCTAGGACACTACAATCAAACCATACCTTAAAGCCGTTACTTACACCCTCTAACCTTGCACTGTCTAGGGTTTAGCCTATAGGATTTATATGTACTAAACAAGGATTTTCACTCCATACCGTGGGATTGACGAGGGTTGAGCTGACCCTAGGACACTACAATCAAACCATACCTTAAAGCCGTTACTTACACCCTTTAACCTTGCACTGTCTAGGGTTTAGCCTATAGGATTTATATGTACTAAACAAGGATTTTCACTCTCTACCGTGGGATTGACGAGGGTTGAGCTGACCCTAGGACACTACAATCAAACCATACCTTAAAGCCGTTACTTACACCCTCTAACCTTGCACTGTCTAGGGTTTAGCCTATAGGATTTATATGTACTAAACAAGGATTTTCACTCCATACCGTGGGATTGACGAGGGTTGAGCTGACCCTAGGACACTACAATCAAACCATACCTTAAAGCCGTTACTTACACCCTTTAACCTTGCACTGTCTAGGGTTTAGCCTATAGGATTTATATGTACTAAACAAGGATTTTCACTCCATACCGTGGGATTGACGAGGGTTGAGCTGACCCTAGGACACTACAATCAAACCATACCTTAAAGCCGTTACTTACACCCTTTAACCTTGCACTGTCTAGGGTTTAGCCTATAGGATTTATATGTACTAAACAAGGATTTTCACTCTCTACCGTGGGATTGACGAGGGTTGAGCTGACCCTAGGACACTACAATCAAACCATACCTTAAAGCCGTTACTTACACCCTTTAACCTTGCACTGTCTAGGGTTTAGCCTATAGGATTTATATGTACTAAACAAGGATTTTCACTCTCTACCGTGGGATTGACGAGGGTTGAGCTGACCCTAGGACACTACAATCAAACCATACCTTAAAGACGTTACTTACACCCTTTAACCTTGCACTGTCTAGGGTTTAGCCTATAGGATTTATATGTACTAAACAAGGAATTTCACTCTCTACCGTGGGATTGACGAGGGTTGAGCTGACCCTAGGACACTACAATCAAACCATACCTTAAAGCCGTTACTTACACCCTTTAACCTTGCACTGTCTAGGGTTTAGCCTATAGGATTTATATGTACTAAACAAGGATTTTCACTCTCTACCGTGGGATTGACGAGGGTTGAGCTGACCCTAGGACACTACAATCAAACCATACCTTAAAGCCGTTACTTACACCCTTTAACCTTGCACTGTCTAGGGTTTAGCCTATAGGATTTATATGTACTAAACAAGGATTTTCACTCTCTACCGTGGGATTGACGAGGGTTGAGCTGACCCGAGGACACTACAATCAAACCATACCTTAAAGACGTTACTTACACCCTTTAACCTTGCACTGTCTAGGGTTTAGCCTATAGGATTTATATGTACTAAACAAGGATTTTCACTCCATACCGTGGGATTGACGAGGGTTGAGCTGACCCTAGGACACTACAATCAAACCATACCTTAAAGCCGTTACTTACACCCTTTAACCTTGCACTGTCTAGGGTTTAGCCTATAGGATTTATATGTACTAAACAAGGATTTTCACTCCATACCGTGGGATTGACGAGGGTTGAGCTGACCCTAGGACACTACAATCAAACCATACCTTAAAGCCGTTACTTACACCCTTTAACCTTGCACTGTCTAGGGTTTAGCCTATAGGATTTATATGTACTAAACAAGGATTTTCACTCTCTACCGTGGGATTGACGAGGGTTGAGCTGACCCTAGGACACTACAATCAAACCATACCTTAAAGCCGTTACTTACACCCTTTAACCTTGCACTGTCTAGGGTTTAGCCTATAGGATTTATATGTACTAAACAAGGATTTTCACTCTCTACCGTGGGATTGACGAGGGTTGAGCTGACCCTAGGACACTACAATCAAACCATACCTTAAAGCCGTTACTTACACCCTTTAACCTTGCACTGTCTAGGGTTTAGCCTATAGGATTTATATGTACTAAACAAGGATTTTCACTCTCTACCGTGGGATTGACGAGGGTTGAGCTGACCCTAGGACACTACAATCAAACCATACCTTAAAGCCGTTACTTACACCCTTTAACCTTGCACTGTCTAGGGTTTAGCCTATAGGATTTATATGTACTAAACAAGGATTTTCACTCTCTACCGTGGGATTGACGAGGGTTGAGCTGACCCTAGGACACTACAATCAAACCATACCTTAAAGACGTTACTTACACCCTTTAACCTTGCACTGTCTAGGGTTTAGCCTATAGGATTTATATGTACTAAACAAGGAATTTCACTCTCTACCGTGGGATTGACGAGGGTTGAGCTGACCCTAGGACACTACAATCAAACCATACCTTAAAGCCGTTACTTACACCCTTTAACCTTGCACTGTCTAGGGTTTAGCCTATAGGATTTATATGTACTAAACAAGGATTTTCACTCCATACCCTGGGATTGACGAGGGTTGAGCTGACCCTAGGACACTACAATCAAACCATACCTTAAAGCCGTTACTTACACCCTTTAACCTTGCACTGTCTAGGGTTTAGCCTATGGGATTTATATGTACTAAACATGGATTTTCACTCTCTACCGTGAGATTGACGAGGGTTGAGCTGACCCTAGCACACTACAATCAAACCATACCTTAAAGACGTTACTTACACCCTTTAACCTTGCACTGTCTAGGGTTTAGCCTATAGGATTTTTATGTACAAAACAAGGATTTTCACTCCATACCCTGGGATTGACGAGGTGGCCTATGGGATTTATATGTACTAAACATGGATTCTCACTCTCTACTGTGGGATTGATGAGGGTTGAGCTGACCCTAGGACACTACAATCAAACCATACCTTAAAGCCGTTACTTACACCCTCTAACCTTGCACTGTCTAGGGTTTAGCCTATAGGATTGATATGTACTAAACATGGATTTTCACTCTCTACTGTGGGATTGACGAGGGTTGAGCTGACCCTAGGACACTACAATCAAACCATACCTTAAAGCCGTTACTTACACCCTCTAACCTTGCACTGTCTAGGGTTTAGCCTATAGGATTTATATGTACTAAACAAGGATTTTCACTCTCTACCGTGGGATTGACGAGGGTTGAGCTGACCCTAGGACACTACAATCAAACCATACCTTAAAGCCGTTACTTACACCCTTTAACCTTGCACTGTCTAGGGTTTAGCCTATAGGATTTATATGTACTAAACAAGGATTTTCACTCTCTACCGTGGGATTGACGAGGGTTGAGCTGACCCTAGGACACTACAATCAAACCATACCTTAAAGCCGTTACTTACACCCTTTAACCTTGCACTGTCTAGGGTTTAGCCTATAGGATTTATATGTACTAAACAAGGATTTTCACTCTCTACCGTGGGATTGACGAGGGTTGAGCTGACCCTAGGACACTACAATCAAACCATACCTTAAAGCCGTTACTTACACCCTTTAACCTTGCACTGTCTAGGGTTTAGCCTATAGGATTTATATGTACTAAACAAGGATTTTCACTCTCTACCGTGGGATTGACGAGGGTTGAGCTGACCCTAGGACACTACAATCAAACCATACCTTAAAGCCGTTACTTACACCCTTTAACCTTGCACTGTCTAGGGTTTAGCCTATAGGATTTATATGTACTAAACAAGGATTTTCACTCTCTACCGTGGGATTGACGAGGGTTGAGCTGACCCTAGGACACTACAATCAAACCATACCTTAAAGCCGTTACTTACACCCTTTAACCTTGCACTGTCTAGGGTTTAGCCTATAGGATTTATATGTACTAAACAAGGATTTTCACTCTCTTCCGTGGGATTGACGAGGGTTGAGCTGACCCTAGGACACTACAATCAAACCATACCTTAAAGCCGTTACTTACACCCTCTAACCTTGCACTGTCTAGGGTTTAGCCTATAGGATTTATATGTTCTAAACAAGGATTTTCACTCCATACCCTGGGATTGACGAGGTGGCCTATGGGATTTATATGTACTAAACATGGATTTTCACTCTCTACCGTGGGATTGACGAGGGTTGAGCTGACCCTAGGACACTACAATCAAACCATACCTTAAAGCCGTTACTTACACCCTCTAACCTTGCACTGTCTAGGGTTTAGCCTATAGGATTTATATGTACTAAACAAGGATTTTCACTCTCTACCGTGGGATTGACGAGGGTTGAGCTGACCCTAGGACACTACAATCAAACCATACCTTAAAGCCGTTACTTACACCCTTTAACCTTGCACTGTCTAGGGTTTAGCCTATAGGATTTATATGTACTAAACAAGGATTTTCACTCTCTACCGTGGGATTGACGAGGGTTGAGCTGACCCTAGGACACTACAATCAAACCATACCTTAAAGCCGTTACTTACACCCTTTAACCTTGCACTGTCTAGGGTTTAGCCTATAGGATTTATATGTACTAAACAAGGATTTTCACTCTCTACCGTGGGATTGACGAGGGTTGAGCTGACCCTAGGACACTACAATCAAACCATACCTTAAAGCCGTTACTTACACCCTTTAACCTTGCACTGTCTAGGGTTTAGCCTATAGGATTTATATGTACTAAACATGGTTTTTCACTCGCTACCCTGGGATTGACGAGGGTTTAGCTGACCCTAGGACACTACAAGCAAACCATACCTTAAAGCCGTTACTTACGCCCTCTAACTTTGTGCTCTCTAGGGTTTAGCCTATGGGATTTATATGTATTAAACATGGTTTTTCACTCTCTACCCTGGGATTGACGAGGGTATAGCTGGCCCTAGGAAACTACGACCAAACCATACATTAAAGCCGTCACTTACACCCTCTAGGAGAACCTACAAGTTAACTAAATCCTAAAACCGCCAGGCCGCCTAAACCTTGGTCACTAGAAGCTGAGAGGGCTATAGATACCGTCTCCTATGGCCAGTTAAACACTGGTCAATGCCAGGCTTTTGCGTGTATACGCCCCATATGATCCTATAGAAAGTATACTGTCTAAAACTGCTTCTTTTGCCCTCTAACTTGGCATTAACTATAGTTTATCTGGAGAACCTACAAGTTAACAACACCCTAAAACAGTTACTTTCGCCCTCTATACTTTTATCTAGCCATAGGAGATCGTATGGGATTTACATGTACAAAACATGGTTTTCCACTCTCTACCAGGTTTAGCTGGCCCCAGGAGACTACAAGCAAACCATACCTTAAAGGCGTCACTTACACCCTCTAACCTTGCACTGTCTAGGGTTTAGCCTATAGTATTTATATGTACTAAACATGGTTTTTCACTCTCTACTCTGGGATTGACGAGGGGTAGCTGGCCCTATGAAACTACAAGCAAACCATACCTTAAAGCCGTCACTTACAGCCTCTATCCTTGCACTGTCTAGGGTTTAGCCTATAGGATTGATATGTACTAAACATAGATTTTCACTCTCTACCGTGGGATTGACGAGGGTTGAGCTGACCCTAGGACACTACAATCAAACCATACCTTAAAGCCGTTACTTTCGCCCTCTAACCTTGCACTCTCTAGGGTTTGGCCTATGGGATTTATATGTACTAAACATGGTTTTTCACTGTCTACCCTGGGATTGACGAGGGTTTAGCTGGCCCCAGGAGACAACAAGCAAACCATACCTTAAAGCCGTCACTTACACCCTCTAACCTTGCACTGTCTAGGGTTTAGCCTATGGGATTTATATGTACTAAACATGGATTTTCACTCTCTACCGTGGGATTGACGAGGGTTGAGCTGACCCTAGGACACTACAATCAAACCATACCTTAAAGCCGTTACTTACACCCTTTAACCTTGCACTGTCTAGGGTTTAGCCTATAGGAATTATATGTACTAAACAAGGATTTTCACTCTCTACCGTGGGATTGACGAGGGTTGAGCTGACCCTAGGCCACTACAATCAAACCATACCTTAAAGCCGTTACTTTCGCCCTCTAACCTTGCACTCTCTAGGGTTTGGCCTATAGTATTTATATGTACTAAACATGGTTTTTCACTCTCTACTCTGGGATTGACGAGGGTTTAGCTGGCCCTATGAAACTACGAGCAAACCATACCTTAAAGCCGTCACTTACACCCTCTATCCTTGCACTGTCTAGGGTTTAGCCTATAGGATTTATATGTACTAAACATGGATTTTCACTCTCTATCGTGGGATTGACGAGGGTTGAGCTGACCCTAGGACACTACAATCAAACCATACCTTAAAGCCGTTACTTACACCCTTTAACCTTGCACTGTCTAGGGTTTAGCCTATAGGATTTATATGTACTAAACAAGGATTTTCACTCCATACCCTGGGATTGACGAGGTGGCCTATGGGATTTATATGTACTAAACATGGATTTTCACTCTCTACCGTGGGATTGACGAGGGTTGAGCTGACCCTAGGACACTACAATCAAACCATACCTTAAAGCCGTTACTTACACCCTCTAACCTTGCACTGTCTAGGGTTTAGCCTATAGGATTGATATGTACTAAACAAGGATTTTCACTCCATACCGTGGGATTGACGAGGGTTGAGCTGACCCTAGGACACTACAATCAAACCATACCTTAAAGCCGTTACTTACACCCTTTAACCTTGCACTGTCTAGGGTTTAGGCTATAGGATTTATATGTACTAAATAAGGATTTTCACTCTCTACCGTGGGATTGACGAGGGTTGAGCTGACCCTAGGACACTACAATCAAACCATACCTTAAAGCCGTTACTTACACCCTTTAACCTTGCACTGTCTAGGGTTTAGCCTATAGGATTTATATGTACTAAACAAGGATTTTCACTCTCTACCGTGGGATTGACGAGGGTTGAGCTGACCCTAGGACACTACAATCAAACCATACCTTAAAGCCGTTACTTACACCCTTTAACCTTGCACTGTCTAGGGTTTAGCCTATAGGATTTATATGTACTAAACAAGGATTTTCACTCTCTACCGTGGGATTGACGAGGGTTGAGCTGACCCTAGGACACTACAATCAAACCATACCTTAAAGCCGTTACTTACACCCTTTAACCTTGCACAGTCTAGGGTTTAGCCTATAGGATTTATATGTACTAAACAAGGATTTTCACTCTCTACCGTGGGATTGACGAGGGTTGAGCTGACCCTAGGACACTACAATCAAACCATACCTTAAAGCCGTTACTTACACCCTTTAACCTTGCACTGTCTAGGGTTTAGCCTATAGGATTTATATGTACTAAACAAGGATTTTCACTCTCTACCGTGGGATTGACGAGGGTTGAGCTGACCCTAGGACACTACAATCAAACCATACCTTAAAGCCGTTACTTACACCCTCTAACCTTGCACTGTCTAGGGTTTAGCCTATAGGATTGATATGTACTAAACAAGGATTTTCACTCCATACCCTGGGATTGACGAGGTGGCCTATGGGATTTATATGTACTAAACATGGATTTTCACTCTCTACCGTGGGATTGACGAGGGTTGAGCTGACCCTAGGACACTACAATCAAACCATACCTTAAAGCCGTTACTTACACCCTCTAACCTTGCACTGTCTAGGGTTTAGCCTATAGGATTGATATGTACTAAACAAGGATTTTCACTCCATACCGTGGGATTGACGAGGGTTGAGCTGACCCTAGGACACTACAATCAAACCATACCTTAAAGCCGTTACTTACACCCTTTAACCTTGCACTGTCTAGGGTTTAGGCTATAGGATTTATATGTACTAAATAAGGATTTTCACTCTCTACCGTGGGATTGACGAGGGTTGAGCTGACCCTAGGACACTACAATCAAACCATACCTTAAAGCCGTTACTTACACCCTTTAACCTTGCACTGTCTAGGGTTTAGCCTATAGGATTTATATGTACTAAACAAGGATTTTCACTCTCTACCGTGGGATTGACGAGGGTTGAGCTGACCCTAGGACACTACAATCAAACCATACCTTAAAGCCGTTACTTACACCCTTTAACCTTGCACTGTCTAGGGTTTAGCCTATAGGATTTATATGTACTAAACAAGGATTTTCACTCTCTACCGTGGGATTGACGAGGGTTGAGCTGACCCTAGGACACTACAATCAAACCATACCTTAAAGCCGTTACTTACACCCTTTAACCTTGCACTGTCTAGGGTTTAGCCTATAGGATTTATATGTACTAAACAAGGATTTTCACTCTCTACCGTGGGATTGACGAGGGTTGAGCTGACCCTAGGACACTACAATCAAACCATACCTTAAAGCCGTTACTTACACCCTTTAACCTTGCACTGTCTAGGGTTTAGCCTATAGGATTTATATGTACTAAACAAGGATTTTCACTCTCTACCGTGGGATTGACGAGGGTTGAGCTGACCCTAGGACACTACAATCAAACCATACCTTAAAGCCGTTACTTACACCCTTTAACCTTGCACAGTCTAGGGTTTAGCCTATAGGATTTATATGTACTAAACAAGGATTTTCACTCTCTACCGTGGGATTGACGAGGGTTGAGCTGACCCTAGGACACTACAATCAAACCATACCTTAAAGCCGTTACTTACACCCTTTAACCTTGCACTGTCTAGGGTTTAGCCTATAGGATTTATATGTACTAAACAAGGATTTTCACTCTCTACCGTGGGATTGACGAGGGTTGAGCTGACCCTAGGACACTACAATCAAACCATACCTTAAAGCCGTTACTTACACCCTCTAACCTTGCACTGTCTAGGGTTTAGCCTATAGGATTGATATGTACTAAACAAGGATTTTCACTCCATACCCTGGGATTGACGAGGTGGCCTATGGGATTTATATGTACTAAACATGGATTTTCACTCTCTACCGTGAGATTGACGAGGGTTGAGCTGACCCTAGGACACTACAATCAAACCATACCTTAAAGACGTTACTTACACCCTTTAACCTTGCACTGTCTAGGGTTTAGCCTATAGGATTTTTATGTACTAAACAAGGATTTTCACTCCATACCCTGCGATTGACGAGGTGGCCTATGGGATTTATATGTACTAAACATGGATTTTCACTCTCTACCGTGGGATTGACGAGGGTTGAGCTGACCCTAGGACACTACAATCAAACCATACCTTAAAGCCGTTACTTACACCCTCTAACCTTGCACTGTCTAGGGTTTAGCCTATAGGATTGATATGTACTAAACATGGACTTTGACTCTCTACTGTGGGATTGACGAGGGTTGAGCTGACCCTAGGACACTACAATCAAACCATACCTTAAAGCCGTTACTTACACCCTCTAACCTTGCACTGTCTAGGGTTTAGCCTATAGGATTTATATGTACTAAACAAGGATTTTCACTCTCTACCGTGGGATTGACGAGGGTTGAGCTGACCCTAGGACACTACAATCAAACCATACCTTAAAGCCGTTACTTACACCCTTTAACCTTGCACTGTCTAGGGTTTAGCCTATAGGATTTATATGTACTAAACAAGGATTTTCACTCTCTACCGTGGGATTGACGAGGGTTGAGCTGACCCTAGGACACTACAATCAAACCATACCTTAAAGCCGTTACTTACACCCTTTAACCTTGCACTGTCTAGGGTTTAGCCTATAGGATTTATATGTACTAAACAAGGATTTTCACTCTCTACCGTGGGATTGACGAGGGTTGAGCTGACCCTAGGACACTACAATCAAACCATACCTTAAAGCCGTTACTTACACCCTTTAACCTTGCACTGTCTAGGGTTTAGCCTAGAGGATTTATATGTACTAAACAAGGATTTTCACTCTCTACCGTGGGATTGACGAGGGTTGAGCTGACCCTAGGACACTACAATCAAACCATACCTTAAAGCCGTTACTTACACCCTTTAACCTTGCACTGTCTAGGGTTTAGCCTATAGGATTTATATGTACTAAACAAGGATTTTCACTCCATACCCTGGGATTGACGAGGTGGCCTATGGGATTTATATGTACTAAACATGGATTTTCACTCTCTACCGTGGGATTGACGAGGGTTGAGCTGACCCTAGGACACTACAATCAAACCATACCTTAAAGCCGTTACTTACACCCTTTAACCTTGCACTGTCTAGGGTTTAGCCTATAGGATTGATATGTACTAAACATGGATTTTCACTCTCTACCATGGGATTGACGAGGGTTGAGCTGACCCTAGGACACTACAATCAAACCATACCTTAAAGCCGTTACTTACACCCTCTAACCTTGCACTGTCTAGGGTTTAGCCTATAGGATTTATATGTACTAAACAAGGATTTTCACTCTCTACCGTGGGATTGACGAGGGTTGAGCTGACCCTAGGACACTACAATCAAACCATACCTTAAAGCCGTTACTTACCCTTTAACCTTGCACTGTCTAGGGTTTAGCCTATAGGATTTATATGTACTAAACAAGGATTTTCACTCTCTACCGTGGGATTGACGAGGGTTGAGCTGACCCTAGGACACTACAATCAAACCATACCTTAAAGCCGTTACTTACACCCTTTAACCTTGCACTGTCTAGGGTTTAGC
Source organism: Eledone cirrhosa (assembly GCA_964016885.1). Taxonomy (NCBI): domain Eukaryota; kingdom Metazoa; phylum Mollusca; class Cephalopoda; order Octopoda; family Eledonidae; genus Eledone; species Eledone cirrhosa. Next base: position 16,916,984 of record OZ024757.1, read on the forward strand.
CTATAGGATTTATATGTACTAAATAAGGATTTTCACTCTCTACCGTGGGATTGACGAGGGTTGAGCTGACCCTAGGACACTACAATCAAACCATACCTTAAAGCCGTTACTTACACCCTTTAACCTTGCACTGTCTAGGGTTTAGCCTATAGGATTTATATGTACTAAACAAGGATTTTCACTCTCTACCGTGGGATTGACGAGGGTTGAGCTGACCCTAGGACACTACAATCAAACCATACCTTAAAGCCGTTACTTACACCCTCTAACCTTGCACTGTCTAGGGTTTAGCCTATAGGATTTATATGTACTAAACATGGTTTTTCACTCTCTACTCTGGGATTGACGAGGGTTTAGCTGGCCCTATGAAACTACGAGCAAACCATACCTTAAAGCCGTTACTTACACCCTCTATCCTTGCACTGTCTAGGGTTTAGCCTATAGGATTTATATGTACTAAACAAGGATTTTCACTCTCTACCGTGGGATTGACGAGGGTTGAGCTGACCCTAGGACACTACAATCAAACCATACCTTAAAGCCGTTACTTACACCCTTTAACCTTGCACTGTCTAGGGTTTAGCCTATAGGATTTATATGTACTAAACAAGGATTTTCACTCTCTACCGTGGGATTGACGAGGGTTGAGCTGACCCTAGGACACTACATCAAACCATACCTTAAAGCCGTTACTTACACCCTTTAACCTTGCACTGTCTAGGGTTTAGCCTATAGGATTTATATGTACTAAACAAGGATTTTCACTCCATACCCTGGGATTGACGAGGTGGCCTATGGGATTTATATGTACTAAACATGGATTTTCACTCTCTACCGTGGGATTGACGAGGGTTGAGCTGACCCTAGGACACTACAATCAAACCATACCTTAAAGCCGTTACTTACACCCTTTAACCTTGCACTGTCTAGGGTTTAGCCTATAGGATTGATATGTACTAAACATGGATTTTCACTCTCTACCGTGGGATTGACGAGGGTTGAGCTGACCCTAGGACACTACAATCAAACCATACCTTAAAGACGTTACTTACACCCTTTAACCTTGCACTGTCTAGGGTTTGGCCTATAGGATTTATATGTACTAAATAAGGATTTTCACTCTCTACCGTGGGATTGACGAGGGTTGAGCTGACCCTAGGACACTACAATCAAACCATACCTTAAAGCCGTTACTTACACCCTCTAACCTTGCACTGTCTAGGGTTTAGCCTATAGGATTTATATGTACTAAACAAGGATTTTCACTCTCTACCGTGGGATTGACGAGGGTTGAGCTGACCCTAGGACACTACAATCAAACCATACCTTAAAGACGTTACTTACACCCTTTAACCTTGCACTGTCTAGGGTTTAGCCTATAGGATTTATATGTACTAAACAAGGATTTTCACTCCATAACCTGGGTTTGACGAGGGTTGAGCTGACCCTAGGACACTACAATCAAACCATACCTTAAAGCCGTTACTTACACCCTTTAACCTTGCACTGTCTAGGGTTTAGCCTATGGGATTTATATGTACTAAACATGGATTTTCACTCTCTACCGTGGGATTGACGAGGGTTGAGCTGACCCTAGGACACTACAATCAAACCATACCTTAAAGCCGTCACTTACACCCTCTAACCTTGCACTGTCTAGGGTTTAGCCTATAGGATTTATATGTCTTAAACATGGTTTTTCACTCTCTACCCTGGGATTGACGAGGGTTTAGCTGGCCCTAGGAAACTACGACCAAACCATACCTTAAAGCCGTTACTTACACCCTCTAACCTTGCACTGTCTAGGGTTTAGCCTATAGGATTTATATGTACTAAACAAGGATTTTCACTCCATACCCTGGGATTGACGAGGGTTGAGCTGACCCTAGGACACTACAATCAAACCATACCTTAAAGCCGTTACTTACACCCTCTAACCTTGCACTGTCTAGGGTTTAGCCTATAGGATTGATATGTACTAAACAAGGATTTTCACTCCATACCGTGGGATTGACGAGGGTTGAGCTGACCCTAGGACACTACAATCAAACCATACCTTAAAGCCGTTACTTACACCCTTTAACCTTGCACTGTCTAGGGTTTAGGCTATAGGATTTATATGTACTAAATAAGGATTTTCACTCTCTACCGTGGGATTGACGAGGGTTGAGCTGACCCTAGGACACTACAATCAAACCATACCTTAAAGCCGTTACTTACACCCTTTAACCTTGCACTGTCTAGGGTTTAGCCTATAGGATTTATATGTACTAAACAAGGATTTTCACTCTCTACCGTGGGATTGACGAGGGTTGAGCTGACCCTAGGACACTACAATCAAACCATACCTTAAAGCCGTTACTTACACCCTTTAACCTTGCACTGTCTAGGGTTTAGCCTATAGGATTTATATGTACTAAACAAGGATTTTCACTCTCTACCGTGGGATTGACGAGGGTTGAGCTGACCCTAGGACACTACAATCAAACCATACCTTAAAGACGTTACTTACACCCTTTAACCTTGCACTGTCTAGGGTTTAGCCTATAGGATTTATATGTACTAAACAAGGATTTTCACTCTCTACCGTGGGATTGACGAGGGTTGAGCTGACCCTAGGACACTACAATCAAACCATACCTTAAAGCCGTCACTTACACCCTCTAACCTTGCACTGTCTAGGGTTTAGCCTATAGGATTTATATGTCTTAAACATGGTTTTTCACTCTCTACCCTGGGATTGACGAGGGTTTAGCTGGCCCTAGGAAACTACGACCAAACCATACCTTAAAGCCGTTACTTACACCCTCTAACCTTGCACTGTCTAGGGTTTAGCCTATAGGATTTATATGTACTAAACAAGGATTTTCACTCCATACCCTGGGATTGACGAGGGTTGAGCTGACCCTAGGACACTACAATCAAACCATACCTTAAAGCCGTTACTTACACCCTTTAACCTTGCACTGTCTAGGGTTTAGCCTATGGGATTTATATGTACTAAACATGGATTTTCACTCTCTACCGTGGGATTGACGAGGGTTGAGCTGACCCTAGGACACTACAATCAAACCATACCTTAAAGCCGTCACTTACACCCTCTAACCTTGCACTGTCTAGGGTTTAGCCTATAGGATTTATATGTCTTAAACATGGTTTTTCACTCTCTACCCTGGGATTGACGAGGGTTTAGCTGGCCCTAGGAAACTACGACCAAACCATACCTTAAAGCCGTTACTTACACCCTCTAACCTTGCACTGTCTAGGGTTTAGCCTATAGGATTTATATGTACTAAACAAGGATTTTCACTCCATACCCTGGGATTGACGAGGGTTGAGCTGACCCTAGGACACTACAATCAAACCATACCTTAAAGCCGTTACTTACACCCTCTAACCTTGCACTGTCTAGGGTTTAGCCTATAGGATTGATATGTACTAAACAAGGATTTTCACTCCATACCGTGGGATTGACGAGGGTTGAGCTGACCCTAGGACACTACAATCAAACCATACCTTAAAGCCGTTACTTACACCCTTTAACCTTGCACTGTCTAGGGTTTAGGCTATAGGATTTATATGTACTAAATAAGGATTTTCACTCTCTACCGTGGGATTGACGAGGGTTGAGCTGACCCTAGGACACTACAATCAAACCATACCTTAAAGCCGTTACTTACACCCTTTAACCTTGCACTGTCTAGGGTTTAGCCTATAGGATTTATATGTACTAAACAAGGATTTTCACTCTCTACCGTGGGATTGACGAGGGTTGAGCTGACCCTAGGACACTACAATCAAACCATACCTTAAAGCCGTTACTTACACCCTTTAACCTTGCACTGTCTAGGGTTTAGCCTATAGGATTTATATGTACTAAACAAGGATTTTCACTCTCTACCGTGGGATTGACGAGGGTTGAGCTGACCCTAGGACACTACAATCAAACCATACCTTAAAGCCGTTACTTACACCCTTTAACCTTGCACTGTCTAGGGTTTAGCCTATAGGATTTATATGTACTAAATAAGGATTTTCACTCTCTACCGTGGGATTGACGAGGGTTGAGCTGACCCTAGGACACTACAATCAAACCATACCTTAAAGCCGTTACTTACACCCTTTAACCTTGCACTGTCTAGGGTTTAGCCTATAGGATTTATATGTACTAAATAAGGATTTTCACTCTCTACCGTGGGATTGACGAGGGTTGAGCTGACCCTAGGACACTACAATCAAACCATACCTTAAAGACGTTACTTACACCCTTTAACCTTGCACTGTCTAGGGTTTAGCCTATAGGATTTATATGTACTAAACAAGGATTTTCACTCTCTACCGTGGGATTGACGAGGGTTGAGCTGACCCTAGGACACTACAATCAAACCATACCTTAAAGCCGTTACTTACACCCTTTAACCTTGCACTGTCTAGGGTTTAGCCTATAGGATTTATATGTACTAAACAAGGATTTTCACTCTCTACCGTGGGATTGACGAGGGTTGAGCTGACCCTAGGACACTACAATCAAACCATACCTTAAAGCCGTTACTTACACCCTTTAACCTTGCACTGTCTAGGGTTTAGCCTATAGGATTTATATGTACTAAACAAGGATTTTCACTCTCTACCGTGGGATTGACGAGGGTTGAGCTGACCCTAGGACACTACAATCAAACCATACCTTAAAGCCGTTACTTACACCCTTTAACCTTGCACTGTCTAGGGTTTAGCCTATAGGATTTATATGTACTAAATAAGGATTTTCACTCTCTACCGTGGGATTGACGAGGGTTGAGCTGACCCTAGGACACTACAATCAAACCATACCTTAAAGCCGTTACTTACACCCTTTAACCTTGCACTGTCTAGGGTTTAGCCTATAGGATTTATATGTACTAAACAAGGATTTTCACTCTCTACCGTGGGATTGACGAGGGTTGAGCTGACCCTAGGACACTACAATCAAACCATACCTTAAAGACGTTACTTACACCCTTTAACCTTGCACTGTCTAGGGTTTAGCCTATAGGATTTATATGTACTAAACAAGGAATTTCACTCTCTACCGTGGGATTGACGAGGGTTGAGCTGACCCTAGGACACTACAATCAAACCATACCTTAAAGCCGTTACTTACACCCTTTAACCTTGCACTGTCTAGGGTTTAGCCTATAGGATTTATATGTACTAAACAAGGATTTTCACTCTCTACCGTGGGATTGACGAGGGTTGAGCTGACCCTAGGACACTACAATCAAACCATACCTTAAAGCCGTTACTTACACCCTCTAACCTTGCACTGTCTAGGGTTTAGCCTATAGGATTGATATGTACTAAACAAGGATTTTCACTCCATACCCTGGGATTGACGAGGTGGCCTATGGGATTTATATGTACTAAACATGGATTTTCACTCTCTACCGTGAGATTGACGAGGGTTGAGCTGACCCTAGCACACTACAATCAAACCATACCTTAAAGACGTTACTTACACCCTTTAACCTTGCACTGTCTAGGGTTTAGCCTATAGGATTTTTATGTACAAAACAAGGATTTTCACTCCATACCCTGGGATTGACGAGGTGGCCTATGGGATTTATATGTACTAAACATGGATTCTCACTCTCTACTGTGGGATTGATGAGGGTTGAGCTGACCCTAGGACACTACAATCAAACCATACCTTAAAGCCGTTACTTACACCCTCTAACCTTGCACTGTCTAGGGTTTAGCCTATAGGATTTATATGTACTAAACATGGTTTTTCACTCTCTACTCTGGGATTGACGAGGGTTTAGCTGGCCCTATGAAACTACGAGCAAACCATACCTTAAAGCCGTCACTTACACCCTCTATCCTTGCACTGTCTAGGGTTTAGCCTATAGGATTTATATGTACTAAACATGGATTTTCACTCTCTACCGTGGGATTGACGAGGGTTGAGCTGACCCTAGGACACTACAATCAAACCATACCTTAAAGCCGTTACTTACACCCTTTAACCTTGCACTGTCTAGGGTTTAGCCTATAGGATTTATATGTACTAAACAAGGATTTTCACTCCATACCCTGGGATTGACGAGGTGGCCTATGGGATTTATATGTACTAAACATGGTTTTTCACTCTCTACCGTGGGATTGACGAGGGTTGAGCTGGCCCTAGGAAACTACGACCAAACCATACCTTAAAGCCGTTACTTACACCCTCTAACCTTGCACTGTCTAGGGTTTAGCCTATAGGATTTATATGTACTAAACAAGGATTTTCACTCCATACCCTGGGATTGACGAGGGTTGAGCTGACCCTAGGACACTACAATCAAACCATACCTTAAAGCCGTTACTTACACCCTCTAACCTTGCACTGTCTAGGGTTTAGCCTATAGGATTGATATGTACTAAACAAGGATTTTCACTCCATACCGTGGGATTGACGAGGGTTGAGCTGACCCTAGGACACTACAATCAAACCATACCTTAAAGCCGTTACTTACACCCTTTAACCTTGCACTGTCTAGGGTTTAGGCTATAGGATTTATATGTACTAAATAAGGATTTTCACTCTCTACCGTGGGATTGACGAGGGTTGAGCTGACCCTAGGACACTACAATCAAACCATACCTTAAAGCCGTTACTTACACCCTTTAACCTTGCACTGTCTAGGGTTTAGCCTATAGGATTTATATGTACTAAACAAGGATTTTCACTCTCTACCGTGGGATTGACGAGGGTTGAGCTGACCCTAGGACACTACAATCAAACCATACCTTAAAGCCGTTACTTACACCCTTTAACCTTGCACTGTCTAGGGTTTAGCCTATAGGATTTATATGTACTAAACAAGGATTTTCACTCTCTACCGTGGGATTGACGAGGGTTGAGCTGACCCTAGGACACTACAATCACCATACCTTAAAGCCGTTACTTACACCCTTTAACCTTGCACTGTCTAGGGTTTAGCCTATAGGATTTATATGTACTAAACAAGGATTTTCACTCTCTACCGTGGGATTGACGAGGGTTGAGCTGACCCTAGGACACTACAATCACCATACCTTAAAGCCGTTACTTACACCCTTTAACCTTGCACTGTCTAGGGTTTAGCCTATAGGATTTATATGTACTAAACAAGGATTTTCACTCTCTACCGTGGGATTGACGAGGGTTGAGCTGACCCTAGGACACTACAATCAAACCATACCTTAAAGCCGTTACTTACACCCTTTAACCTTGCACTGTCTAGGGTTTAGCCTATAGGATTTATATGTACTAAACAAGGATTTTCACTCTCTACCGTGGGATTGACGAGGGTTGAGATGACCCCAGGACACTACAATCAAACCATACCTTAAAGCCGTTACTTACACCCTTTAACCTTGCACTGTCTAGGGTTTAGCCTATAGGATTTATATGTACTAAACAAGGATTTTCACTCTCTACCGTGGGATTGACGAGGGTTGAGCTGACCCTAGGACACTACAATCAAACCATACCTTAAAGCCGTTACTTACACCCTTTAACCTTGCACTGTCTAGGGTTTAGCCTATAGGATTTATATGTACTAAATAAGGATTTTCACTCTCTACCGTGGGATTGACGAGGGTTTAGCTGACCCTAGGACACTACAATCAAACCATACCTTAAAGCCGTTACTTACACCCTTTAACCTTGCACTGTCTAGGGTTTAGCCTATAGGATTTATATGTACTAAACAAGGATTTTCACTCTCTACCGTGGGATTGACGAGGGTTGAGATGACCCCAGGACACTACAAGCAAACCATACCTTAAAGGCGTCACTTACACCCTCTAACCTTGCACTGTCTAGGGTTTAGCCTATAGTATTTATATGTACTAAACATGGTTTTTCACTCTCTACTCTGGGATTGACGAGGGTTTAGCTGGCCCTATGAAACTACGAGCAAACCATACCTTAAAGCCGTCACTTACACCCTCTATCCTTGCACTGTCTAGGGTTTAGCCTATAGGATTTATATGTACTAAACATGGATTTTCACTCTCTACCGTGGGATTGACGAGGGTTGAGCTGACCCTAGGACACTACAATCAAACCATACCTTAAAGCCGTTACTTACACCCTTTAACCTTGCACTGTCTAGGGTTTAGCCTATAGGATTTATATGTACTAAACAAGGATTTTCACTCTCTACCGTGGGATTGACGAGGGTTGAGCTGACCCTAGGACACTACAATCAAACCATACCTTAAAGCCGTTACTTACACCCTTTAACCTTGCACTGTCTAGGGTTTAGCCTATAGGATTTATATGTACTAAACAAGGATTTTCACTCTCTACCGTGGGATTGACGAGGGTTGAGCTGACCCTAGGACACTACAATCAAACCATACCTTAAAGCCGTTACTTACACCCTTTAACCTTGCACTGTCTAGGGTTTAGCCTATAGGATTTATATGTACTAAACAAGGATTTTCACTCTCTACCGTGGGATTGACGAGGGTTGAGCTGACCCTAGGACACTACAATCAAACCATACCTTAAAGCCGTCACTTACACCCTCTAACCTTGCACTGTCTAGGGTTTAGCCTATAGGATTTATATGTCTTAAACATGGTTTTTCACTCTCTACCCTGGGATTGACGAGGGTTTAGCTGGCCCTAGGAAACTACGACCAAACCATACCTTAAAGCCGTTACTTACACCCTCTAACCTTGCACTGTCTAGGGTTTAGCCTATAGGATTTATATGTACTAAACAAGGATTTTCACTCCATACCCTGGGATTGACGAGGGTTGAGCTGGCCCTAGGACACTACAATCAAACCATACCTTAAAGCCGTCACTTACACCCTCTAACCTTGCACTGTCTAGGGTTTAGCCTATAGGATTTATATGTATTAAACATGGTTTTTCACTCTCTACCCTGGGATTGACGAGGGTTTAGCTGGCCCTAGGAAACTACGACCAAACCATACCTTAAAGCCGTCACTTACACCCTCTAACCTTGCACTGTCTAGGGTTTAGCCTATAGGATTTATATGTACTAAACAAGGATTTTCACTCTCTACCGTGGGATTGACGAGGGTTGAGCTGACCCTAGGACACTACAATCAAACCATACCTTAAAGCCGTTACTTACACCCTTTAACCTTGCACTGTCTAGGGTTTAGCCTATAGGATTTATATGTACTAAATAAGGATTTTCACTCTCTACCGTGGGATTGACGAGGGTTGAGCTGACCCTAGGACACTACAATCAAACCATACCTTAAAGCCGTTACTTACACCCTTTAACCTTGCACTGTCTAGGGTTTAGCCTATAGGATTTATATGTACTAAACAAGGATTTTCACTCTCTACCGTGGGATTGACGAGGGTTGAGCTGACCCTAGGACACTACAATCAAACCATACCTTAAAGCCGTTACTTACACCCTCTAACCTTGCACTGTCTAGGGTTTAGCCTATAGGATTTATATGTACTAAACAAGGATTTTCACTCTCTACCGTGGGATTGACGAGGGTTGAGCTGACCCTAGGACACTACAATCACCATACCTTAAAGCCGTTACTTACACCCTTTAACCTTGCACTGTCTAGGGTTTAGCCTATAGGATTTATATGTACTAAACAAGGATTTTCACTCTCTACCGTGGGATTGACGAGGGTTGAGCTGACCCTAGGACACTACAATCAAACCATACCTTAAAGCCGTTACTTACACCCTTTAACCTTGCACTGTCTAGGGTTTAGCCTATAGTATTTATATGTACTAAACAAGGATTTTCACTCTCTACCGTGGGATTGACGAGGGTTGAGCTGACCCTAGGACACTACAATCAAACCATACCTTAAAGCCGTTACTTACACCCTTTAACCTTGCACTGTCTAGGGTTTAGCCTATAGTATTTATATGTACTAAACAAGGATTTTCACTCTCTACCGTGGGATTGACGAGGGTTGAGCTGACCCTAGGACACTACAATCACCATACCTTAAAGCCGTCACTTACACCCTTTAACCTTGCACTGTCTAGGGTTTAGCCTATAGGATTTATATGTACTAAACATGGTTTTTCACTCTCTACTCTGGGATTGACGAGGGTTTAGCTGGCCCTATGAAACTACGAGCAAACCATACCTTAAAGCCGTCACTTACACCCTCTATCCTTGCACTGTCTAGGGTTTAGCCTATAGGATTTATATGTACTAAACAAGGATTTTCACTCCATACCCTGGGATTGACGAGGTGGCCTATGGGATTTATATGTACTAAACATGGATTTTCACTCTCTACCGTGGGATTGACGAGGGTTGAGCTGACCCTAGGACACTACAATCAAACCATACCTTAAAGCCGTTACTTACACCCTTTAACCTTGCACTGTCTAGGGTTTAGCCTATAGGATTTATATGTACTAAACAAGGATTTTCACTCCATACCCTGGGATTGACGAGGTGGCCTATGGGATTTATATGTACTAAACATGGATTTTCACTCTCTACCGTGGGATTGACGAGGGTTGAGCTGACCCTAGGACACTACAATCAAACCATACCTTAAAGCCGTTACTTACACCCTCTAACCTAGCACTGTCTAGGGTTTAGCCTATAGGATTGATATGTACTAAACAAGGATTTTCACTCCATACCGTGGGATTGACGAGGGTTGAGCTGACCCTAGGACACTACAATCAAACCATACCTTAAAGCCGTTACTTACACCCTCTAACCTTGCACTGTCTAGGGTTTAGCCTATAGGATTGATATGTACTAAACATGGATTTTCACTCTCTACCGTGGGATTGACGAGGGTTGAGCTGACCCTAGGACACTACAATCAAACCATACCTTAAAGCCGTTACTTACACACTTTAACCTTGCACTGTCTAGGGTTTAGCCTATAGGATTTATATGTACTAAACAAGGATTTTCACTCTCTACCGTGGGATTGACGAGGGTTGAGCTGACCCTAGGACACTACAATCAAACCATACCTTAAAGCCGTTACTTACACCCTTTAACCTTGCACTGTCTAGGGTTTAGGCTATAGGATTTATATGTACTAAATAAGGATTTTCACTCTCTACCGTGGGATTGACGAGGGTTGAGCTGACCCTAGGACACTACAATCAAACCATACCTTAAAGCCGTTACTTACACCCTTTAACCTTGCACTGTCTAGGGTTTAGCCTATAGGATTTATATGTACTAAACAAGGATTTTCACTCTCTACCGTGGGATTGACGAGGGTTGAGCTGACCCTAGGACACTACAATCAAACCATACCTTAAAGCCGTTACTTACACCCTCTAACCTTGCACTGTCTAGGGTTTAGCCTATAGGATTGATATGTACTAAACAAGGATTTTCACTCCATACCCTGGGATTGACGAGGTGGCCTATGGGATTTATATGTACTAAACATGGATTTTCACTCTCTACCGTGAGATTGACGAGGGTTGAGCTGACCCTAGCACACTACAATCAAACCATACCTTAAAGACGTTACTTACACCCTTTAACCTTGCACTGTCTAGGGTTTAGCCTATAGGATTTTTATGTACAAAACAAGGATTTTCACTCCATACCCTGGGATTGACGAGGTGGCCTATGGGATTTATATGTACTAAACATGGATTCTCACTCTCTACTGTGGGATTGATGAGGGTTGAGCTGACCCTAGGACACTACAATCAAACCATACCTTAAAGCCGTTACTTACACCCTCTAACCTTGCACTGTCTAGGGTTTAGCCTATAGGATTTATATGTACTAAACATGGTTTTTCACTCTCTACTCTGGGATTGACGAGGGTTTAGCTGGCCCTATGAAACTACGAGCAAACCATACCTTAAAGCCGTCACTTACACCCTCTATCCTTGCACTGTCTAGGGTTTAGCCTATAGGATTTATATGTACTAAACATGGATTTTCACTCTCTACCGTGGGATTGACGAGGGTTGAGCTGACCCTAGGACACTACAATCAAACCATACCTTAAAGCCGTTACTTACACCCTTTAACCTTGCACTGTCTAGGGTTTAGCCTATAGGATTTATATGTACTAAACAAGGATTTTCACTCCATACCCTGGGATTGACGAGGTGGCCTATGGGATTTATATGTACTAAACATGGTTTTTCACTCTCTACCGTGGGATTGACGAGGGTTGAGCTGGCCCTAGGAAACTACGACCAAACCATACCTTAAAGCCGTTACTTACACCCTCTAACCTTGCACTGTCTAGGGTTTAGCCTATAGGATTTATATGTACTAAACAAGGATTTTCACTCCATACCCTGGGATTGACGAGGGTTGAGCTGACCCTAGGACACTACAATCAAACCATACCTTAAAGCCGTTACTTACACCCTCTAACCTTGCACTGTCTAGGGTTTAGCCTATAGGATTGATATGTACTAAACAAGGATTTTCACTCCATACCGTGGGATTGACGAGGGTTGAGCTGACCCTAGGACACTACAATCAAACCATACCTTAAAGCCGTTACTTACACCCTTTAACCTTGCACTGTCTAGGGTTTAGGCTATAGGATTTATATGTACTAAATAAGGATTTTCACTCTCTACCGTGGGATTGACGAGGGTTGAGCTGACCCTAGGACACTACAATCAAACCATACCTTAAAGCCGTTACTTACACCCTTTAACCTTGCACTGTCTAGGGTTTAGCCTATAGGATTTATATGTACTAAACAAGGATTTTCACTCTCTACCGTGGGATTGACGAGGGTTGAGCTGACCCTAGGACACTACAATCAAACCATACCTTAAAGCCGTTACTTACACCCTTTAACCTTGCACTGTCTAGGGTTTAGCCTATAGGATTTATATGTACTAAACAAGGATTTTCACTCTCTACCGTGGGATTGACGAGGGTTGAGCTGACCCTAGGACACTACAATCACCATACCTTAAAGCCGTTACTTACACCCTTTAACCTTGCACTGTCTAGGGTTTAGCCTATAGGATTTATATGTACTAAACAAGGATTTTCACTCTCTACCGTGGGATTGACGAGGGTTGAGCTGACCCTAGGACACTACAATCACCATACCTTAAAGCCGTTACTTACACCCTTTAACCTTGCACTGTCTAGGGTTTAGCCTATAGGATTTATATGTACTAAACAAGGATTTTCACTCTCTACCGTGGGATTGACGAGGGTTGAGCTGACCCTAGGACACTACAATCAAACCATACCTTAAAGCCGTTACTTACACCCTTTAACCTTGCACTGTCTAGGGTTTAGCCTATAGGATTTATATGTACTAAACAAGGATTTTCACTCTCTACCGTGGGATTGACGAGGGTTGAGATGACCCCAGGACACTACAATCAAACCATACCTTAAAGCCGTTACTTACACCCTTTAACCTTGCACTGTCTAGGGTTTAGCCTATAGGATTTATATGTACTAAACAAGGATTTTCACTCTCTACCGTGGGATTGACGAGGGTTGAGCTGACCCTAGGACACTACAATCAAACCATACCTTAAAGCCGTTACTTACACCCTTTAACCTTGCACTGTCTAGGGTTTAGCCTATAGGATTTATATGTACTAAACAAGGATTTTCACTCTCTACCGTGGGATTGACGAGGGTTGAGATGACCCCAGGACACTACAATCAAACCATACCTTAAAGCCGTTACTTACACCCTTTAACCTTGCACTGTCTAGGGTTTAGCCTATAGGATTTATATGTACTAAACAAGGATTTTCACTCTCTACCGTGGGATTGACGAGGGTTGAGCTGACCCTAGGACACTACAATCAAACCATACCTTAAAGCCGTTACTTACACCCTTTAACCTTGCACTGTCTAGGGTTTAGCCTATAGGATTTATATGTACTAAATAAGGATTTTCACTCTCTACCGTGGGATTGACGAGGGTTTAGCTGACCCTAGGACACTACAATCAAACCATACCTTAAAGCCGTTACTTACACCCTTTAACCTTGCACTGTCTAGGGTTTAGCCTATAGGATTTATATGTACTAAACAAGGATTTTCACTCTCTACCGTGGGATTGACGAGGGTTGAGATGACCCCAGGACACTACAAGCAAACCATACCTTAAAGGCGTCACTTACACCCTCTAACCTTGCACTGTCTAGGGTTTAGCCTATAGTATTTATATGTACTAAACATGGTTTTTCACTCTCTACTCTGGGATTGACGAGGGTTTAGCTGGCCCTATGAAACTACGAGCAAACCATACCTTAAAGCCGTCACTTACACCCTCTATCCTTGCACTGTCTAGGGTTTAGCCTATAGGATTTATATGTACTAAACATGGATTTTCACTCTCTACCGTGGGATTGACGAGGGTTGAGCTGACCCTAGGACACTACAATCAAACCATACCTTAAAGCCGTTACTTACACCCTTTAACCTTGCACTGTCTAGGGTTTAGCCTATAGGATTTATATGTACTAAACAAGGATTTTCACTCTCTACCGTGGGATTGACGAGGGTTGAGCTGACCCTAGGACACTACAATCAAACCATACCTTAAAGCCGTTACTTACACCCTTTAACCTTGCACTGTCTAGGGTTTAGCCTATAGGATTTATATGTACTAAACAAGGATTTTCACTCTCTACCGTGGGATTGACGAGGGTTGAGCTGACCCTAGGACACTACAATCAAACCATACCTTAAAGCCGTTACTTACACCCTTTAACCTTGCACTGTCTAGGGTTTAGCCTATAGGATTTATATGTACTAAACAAGGATTTTCACTCTCTACCGTGGGATTGACGAGGGTTGAGCTGACCCTAGGACACTACAATCAAACCATACCTTAAAGCCGTCACTTACACCCTCTAACCTTGCACTGTCTAGGGTTTAGCCTATAGGATTTATATGTCTTAAACATGGTTTTTCACTCTCTACCCTGGGATTGACGAGGGTTTAGCTGGCCCTAGGAAACTACGACCAAACCATACCTTAAAGCCGTTACTTACACCCTCTAACCTTGCACTGTCTAGGGTTTAGCCTATAGGATTTATATGTACTAAACAAGGATTTTCACTCCATACCCTGGGATTGACGAGGGTTGAGCTGGCCCTAGGACACTACAATCAAACCATACCTTAAAGCCGTCACTTACACCCTCTAACCTTGCACTGTCTAGGGTTTAGCCTATAGGATTTATATGTATTAAACATGGTTTTTCACTCTCTACCCTGGGATTGACGAGGGTTTAGCTGGCCCTAGGAAACTACGACCAAACCATACCTTAAAGCCGTCACTTACACCCTCTAACCTTGCACTGTCTAGGGTTTAGCCTATAGGATTTATATGTACTAAACAAGGATTTTCACTCTCTACCGTGGGATTGACGAGGGTTGAGCTGACCCTAGGACACTACAATCAAACCATACCTTAAAGCCGTTACTTACACCCTTTAACCTTGCACTGTCTAGGGTTTAGCCTATAGGATTTATATGTACTAAATAAGGATTTTCACTCTCTACCGTGGGATTGACGAGGGTTGAGCTGACCCTAGGACACTACAATCAAACCATACCTTAAAGCCGTTACTTACACCCTTTAACCTTGCACTGTCTAGGGTTTAGCCTATAGGATTTATATGTACTAAACAAGGATTTTCACTCTCTACCGTGGGATTGACGAGGGTTGAGCTGACCCTAGGACACTACAATCAAACCATACCTTAAAGCCGTTACTTACACCCTCTAACCTTGCACTGTCTAGGGTTTAGCCTATAGGATTTATATGTACTAAACAAGGATTTTCACTCTCTACCGTGGGATTGACGAGGGTTGAGCTGACCCTAGGACACTACAATCACCATACCTTAAAGCCGTTACTTACACCCTTTAACCTTGCACTGTCTAGGGTTTAGCCTATAGGATTTATATGTACTAAACAAGGATTTTCACTCTCTACCGTGGGATTGACGAGGGTTGAGCTGACCCTAGGACACTACAATCAAACCATACCTTAAAGCCGTTACTTACACCCTTTAACCTTGCACTGTCTAGGGTTTAGCCTATAGTATTTATATGTACTAAACAAGGATTTTCACTCTCTACCGTGGGATTGACGAGGGTTGAGCTGACCCTAGGACACTACAATCAAACCATACCTTAAAGCCGTTACTTACACCCTTTAACCTTGCACTGTCTAGGGTTTAGCCTATAGTATTTATATGTACTAAACAAGGATTTTCACTCTCTACCGTGGGATTGACGAGGGTTGAGCTGACCCTAGGACACTACAATCACCATACCTTAAAGCCGTCACTTACACCCTTTAACCTTGCACTGTCTAGGGTTTAGCCTATAGGATTTATATGTACTAAACATGGTTTTTCACTCTCTACTCTGGGATTGACGAGGGTTTAGCTGGCCCTATGAAACTACGAGCAAACCATACCTTAAAGCCGTCACTTACACCCTCTATCCTTGCACTGTCTAGGGTTTAGCCTATAGGATTTATATGTACTAAACAAGGATTTTCACTCCATACCCTGGGATTGACGAGGTGGCCTATGGGATTTATATGTACTAAACATGGATTTTCACTCTCTACCGTGGGATTGACGAGGGTTGAGCTGACCCTAGGACACTACAATCAAACCATACCTTAAAGCCGTTACTTACACCCTTTAACCTTGCACTGTCTAGGGTTTAGCCTATAGGATTTATATGTACTAAACAAGGATTTTCACTCCATACCCTGGGATTGACGAGGTGGCCTATGGGATTTATATGTACTAAACATGGATTTTCACTCTCTACCGTGGGATTGACGAGGGTTGAGCTGACCCTAGGACACTACAATCAAACCATACCTTAAAGCCGTTACTTACACCCTCTAACCTAGCACTGTCTAGGGTTTAGCCTATAGGATTGATATGTACTAAACAAGGATTTTCACTCCATACCGTGGGATTGACGAGGGTTGAGCTGACCCTAGGACACTACAATCAAACCATACCTTAAAGCCGTTACTTACACCCTCTAACCTTGCACTGTCTAGGGTTTAGCCTATAGGATTGATATGTACTAAACATGGATTTTCACTCTCTACCGTGGGATTGACGAGGGTTGAGCTGACCCTAGGACACTACAATCAAACCATACCTTAAAGCCGTTACTTACACCCTTTAACCTTGCACTGTCTAGGGTTTAGCCTATAGGATTTATATGTACTAAACAAGGATTTTCACTCTCTACCGTGGGATTGACGAGGGTTCAGCTGACCCTAGGACACTACAATCAAACCATACCTTAAAGCCGTTACTTACACCCTTTAACCTTGCACTGTCTAGGGTTTAGCCTATAGGATTTATATGTACTAAACAAGGATTTTCACTCTCTACCGTGGGATTGACGAGGGTTCAGCTGACCCTAGGACACTACAATCAAACCATACCTTAAAGCCGTTACTTACACCCTTTAACCTTGCACTGTCTAGGGTTTAGCCTATAGGATTTATATGTACTAAACAAGGATTTTCACTCTCTACCGTGGGATTGACGAGGGTTCAGCTGACCCTAGGACACTACAATCAAACCATACCTTAAAGCCGTTACTTACACCCTTTAACCTTGCACTGTCTAGGGTTTAGCCTATAGGATTTATATGTACTAAACAAGGATTTTCACTCTCTACCGTGGGATTGACGAGGGTTCAGCTGACCCTAGGACACTACAATCAAACCATACCTTAAAGCCGTTACTTACACCCTTTAACCTTGCACTGTCTAGGGTTTAGCCTATAGGATTTATATGTACTAAACAAGGATTTTCACTCTCTACCGTGGGATTGACGAGGGTTCAGCTGACCCTAGGACACTACAATCAAACCATACCTTAAAGCCGTTACTTACACCCTTTAACCTTGCACTGTCTAGGGTTTAGCCTATAGGATTTATATGTACTAAACAAGGATTTTCACTCTCTACCGTGGGATTGACGAGGGTTCAGCTGACCCTAGGACACTACAATCAAACCATACCTTAAAGCCGTTACTTACACCCTTTAACCTTGCACTGTCTAGGGTTTAGCCTATAGGATTTATATGTACTAAACAAGGATTTTCACTCTCTACCGTGGGATTGACGAGGGTTCAGCTGACCCTAGGACACTACAATCAAACCATACCTTAAAGCCGTTACTTACACCCTTTAACCTTGCACTGTCTAGGGTTTAGCCTATAGGATTTATATGTACTAAACAAGGATTTTCACTCTCTACCGTGGGATTGACGAGGGTTCAGCTGACCCTAGGACACTACAATCAAACCATACCTTAAAGCCGTTACTTACACCCTTTAACCTTGCACTGTCTAGGGTTTAGCCTATAGGATTTATATGTACTAAACAAGGATTTTCACTCTCTACCGTGGGATTGACGAGGGTTCAGCTGACCCTAGGACACTACAATCAAACCATACCTTAAAGCCGTTACTTACACCCTTTAACCTTGCACTGTCTAGGGTTTAGCCTATAGGATTTATATGTACTAAACAAGGATTTTCACTCTCTACCGTGGGATTGACGAGGGTTCAGCTGACCCTAGGACACTACAATCAAACCATACCTTAAAGCCGTTACTTACACCCTTTAACCTTGCACTGTCTAGGGTTTAGCCTATAGGATTTATATGTACTAAACAAGGATTTTCACTCTCTACCGTGGGATTGACGAGGGTTCAGCTGACCCTAGGACACTACAATCAAACCATACCTTAAAGCCGTTACTTACACCCTTTAACCTTGCACTGTCTAGGGTTTAGCCTATAGGATTTATATGTACTAAACAAGGATTTTCACTCTCTACCGTGGGATTGACGAGGGTTGAGCTGACCCTAGGACACTACAATCAAACCATACCTTAAAGCCGTTACTTACACCCTTTAACCTTGCACTGTCTAGGGTTTAGCCTATAGGATTTATATGTACTAAACAAGGATTTTCACTCTCTACCGTGGGATTGACGAGGGTTCAGCTGACCCTAGGACACTACAATCAAACCATACCTTAAAGCCGTTACTTACACCCTTTAACCTTGCACTGTCTAGGGTTTAGCCTATAGGATTTATATGTACTAAACAAGGATTTTCACTCTCTACCGTGGGATTGACGAGGGTTGAGCTGACCCTAGGACACTACAATCAAACCATACCTTAAAGCCGTTACTTACACCCTTTAACCTTGCACTGTCTAGGGTTTAGCCTATAGGATTTATATGTACTAAACAAGGATTTTCACTCTCTACCGTGGGATTGACGAGGGTTCAGCTGACCCTAGGACACTACAATCAAACCATACCTTAACGCCGTTACTTACACCCTTTAACCTTGCACTGTCTAGGGTTTAGCCTATAGGATTTATATGTACTAAACAAGGATTTTCACTCTCTACCGTGGGATTGACGAGGGTTGAGCTGACCCTAGGACACTACAATCAAACCATACCTTAAAGCCGTTACTTACACCCTTTAACCTTGCACTGTCTAGGGTTTAGCCTATAGGATTTATATGTACTAAACAAGGATTTTCACTCTACCGTGGGATTGACGAGGGTTGAGCTGACCCTAGGACACTACAATCAAACCATACCTTAAAGCCGTTACTTACACCCTCTAACCTTGCACTGTCTAGGGTTTAGCCTATAGGATTTATATGTACTAAACAAGGATTTTCACTCCATAACCTGGGTTTGACGAGGGTTGAGCTGACCCTAGGACACTACAATCAAACCATACCTTAAAGCCGTCACTTACACCCTCTAACCTTGCACTGTCTAGGGTTTAGCCTATGGGATTTATATGTACTAAACATGGATTTTCACTCTCTACCGTGGGATTGACGAGGGTTGAGCTGACCCTAGGACACTACAATCAAACCATACCTTAAAGCCGTCACTTACACCCTCTAACCTTGCACTGTCTAGGGTTTAGCCTATAGGATTTATATGTCTTAAACATGGTTTTTCACTCTCTACCCTGGGATTGACGAGGGTTTAGCTGGCCCTAGGAAACTACGACCAAACCATACCTTAAAGCCGTTACTTACACCCTCTAACCTTGCACTGTCTAGGGTTTAGCCTATAGGATTTATATGTACTAAACAAGGATTTTCACTCCATACCCTGGGATTGACGAGGGTTGAGCTGGCCCTAGGACACTACAATCAAACCATACCTTAAAGCCGTCACTTACACCCTCTAACCTTGCACTGTCTAGGGTTTAGCCTATAGGATTTATATGTATTAAACATGGTTTTTCACTCTCTACCCTGGGATTGACGAGGGTTTAGCTGGCCCTAGGAAACTACGACCAAACCATACCTTAAAGCCGTCACTTACACCCTCTAACCTTGCACTGTCTAGGGTTTAGCCTATAGGATTTATATGTACTAAACAAGGATTTTCACTCTCTACCGTGGGATTGACGAGGGTTGAGCTGACCCTAGGACACTACAATCAAACCATACCTTAAAGCCGTTACTTACACCCTTTAACCTTGCACTGTCTAGGGTTTAGCCTATAGGATTTATATGTACTAAACATGGATTTTCACTCTCTACCGTGGGATTGACGAGGGTTGAGCTGGCCCTAGGACACTACAATCAAACCATACCTTCAAGCCGTTACTTTCGCCCTCTAACCTTGCGCTGTCTAGGGTTTAGCCTATAGGATTTATATGTACTAAACAAGGATTTTCACTCCATACCCTGGGATTAACGAGGGTTTAGCTGGCCCTAGGACACTACAATCAAACCATAGCTTAAAGCCATTACTTTCGCCCTCTAACTTTGTACTCTCTAGGGTTTGGCCTATGGGATTTATATGCATGGTTTTTCAATATCTACCCTGGGATTGATGAGGGTTTAGCTGGCCCTGGGAGACTACAAGCAAACCATACCTTAAAGCCGTTACTTACACCCTCTACCCTTGCACTGTCTAGGGTTTAGCCTATAGGATTTATATGTACTAAACAAGGATTTTCACTCCACACCCTGGGATTGACAAGGGTTTAGCTGGCCCTAGGACACTACAATCAAACCATAGCTTAAAGCCATTACTTTCGCCCTCTAACTTTGTACTCTCTAGGGTTTGGCCTATGGGATTTATATGTATTAAACATGGTATTTCACTCTCTACCCTGGGATTGACGAGGGGTTAGCTGGCCCTTGGAGACTACAAGCAAACCATACCTTAAAGTCGTCACTTACACCCTCTAACCTTGCACTGTCTATGGTTTAGCCTATAGGATTTATATGTACTAAACATGGTTTTTCACTCTCTACCCTGAGATTGACGAGGGTTTAGTTGCCCCTAGGAGACTACAAGCAAACCATACTTTCGCCCTCTAACTTTGTACTCTCTCGGGTTTGGCCTATGGGATTTATATGCATGGTTTTTCAATATCTACCCTGGGATTGACGAGGGTTTAGCTGGCCCTAGGAGACTACAAGCAAACCATACCTTAAAGCCGTTACTTTCGCCCTCTAACTTTGTACTGTCTAGGGTTTAGCCTATAGGATTTATATGTACTAAACATGGTTTTCAATATCTACCCTGGGATTGACGAGGGTCTAGCTGGCCCTAGGAAACTACAAGCAAACTATACCTGAAAGCCGTCACTTACACCCTCTAACCTTGCACTGTCTAGGGTTTAGCCTATAGGATTTATATGTACTAAACATGGTTTTCAATATCTACCCTGGGATTGACGAGGGTTTAGCTGGCCCTAGGAGACTACAAGCAAACCATACCCTAAAGCCGTTAGTTTTGCCCTCTAACCTTGCACTGTCTAGGCTTGCACCAAAGGATCAACAATTTCAATGGACACCAAACAACACATATATATGAGTAAAGCATGGTGCAAGCAGACTTGCTTCATAGCGTGGAGGACCTGTCTGACGCATGGGAAATAAGATCTTTGAAATTTATTAGTAAGTAGAAGAAAATGAAAATGTTAACAAATGTGAATAACACATAAAGAATATTTTTATTTGTGATGGCCAGGTACACTGGTTATCAACAACACCTAGATGGTGGCATGCTGAACTCAGTGTATAATACATAAACAGTTAATCAAATTTGTATTATCATTAGTGTTCTATGTTCGTGATGACCAGGTACACTGGTTCTCAACACCTAGATGGTGGCATGCTAAACTTAGTGAGACACTAGGAGAGGAGATAAGCACTGTTATACATTTCTAAGGTTCACTGAAATGTCATGATGGAGACACAGTAAAACATATAGAATAGCACCCTAACAGCTGGGTGCACCAGCTATGGGAAATTTGTGTCCAGGGAAAGGTTGTTGGTGATGACCAGTGGTGCCTCTGTGTCCTATTTCAAGACGTTTGTCTTCCCAAGGGATGGTCGTTTCAAAATCCCTGCAGGCCTGGGAGAAGTGGTCCATCGGTATTTGGAGTTCCTGCTGGCCTGCATAATCGGCAAACAGCATATTTCTAATGAGGGTTTTTTTTGTACCTTTGACCTTGCTTTGAGGCAGGCAAAGTTGAACAGCCCTTCTCTGCTCTGTTATTCAGGAAGATCCCCTCTGTGTGGTGATAAATGCATGCTTCAAGAGCAGAGCAAAAACGATCCCAAAGAGTGTGAGCGCAAGGACGCAGCCTTGTTTTACGCCGCTTGGAATGCTGAATGGGTACAAGGTGCCCCCATTAAACTGCACTGTCCCTCTCATATGGATTGGAAAGATTCAATCATGCTCTGTAGTTCCAGTGGGCAGCAAATCTTTTGGGAGGATCTTGAAAAGGCTGTCTCTACTGACCAGGTCAAACGCTTTGGTGATGTCAATAAAAGCAACATACAGGGTTCTGTTCCCTGCAATTCTCCTGGAGTTGGCAGAGAGAGAAGACATGCCTACTGTTGATCGCTTTGTCAGCTCCTGCAGGTGGATCAAGATAACCCATGCGAATACCTTGCCGATGACACTGAGGAGGTAGATGCCCCTGTAGTTGTTGCAGTTGCTTCTTTTCCCCTTGTTTTCATAGAGGGTGATGATCTTGGCATCCTTCTTGCAAGCACTGGCGGGGGACTTGATGCAGTGGCCACAGTAGGGTAGTCCTGCATTGCTTGATCAGGTCGGAGGGGGGGGGGACTATCATCACCTGGGGCTTGCCCAAGGCCAAGCTGTTAATGGCCTTGTTGAGCTCTCCCAAAGGTGTGACATGAAGAATTTGATTTATATATCTGGTCAACTTATCAAGGATTGTGAATATGCATGTATATATATATATATATATCATCATCATGATGTGTGTTACATTGGTACCACAAAACATCCAGCCAACTCTGTAAGTGGTCGTGCAGGTGTCACGACAAAAAGCACCTAGCCCACACTGTAAAGTGGTCACGTAAAAGACATGGTAAAAACCACCCAGCACACACTGTAAATGTGGTTGGCGCTAGCAAGGGTATCCAGCCAAAGACTGTCCTGTATGAGTGAGACATGGTCACCTGACCCAACTTTCCTCTAAATGGGACAAACCCATGCTAGCGTGTAAGAGGCACGTTAAACGATGATAATATTTGCCTTTCATCCATTTGAGGTCGATCAAAAAAAGTACCAGTTAAGTACTGGGGTCGATTCTTCCTCTAGAAGAAATCTGTTGCTTTATTTAGACTGGGAGGTGATAGGCTCCACCAGATATTCAAATGCCCTACAAATGCTGTATGTCAATGACACCTCTAGAACTGCCTCAGGAGTTATAGAACAAGGGTTGGGCAACTTGTCACAGAGCTAATGACATTTTCACATGCACCATTGTTGTCTTTGACACAACAGAAGGGTCCTTGCGACCAATTTCTTTGGTAGGTTTTATACAGCTAAATGATTTTCAATATCACCAGCCACTTTACAATACTAGGGAGGTTGTCCAGTCCTTTACAAAAATGAAGAATTCTCTCCTCAACCATATTTATGGCAGGATTTCTACAACTGGATGCCCTTCCTATAACCAACCACTTTACAGGTTGAACTGGGTGCTTTTGTTCATGAAACACAACTTAAGAGCTTTCTCTACCGTAATGATGGAGGTAAGAAGGATTATAGGTATATATAGACAACCATAGGTTTACAGACATTCAAGTCAAGTAATTAGAATCCTATAACATTGATGAGAACTGTAGGCCCCTAGCTTCATCTGTAGCTGGAGCAATGTATCAGTTATTCCATGATCTGGAAAACAATTTCTTTCACGTGTATAATAACATGAGAGTTAGGACTGGTTGTCCATGAGCACTACTATATGCTGAAATGAAAGAAGAAATTGTAGACAGAAGCAAAATCTGGAATCAAAGGCCTGCAAAATAATCCTATCAAAGACTACATTTTAGTAAGTATGAAAGAAGATGAGATACTGCTACTATACATTTAGGCTGTGAACACCCAACAGTTGTGGTGAGATCACAAGGAGGATACATTTTATATGTGGTAAATACAGAGGAGTAGTCAGCAGTAAGGGTACTCAAGAGTTGGACTACCAAATGTTCAGAAGGCTCACTGGAAGTAGTAAAAAGCTTTGGCTATCTATGGCTGGATACCCTTCCTATCACCAACCACTTTACAGTGTGTACTGAGTGCATTTAACTTGTAGATCACCTACACTGGGGAGGTTGTCATCTCCTTGACACAACTGAAGGGTCTTCCCACCCCTTTGTTTGGTAAGATCTCTACAGATAAATGTCCTCCATATCACCAACACTAGGGGGGTTGTCATGTCCTTGACACAACTGAAGGGTCTTCCCACCCCTTTGTTTGGTAAGATCTCTACAGATAAATGTCCTCCATATCACCAACACTAGGGGGGTTGTCATGTCCTTGACACAACTGAAGGGTCTTCCCACCCCTTTGTTTGGTAAGATCTCTACAGATAAATGTCCTCCATATCACCAACACTAGGGGGGCTGTCATGTCCTTGACACAACTGAAGGGTCTTCCCACCCCTTTGTTTGGTAAGATCTCTACAGCTAAAATTCCTCCATATCACCAACACTAGGGGGGCTGTCATGTCCTTGACACAACTGAAGGGTCTTCCCACCCCTTTGTTTGGTAAGATCTCTACAGCTAAATGTCCTCCATATCACCAACACTGGGGGGGTTGTCATGTCCTTGACACAACTGAAGGGTCTTCCCACTCCTTTGTTTGGTAAGATCTCTACAGCTAAATGTCCTCCATATCACCAACACTAGGGGGGTTGTCATGTCCTTGACACAACTGAAGGGTCTTCCCACCCCTTTGTTAGGTAAGATCTCTACAGCTAAATGTCCTCCATATCACCAACACTAGGGGGTTTGTCATGTCCTTGACACAAGTGAAGGGTCTTCCCACCCCTTTGTTTGGTAAGATCTCTACAGCTAAATGTCCTCCATATCACCAACACTGGGGGGGTTGTCATCTCCTTGACACAACTGAAGGGTCTTCCCACCCCTTTGTTTGGTAAGATCTCTACAGCTAAATGTCCTCCATATCACCAACACTAGGGGGGTTGTCATGTCCTTGACACAAGTGAAGCGTCTTCCCACCCCTTTGTTTGGTAAGATCTCTACAGCTAAATGTCCTCCATATCACCAACACTAGGGGGGTTGTCATGTCCTTGACACAAGTGAAGGGTCTTCCCACCCCTTTGTTTGGTAAGATCTCTACAGCTAAATGTCCTCCATATCACCAACACTAGGGGGGTTGTCATGTCCTTGACACAAGTGAAGGGTCTTCCCACCCCTTTGTTTGGTAAGATCTCTACAGCTAAATATCCTCCATATCACCAACACTAGGGGGGTTGTCATGTCCTTGACACAAGTGAAGCGTCTTCCCACCCCTTTGTTTGGTAAGATTCTACAGCTAAATGTCCTCCATATCACCAACACTAGGGAGGTTGTCATGTCCTTGACAAAAGTGAAGGGTCTTCCCACCCCTTTGTTTGGTAAGATCTCTACAGCTAAATGTCCTCCATATCACCAACACTAGGGGGGGTTGTCATGTCCTTGATACAACTGAAGGGTCTTCCCACCCCTTTGTTTTGTAAGATCTCTACAGCTAAATGTCCTCCATATCACCAACACTAGGGGGGTTGTCATGTCCTTGACACAACTGAAGGGTCTTCGTACCCCTTTGTTTGGCAAGATCTCTAGAGCTAAATGTCCTCCATATCACCAACACTAGGGGGGTTGTCATGTCCTTGACACAACTGAAGGGTCTTCCCACCCCTTTGTTAGGTAAGATCTCTACAGCTAAATGTCCTCCATATCACCAACACTAGGGGGGTTGTCATGTCCTTGACACAACTGAAGGGTCTTCCTACCCCTTTGTTAGGTAAGATCTCTACAGCTAAATGTCCTCCATATCACCAACACTAGGGGGGGTTGTCATGTCCTTGACACAAGTGAAGGGTCTTCCCACCCCTTTGTTTGGTAAGATCTCTACAGCTAAATGTCCTCCATATCACCAACACTAGGGGGGTAGTCATGTCCTTGACACAACTGAAGGGTCTTCCCACCCCTTTGTTTGGTAAGATCTCTACAGCTAAATGTCCTCCATATCACCAACACTAGGGGGGTTGTCATGTCCTTGACACAACTGAAGGGTCTTCCCACCCCTTTGTTTGGTAAGATCTCTACAGCTAAATGTCCTCCATATCACCAACACTAGGGGGGTTGTCATGTCCTTGAGACAACTGAAGGGTCTTCCCACCCCTTTGTTTGGTAAGATCTCTACAGCTAAATGTCCTCCATATCACCAACACTAGGGGGGTTGTCATGTCCTTGACACAACTGAAGGGTCTTCCCACCCCTTTGTTTGGTAAGATCTCTACAGCTAAATGTCCTCCATATCACCTACACTGGGGGGGTTGTCATCTCCTTGACACAACTGAAGGGTCTTCCCACCCCTTTGTTTGGTAAGATCTCTACAGCTAAATGTCCTCCATATCACCAACACTAGGGGGGTTGTCATGTCCTTGACACAACTGAAGGGTCTTCCCACCCCTTTGTTTGGTAAGATCTCTACAGCTAAATGTCCTCCATATCACCAACACTAGGGGGGTTGTCATGTCCTTGACACAAGTGAAGGGTCTTCCCACCCCTTTGTTAGGTAAGATCTCTTCAGCTAAATGTCCTCCATATCACCAACACTAGGGGGGTTGTCATGTCCTTGAGACAACTGAAGGGTCTTCCCACCCCTTTGTTTGGTAAGATCTCTACAGCTAAATGTCCTCCATATCACCAACCAATTTAATGATACACAGACAGAAAAAGATTTCCAAACCAAACTTACACATTAGAGGGAATGACCAACAAACGTTATTTTCCCTTTTTTGGGGACATTTAACAATCCAACATAGAATGAAGAACATGTTAAATTGAAACATCAACATCATCGTTCTCACCATCATTGTCATCTATTGTTTTAATAAATGTAGACATCATCATCATCATCATTTTATATTTTGGGGTAGTTTACCAATCCACCATAAATTGACAGGTTAAACATCATCTTCATAGTCATCACGGCTGGATTAACTCACATCAGCAGTGGACATATTTGGATGTCATCATACTAAAACATCTGTTGAAGCATATCAGATCTGAAAAGAGAGAGAGAGGGTATGAGTTAGATGTGACAAAAGCGAGGTAGGAGATAGATGTCGAGAAAGAGAGGGCATGAGATGGACAAAGAGAGAGAGAGAGGGGGGGGAGAGTTTTGGACAGAGAGAGTGAAGAGATATGTAGTTGGACATAGAGGGAGAGAGAGTTGGACATAGAGGGAATTAAAGAAGCTTTAAACACCAACAGAGAGGCCACAATAAATCAGGAATATATGGCAGAGTAGCTTCTATGACTGTTTTACACATTTAAGGAAGAATGTATTGTTTGTTTTGCATTTGTAAAGGTAACCTGAAATATGTTGAAATAAACTGGGTAAAAAACATTACATTGTTTTGTTTGATTTGTCATCCTTTAACCTTTCTATATTTCTACTGCATTGTACTGGCTTTCTGAGTCCTCACCAGTCAATTATTGCATATCTCACAATTCTTCTGATTAAATATAATATAGATATAAAATATGATGCATAACACTGTGGGTCACAGGGCACATGATATTGGGTTACCTGCACAGAATAGCATTGTATCTGCCTGACTGAACTGGCTTCAAGAAAAGAGGCTTAAGGGGGGGGGGGGGGGGGCTAGTTCTGATACAAGACACATTGAGACTAGTGTTACGATCAACCAGTCTGTTGTGTTTAACATCCACCACTAGGCCAAAATGGTGTAGGAAATCTGCTCATAGAATCAAGATTGGTAATTTGATGATGACAAACACCTACTGGGAAGCTCGGTGGAGCCCTAGATCAAGAGTAAGTGACTTTTCTCTGAATATAGAGATTGAAGAGTGGTTAACTGCCTGAAGAACTGTTGTCTGGCATCATGGTAGAACACTAATCTCTGCCCATGTATCTACAAGACAACGAATACCAGGTGACTAGGTTTCAAAGAGCCAGGTGTCGTAGCAACATTGTTTCCTGGAACATAACTGGACTCCCTCTGAAATGAACAGAGTAACAAGCATCTATGGGCCTTTCTGGGATTGGCTGTCCAGGTAAGACTCTGATGGAAAGCTTACTGTGCTCAACACTGTGTTGCACTCCTCTAACCAAGCTTCAAGAGATTGTCACCTCTGAAACAAAGATGAAGGAGAAGTAAAGGAGCTTAGTGGTGGTCTGCTGTATGTTTCCTGAGCCACAAAAGACAATGGTGCTGCTACCTCCATGATTATGTTAGCCAAACCTACCAACTCATCAATGGCAGTGCTTTACGAAATGCCACATGTGGCTGGCAGTAGCCTCTGTAAAAGAGTTGCTTCACAATGTCCAAATACAAGGTATTTTCACCCCAACAGTTGTTTTAATCGTCTTAAAAACTGTAACAACTTTCAGTCACCCAATTCCTAGGTATTGAGCAGCTGTTGCTGTTCAGAGACCAACGTCCACTTAATGGATTCCAACCACAATGTTGCATATGAAAATATGCCTGGTGGTACAGATAGCAGATCATGGATCTCCTGCAGAAACTCAGGGGAAAGCACCCCTACCACATGCCTTGTCAGATGAAATGTGGTGTGTGTCGAATTGGACCTCAATTCAACGGAACAAAATAGTTGGATCATGAGGCAAATATGTCTGAAGGGATAAAAAAAAAAACATGACATGTATAACAATATATAGCTTTACTTCACCTCATAGAAGGAAAATATGATTGCTTAAAATCATAAATACAATCAATGATTATAGTGTTCAATAAAGCCTCTGTGTTGTGCGAGCAGTCACTTCTATTTACGTTGGAATGTTTCCCTTAAAAAGTGACAAGTTGAAGTGAGATAACAGTCCAAGTAGTAGTATTTTGTTATGTCAGAAAATGTTCTTAGGACCAAACAACAGCTTATTTACATTAGAAAGGTCCTCTTATGGAACAAGTGACACTGTGAGTCTTCCACAAGGGAAAGTTATCTAAATTGATGTCTCCGAGGACATAGTTCAATCCCTTGGTGGTTTAGACAATCATAAAATATGGTGAGGAAAAATTTCTTACACTACACTGGCATATTTACATCTTCAAAAAGATACCTCACATTCATTTACTCTTGGTAAACATAGCCTTGGCCAGGAGTCATTGATGTCAACAGACGGTGTCCAAAATTTACTGGGTGTGTTGACCCTCAACCGTAACATCCTCTTAGTGGTGACCAAATTACTGCCTGGCTTCCAATATATCTCCAGCTCCAAAGTCAGTAAGAGGCCCTTTCTATTGCCTCCCCCATCCTGCAAACTTCTTCCTGTTATTCCAATAACAGTGAGCATTCTCCATACCGAGTGAGCCAGGAATATGTGACAGCCCACCTCAACAGGAAATAGCCATGCCTGCCAACCTTTCTCCATACACTTCTTTATACTTGACACTCAGAGGCGTTGCCACACTCGTCTTCCCATGGGACTGACTTCAATTAGGATTATCTTTTTCCCCCTTTCAGAACCAAAGTAATATATCTGGTCTCAGATATATTACTTTGAAAACCCCCGGGCGGGGCATGGAACCTACCTCCCAGGTCAACCCTTATATCCCATGTTTGGGCCATTTGTAGTAGGCCACATGTTGTTCTAACTGTGGTAGATAGTTTTTCTTCCTCTTTCATAAACCTGACTGTTGGTTCCCTCTGTTGATGTACATATGTATACATGTATATATATAATGGCAGTAACACTAAGACAGCGTCGTTAAGCATAATTGGGGAGTATCCATCTATCTAAGGCGGGTAAAATTCCCGAGATCCATGGACGAGTTCTCTACAGCGGTCTCTGTCCCTCATTATCGCTGCCATGTCCTGCGTCTCCAACAGACCAGTGTCTGTCCTTAGGGCATCAACATACGTGGGGAAATACTATGTTTATATACAATAAACAGATGAAAGCTTCGCAATCAAAGAAAAGTATTTTTTCGTTAAGAAAAAAGTTATTTTGTTTTATGAACACTCCACAGATATATCATATAATTATGAATGACAGTTACTACAATGGAGCCATACCAGTAATGTACGTTTCGTTGGCCTGGAGGACCAACTTTTTCAATCTATGTTGGTGGAAAGGAACCGTTTTCAGGTGAAGAAACGTCCGTTCCTGGTATGGCTCCGTTGTAGTAATTGGGCATAAGAATTATATTAAAACTTGCCATACGGACTTGCGTTGCTCTATACCTCGGATATTTCTACCCAGTTGTTATCACTATGTGTGTGTGTGTGTGTGTGTGTGTGTGTGTGTACATGTATCAATAGCGTCAGAATAAACACAATATAAGTTGATGGCCGTAGGCTAACCTCCAATATCGTAGAACTATACCAAATGATTTATCTATCACCCAAACCATCTATTCGGAGTTGTATAACGATGTAAACAACATCAATGTGATACAGCCTCTTAGGAGACAAGCTAACGTACGTAAGTGTGAATATATTTTACTACTTCTCTGATTAGATAATTTATTAATATATATATTATTCTTTCATTGAGATATTTACGTATTTTTATAAGTTTTATTCACAGTTGTATAAATAACATTACAAATATGCTTTAAATAAATACATAAATAACATTTCAAATGCGTAAATAACATAAATTGTTCGCAATTCGTTCATTAAAACACCTGAGAAAACTTCTATGATATACAACCTCGCAGGAGGCCAGGTATACGCGGATAGGTGTGAAATATAACAATAATGACAGGATAGGATTGGGGTCTCTATCATTAAAACATCCGAGAAACCAGCATATGTGTGAATCGTAACAACTCGACAGGACTGGAACCCTTATCATTAGCACTTTCAATACCAAGTTACCTATATTTCTACGACACAAAACGGTTTATATTTATCTAAAAAACCTTCCTTAATAATTTTAAGACACACTCTTTCTTAACACCAGTTTAATAATAATTAGTTATGTTATTAAATATTTCCAGGTTCTTTATTGTTTTTTTTAAATGTATTTGAAAATCATAGACAATGTCTTTCGTTAAAATTATAGTAACGAAAGGACTCAAGCACTCGAGATGCTATTTCGGAAGAGACCAGCTATACCTACAGTGAAATACAACCTCGTAGAAAGCCAGCTAAACCTGCCTGGGTAATAAAGGAAACAACAACACGATATGACAGGACTGGAGCTCCGCTGGTTAAAACAACCGAGAAATCTCCTGTAATATACCACCTTGTTCGAGGCAAAGTTGACCTCAACAGAATTCGAATTTATACAATAATATCAACGATAACTATAATGACATTAAAACATAATACACATCTCTTCAATAAAAGACTACCATTCTTAGTCTGATACACACGTGTAACACTTTAGGCAAAATAAGGAAGATAACTCAGTGATGTGTTGGCCCTACATACGTGTTAACTGTAACAAAATGATAATGCTGGGCCCCTGAACAGTAAAACACCTGAGAAAACTTCTATAAGATATAACCTCGAAGGAGGCCATATGTTCATAGGTGTGAAATATAACAATAACGATGACACGACTGGTATCTACCATTAAAACACCGTAGAAAACCTATGCGACACAACTTCGTACGAGGCCAACTAAACCAATGTAGGTGTAAAATATAACAATAAAAATGTGATAGGACTGGCTCTCTATATTTAAAACACCTGAGAAAACTTCTGAGATACAACCTCGCAGGAGGACAGCTAAACGTGCATAGGTTTGAAATATAACAATACCGATATGACACGACTGGTGTCTACCATTAAAACACCGTAGAAAACCTATATGAGACTAATTAAACCAATGTAGGTGTAAAATATAACAATAAAAATGTGATAGGACTGGCTCTATAATTAAAACACCTGAGAAAACTTCTGAGATACAAGCTCGCAGGAGGACAGCTAAACGTGCATAAGTTTGAAATATAACAATACCGATATGACACGACTGGTGTCTACCATTAAAACACCGTAGAAAACCTATATGAGACACAACCTCGTATAAAGCCAACTAAACCAATGTAGGTGTAAAATATAACAATAAAAATGTGATAGGACTGGCTCTATAATTAAAACACCTGAGAAAACTTCTGAGATACAACCTCGCAGGAGGACAGCTAAACGTGCATAAGTTTGAAATATAACAATACCGATATGACACGACTGGTGTCTACCATTAAAACACCGTAGAAAACCTATATGAGACACAACCTCGTATAAAGCCAACTAAACCAATGTAGGTGTAAAATATAACAATAAAAATGTGATAGGACTGGCTCTATAATTAAAACACCTGAGAAAACTTCTGAGATACAACCTCGCAGGAGGACAGCGAAACGTGCATAGATATGAAATATAATTGTTTCTACTATTGGCACAAGGCCAGAAAATTACCCAGTACATTACTGGTACTTTATTTTATCGACCCCGTAAGGATGAAAGGCAAAGTTAACCTCGGCGGGATTTGAACTCAGAATGGCAAGGGCCGTAACTCTATGCGTCAAAGCATGGCGTCCGAACCTCTACCGATACTGCCAATCCACCGCATAGATATGAAATATAATA
Organism: Eledone cirrhosa; assembly: GCA_964016885.1. Classification (NCBI taxonomy): domain Eukaryota; kingdom Metazoa; phylum Mollusca; class Cephalopoda; order Octopoda; family Eledonidae; genus Eledone; species Eledone cirrhosa. The sequence goes on from OZ024757.1 coordinate 16,950,113, forward strand.
ATGACGGGATAGGCGGGGGTCTCTATCATTAAAACACTCTAGAAACCTCACATAAGGCCAGTTAAACCAGCATGTGTGTGAAACGTAGCAACTTGACAGGACTGGAACCCTTCTTAACAGTTTTAATACCAAATTGCCTATATTTCTACGATACAAAACGGTTTATATTTATCTAAAAACCTTCCTTCATAATTTTATGACACACCTTTTCTTAACACCAGTTTTATGATAATTATAATAACATAACTAATTATAATTAGTTATGTTATTAAATATTTCCAGGTTCTTTATTGTTTTTTTTAAATGTATTTGAAAATCATAGACAATGTCTTTCGTTAAAATTATAGTAACGAAAGGGCTCAAGCACGCGAGAACCATCCTATCTAATGCTATTTCAGAGGAGACGAGCTATACCTACAGCTGTAACAAGACGTGGGTGAGGCAGTTAAACCTACATAGGTGTGAGCTCTAACAATAACATGATAGGACTGGAGCCCCTATTATTAAAACAACCGAGAAACCTCCTGTGAAATACAAACTCGTAGAAAGCCAGCTAAACCTGCCTGGGTAATAAAGGAAACAACAACACAATGTGACAGGACTGGAGCTCCGCTGGTTAAAACAACCGAGAAACCTCCTGTAATATACCACCTTGTTCGAGGCAAAGTTGACCTCAACAGAATTCGAATTTATACAATAATATCAACGATAACTATGACATTAAAACATAATACACATCTCTTCAATAAAAGACTACCATTCTTAGTCTGATACACACGTGTAACACTTTAGGCAAAATAAGGAAGATAACTCAGTGATGTGTTGGCCCTACATACGTGTTAACTGTAACAAAATGATAATGCTGGGCCCCTGAACAGTAAAACACCTGAGAAAACTTCTATAAGATATAACCTCGAAGGAGGCCATATGTTCATAGGTGTGAAACATAACAATAACGATGACACGACTGGTGTCTACCATTAAAACACCGTAGAAAACCTATGAGACAACCTCGTATGAGGCTAACTAAACCAATGTAGGTGTAAAATATAATAAAAATGTGATAGGACTGGCTCTATAATTAAAACACCTGAGAAAACTTCTGAGATACAAGCTCGCAGGAGGACAGCTAAACGTGCATATGTTTGAAATATAACAATAACGATATGACACGACTGGTGTCTACCATTAAAACACCGTAGAAAACCTATATGAGACTAATTAAACCAATGTAGGTGTAAAATATAACAATAAAAATGTGATAGGACTGGCTCTATAATTAAAACACCTGAGAAAACTTCTGAGATACAAGCTCGCAGGAGGACAGCTAAACGTGCATATGTTTGAAATATAACAATAACGATATGACACGACTGGTGTCTACCATTAAAACACCGTAGAAAACCTATGAGACACAACCTCGTATAAAGCCAACTAAACCAATGTAGGTGTAGAATATAACAATAAAAATGTGATAGGACTGGCTCTCTATAATTAAAACACCTGAGAAAACTTCTGAGATACAACCTCGCAGGAGGACAGCTAAACGTGCATAGATGTGAAATATAATAATGACGGGATAGGCGGGGGTCTCTATCATTAAAACACTCTAGAAACCTCACATAAGGCCAGTTAAACCAGCATGTGTGTGAAACGTAGCAACTTGACAGGACTGGAACCCTCATTAACAGTTTTAATACCAAATTGCCTATATTTCTACGATACAAAACGGTTTATATTTATCTAAAAACCTTCCTTCATAATTTTATGACACACCTTTTCTTAACACCAGTTTTATGATAATTATAATAACATAACTAATTATAATTAGTTATGTTATTAAATATTTCCAGGTTCTTTATTGTTTTTTTTTAAATGTATTTGAAAATCATAGACAATGTCTTTCGTTAAAATTATAGTAACGAAAGGGCTCAAGCACGCGAGAACCATCCTATCTAATGCTATTTCGGAGGAGACGAGCTATACCTACAGCTGTAACAAGACGTGGGTGAGGCAGTTAAACCTACATAGGTGTGAGCTCTAACAATAACATGATAGGACTGGAGCCCCTATTATTAAAACAACCGAGAAACCTCCTGTGAAATACAAACTCGTAGAAAGCCAGCTAAACCTGCCTGGGTAATAAAGGAAACAACAACACAATGTGACAGGACTGGAGCTCCGCTGGTTAAAACAACCGAGAAACCTCCTGTAATATACCACCTTGTTCGAGGCAAAGTTGACCTCAACAGAATTCGAATTCTTACAATAATAATATCAACGATAACAATAACGACATTAAAACATAATACACACCTCTTCAATAAAAGGTCACCATTCTTAGTCTGATACACACGTGCAGCGCTATTGGAAAAAATAAGGGAGATAACTCAGTGATGTGTTGGATATCCGTCGGGAGCGCGATGAGTGCGCGACATTAACGTGTAAGTGGCTGAACATTTCACATACATGCGCACCCATAATGTAATTCTCAGAGAGATTCAGTGTAACACAAACTGCGACAAAGCTAGTTCTTTGAATTACAGATACAATCCATCTTGTATAATCATGTTAGTGGCTGAGTATTCCACACACACACATCTGTATCATAGACTATGGTTGTCCCTTTGAATTATAGATAGTCACTCATATATTATAGTGTAAGTGGTTGAGTATACCTCAAACCAGTGTACCCTTAAAGAAAAATTATGACATACAATGAGGCACATGGCTTAGTGGTTAGAGCATTGGCCTTGCAATCAAAAGGTTGTGAGTTCAATTCTCAGACCAGGTGATGTGTTGTTTCCTTGAGCAAGACACTTTATTTTTCATTGCTCCAGTTTACTCAGCTGTAGAAATGAGATGATAGGGACTGGCGTCCCTATCATTCCACTGCAAAGTGGTCGTGGAGGTGCCACGGCAAAAAAGCACCCAGCACTCACTGTAAATGAGGTTGGTGTTAGGAAGGGCATCCAGCTGTAGAAATCAAGCCAGAATCAGTTCCCGTCCCACCCTTGCAAGCAGAGAAAAGTGGACGTAAAAAATGAAATGATGATGATGAATGAGGAAACTACAAGAGAAGTTCCTAGTGAAGAATAAGCGGCTGTATTTAGCTTTGGTTGATCTAGGAAAGGCCTTTGACAGAGAAGCAGAAGTCTTTTTATCTGGTAGTCCTAGCAGTGGAGGATGGTGCTCTGGAAGCATAATAGCTAGAATAAGGATAGGAGGGAAAGTTTAGAGATCTACTCCCAAAGTTGACAACAAAAGGATGATGCCTGTGTGATTCTGCATGGTAGTGAAACATGGACAGTGACTGTAGAGGACATGTGTAGGCTGGAGAGAAGTGAAGCAACCATGCTTTGTTGGATGTGCAATGTAAATGTGAGAGAAAGGTAGAGCTTGAATGAACTGAAGGGGAAACAAGGTTGCTGTGCAAGAAAAGAAACTGCATTGGTATGGACGGTGATTACTGGGTGAAGAAGTGCCGGGAAGCCACAGTAGAGGTAAACCAACAAAAACCTGGGAAGAGGTGTGAGAGCTGACCTCAAATCATTAAAACTCAGAGATGTGAAGAAACACAGTAATTCCAGTCTTGGAAATTGTTTTATACAAAACATATTTATATTGTTATATTGCCAGAAATGTATAGTTAAACACACTCACTGTTTGGTTTTTGCTTCAATATATTTTATATTTTTATAATTCAGCTGGCAATCAATGTTATGGTTTCTCAAAGAGTTCTTTCATCACACACCTGTGACATCATCAGTGATATTAATGTTTCCTCCCATTGTATTGCTGTAGCGTTTTCTTATTCTATTTTATTTATTTATTGTTGTCAGTTTGCATGTGTGTTTGTGTCTGAGTGTTTGTATTCTATCTTTGGTCACTAGTATATGTTTGTGTGGATGTTATTGTACCTGTTTATATTTATATTTATCTTAGATCACTATTGTGTGTTTGTGTATGGTTGTTATTATTCCATTCATGTTTTCTGTTCAGCTTTGGTTTTCTAAATTCTATTTCAGTTGCTTCTCTAATTTGACTACTTATTGAGTCATTTCTATGTTTAAATATTATTTTAATTCCTATGTTGTCTACATTACCATCATGTCTTAATATGGCATGTTCATATAGTACCGAACAGTCTTTTTGTCCTTTTAGTTCACCCTAGTGTTCATCTATTCTCTCTCCTATGTATGTCGCCATGTTTCAGCAGGCACCTTCTGTGCATCTTATGCTGTGAACTACATTTCTAGTTTTACAATTTATTTGTGGATTTATTCTACATATAACATATTTCTTATAAGTACAGTGGGTTATCTTAAAGGGGTTAAGTTTTACTGATCAGGGATTTTATGGTACTTCCTGGTTTTTCTACCACTTTAATCTTTAAATGTGTCTTTCTTAGGGCCTTTCTAAATTGGTCAGTTACTTCACCTCAACGAATATGACACTCTGGTATCTCTGGTTATCATACCATGAAGTGTCTTTCCCTATGTTATTCCATGATTTACTTCTGTACAATGGGCAAATCCCTTTCATGTCCATCTCTATGAGGGTCTTATATTTCTCCATGGCTCCTGTGTACAACCTGATTCTGTCTTTTTGGCTGTAGCCAGAGAACTGCATGCAATTAATGAAGTTTTGGACGTGTCTCTCCAGTGCAGTTGGATTGCACGTGCAGGACACAAATTTCATCACTCTTAACAAGTCTGCGATCAGGATATTAAACTTAGCACTATTGGACATCGCTGAGTTTTTATGTATTAGCTATTTGGAGGCCATGGGTTTAGCATAATGTGAGTGGAGGATTTGGGTTTTCTCATTTATAGTATGTCAATAATAGTTGCCATAATAATAATAATTGCAATAATAGTTGCCATAATAGATTGGGTTTTTCTCTGATTAGAAATAATTAGTTGAGTATAACAATTTGTCTCTTCTGCCAGAGCTTCGAAGAAAGTCTGTGGCAAAAACAAAAAGACATGATCCAGTGGCTGAGCATTTGGAGATAGAGTGTGTTATGGAACAGTTTTTTCAATGAAATCAGAAATATGTATTGGTGTTCTTTGGCCATGTCACTGTAATATTTTCTAAGGTGTCTGGGAGATCTTCTTCACATTCAATATCAAAATAACAATCATTGTTGGATGACAATTCAGAAATATATATGTCCGATTCATTTTGAAATAAATCAGTTATTTTTTTCTTCATAAGTAAAACCTTCAGTCAGTAATTGCTACTTTCAGAAGCCATATTGATAAACACAAAAAAAATCAGTTTTACTTCTAACATTAAAACAACGCATGGTGTCACAAGTTTCACTATATTTAATATTGTATATTCACAGTAAAGTCTTTATCTCATATAATCTCGAAACTACGAGATTTTGATGACATCATTGTTTATTTTCAGAACAATATCTTAAAGTCAGTATGAGCAGCCAGTTTGAACAGAAAGAGGGGAGAGAATTTTGGCTGAATATGGCTGGTTTAAATAAATTTGTAGTAAAGTGACTTTTGTTTAAAACAATGATTTAGCACAGATATAAATTCATGGTCTTTCTTCTATATGAATATGCTTGTGTCTAGTTACACTATATGAGTAAGAGAATGACTTACCACAGATATCACAGGAATATGGTTTCTCTCCTATATGAATACGTTTGTGTCTAATTAAGTCACCATTGCGAGAGCATATTTTACCACAGATATCACAGGAATGTAGCTTCTCTGCTGTATGAATATGTTTGTGTCTAGATAAAGCATTTTGATGAGAGAATGATTTACTACAAATATCACAGGTATATGGCTTCTCTCCTGTATGAATGTTTTTGTGGCAATTTAGGGTATATTTTTTAGAGAACGATTTACCACATATATCACAATGATATGGTTTTTCTCCTGTATGAGTACGTTTATGAGTAGTTAAGTCACTACTGCCAGTGAATGATTTACCACAAATATCACAGTGATATGGCCTCTCACCTGTATGAATACGTTTGTGTTTAATCAAATGACTACTTACAGAAAATGATCTATCACAGATATCACATTGATATGGCTTCTCACCTGTATGACTACGTATGTGTATAATCAAGAGACTATGGAGAGGGAATGATTTACCACAAATATCACAGAGATATGGTTTCTCTCTTGTGTGAATATGTTTATGTCTAATTACATCACTAACAGAGAATAATTTACCACAGATATCACAATATGACTTCTCTTCTGTATGAATAATTTTGTGTCTCGTGAAATAACTTCTTGACGAGAATGATTTACCACAGATATCACAGTGATACGGCTTCTCTCCAGTATGAACACGTTTGTGTCTATTCAAGTGACTACTTTCAGTGAATGATTTACCACAGATAGCACAGTGGTGTGGTTTCTCTCCTGTATGAATACGTCTGTGTTTAGTTAAGTCACTGCTTGCAGGGAATGACCTACCACAGATATTACACTGGTATGGCTTCTCTCCTGTATGAGTACGTTTGTGAGTAATTAGGTGATGTTTCTGAGAGAATGATTTACCACAAATAATACAGAAATATGGCTTCTCTCCTGTGTGAGTACGTATATGAGAAGTTAAGTTGCTAGACTGTGAGAATGATTTACCACAGATATCACAGTCATATGATGTTTTTCTTATCTCTTTCAGCTTCTCATCAGGGAAATCAATGTTTTGTGGCTCTGTTTTACATTCAACTTTGTCCTTACTGAATTCAGTCTCCATATTGTTTTCTCTTCAATTCAAGTTTTATTCCTAACAAAATATAGCTTCTGCTATATTTCCATCAACTGTCATCTTCGTTGATATCTGAAGATATGAGTCCAAGTTGTGAAGTAAAAGAATTTTGTTAATAATCTCAGTTCAGATGAAATATTTCACAGTAATTCCACCATAGATTTATATAAGTTGAGATGGAATATTTCACAGTAATACCATCATAGATTTATATAAGTTGAGATGGAATATTTCACAGTAATACCACCATAGATTTATATAACTTGAGATGGAATATTTCACAGTAATACCACCATAGATTTATATAAGTTCAGAAGGAATATTTCACAGTAATACTGCCATAGATTTATATAAGTTCAGAAGGAATATTTCACAGTAATACTGCCATAGATTTATATAAGTTGAGATGGAATATTTCACAGTAATACCACCATAGATTTATATAAGTTGAGATGGAATATTTCACAGTAATACCACCATAGATTTATATAAGTTCAGAAGGAATATTTCACAGTAATACTGCCATAGATTTATATAAGTTCAGAAGGAATATTTCACAGTAATACTGCCATAGATTTATATAAGTTGAGATGGAATATTTCACAGTAATACTGCCATAGATTTATATAAGTTGAGATGGAATATTTCACAGTAATACTGCCATAGATTTATATAAGTTCAGAAGGAATATTTCAGAGTAATACCACCATAGATTTATATAAGTTCAGAAGGAATATTTCACAGTAATACTGCCTATAGATTTATATAAGTTGAGATGGAATATTTCACAGTAATACTGCCATAGATTTATATAAGTTGAGATGGAATATTTCACAGTAATACCATCATAGATTTATATAAGTTCAGAAGGAATATTTCACAGTAATACCACCATAGATTTATATAAGTTGAGATGGAATATTTCACAGTAATACCATCATAGATTTATATAAGTTGAGATGGAATATTTCACAGTAATACTGCCATAGATTTATATAAGTTGAGATGGAATATTTCACAGTAATACCATCATAGATTTATATAAGTTGAGATGGAATATTTCACAGTAATACTGCCATAGATTTATATAAGTTGAGATGGAATATTTCACAGTAATACTGCCATAGATTTATATAAGTTGAGATGGAATATTTCACAGTAATACCATCATAGATTTATATAAGTTCAGAAGGAATATTTCACAGTAATACTGCCATAGATTTATATAAACAATGTTATATCTGTTCTAAATAACATTTTCATTTCCTGCCAAAGTCATTTCATATTCTGAAATAAAAGAGAAATAGAGAAAAATATGTGTGAAATCATCATGTTTACAGGCTACAGCTACATCTTAAGATTGTGTAACATTATATATATGTTAAACAGTGGATTGGCAGTATCGGTAGAACGTCAGACACCATGCTTTGCAGTATAGAGTTATGGCCCTTCACGTTCTGAGTACAAATCCCACCGAGGTTAACTTTGCCTTTCATCCTTAACGGGTCAATAAAATAAAGCACCAGTAATGTACTGGGATAATTGCTGGCCTTGTGCCAAAAGTAGAAACAATTGTATATATATTAAACTACAGCTACACCATCAGATTGTGTAACATTGTGTTAAACTACGGTGGATTGGCAGTATCAGTAGAGGGTCGGACGCCATGCTTTCCAGCATAGTTACGTCCCTTTACGATCCGAGTTCAAATCCCGCCGAGGTTGACTTTGCCTTTCATCCTTACGGGGTCGATAAAATAAAGTACCAGTAATGCACTGGGTAATTGCTGGCCTTGTGCCTAAAGTAGAAACAATTATGTGTTAAACTACGGCTACACCTTAAAGTTGTGTAACATTATATGTGTTAAACTACAGCTACACCTTAAAGTTGTGTAACATTGTGTTAAACTACAGCTACACCATCAGATTGTGTAACATTATATATGTGTTAAACTACAGCTACACCATCAGATTGTGTAACATTATATATGTGTTAAACTACAGCTACACCATCAGATTGTGTAACATTATATGTGTTAAACTACAGCTACACCTTAAAGTTGTGTAACATTATATATGTGTTAAACTACAGCTACACCATCAGATTGTGTAACATTATATGTGTTAAACTACAGCTACACCATCAGATTGTGTAACATTATGTATGTGTTAAACTACAGCTACACCATCATATTGTGTAACATTATATATGTGTTAAACTACAGCTACACCATCAGATTGTGTAACATTATATATGTGTTAAACTACAGCTACACCTTAAAGTTGTGCAACGTTATATATGTGTTAAACTACAGCTACACCATCAGATTGTGTAACATTATATATGTGTTAAACTACAGCTACACCATCAGATTGTGTAACATTATATATGTGTTAAATTACAGCTACACCATCAGATTGTGTAACATTATATGTTAAACTACAGCTACACCATCAGATTGTGTAACATTATATGTGTTAAACTACAGCTACACCTTAAAGTTGTGTAACATTATATATGTGTTAAACTACAGCTACACCATCAGATTGTGTAACATTATATATGTGTTAAACTACAGCTACACCTTAAAGTTGTGCAACATTACATATCAATAAAGGTATATATGAAAGCATATGTGATTTGTTTATGTATAATATAATTCTCGCTCTGTTATAAGCTATCTCAGTAGATCTGGTTAAAGTACAGCAATATGTTCAGATTGTGTAACAATATATGTTAAACTATTGCGGTGGATTGGCAGTATCGGTAGAGGGTCGGACGCCATGCTTTCCAGCATAGTTACGTCCCTTTACGATCTGAGTTCAAATCCCGCCGAGGTTGACTTTGCCTTTCATCCTTACGGGGTCGATAAAATAAAGTACCAGTAATGCACTGGGTAATTGCTGGCCTTGTGCCTAAAGTAGAAACAAATATATGTTAAACTATACAAATGTATATAGACTACACCAGCAGTAGGTAAGTCACATTTTCATTTTACATACAATCTGCCAAGCAAAGGGTTGGGATGACCCTCCAGTTGTTTCAAAGACATGACAACCTCCCTAATGTTGGTGATCGACAAGATAAATGCACACAATATATGCTGTAAAGTGATCGGAAGGGTGTCCAGCCATAGAAACTTACCAAATAAAGGGTTAAGAGGACCCTTCACTCGTTTCAAGGACATGACAACCTCCTTAATGGCGATTTACATGATGAATGCACCCAGTACATGCTAAAAAGTGGTTGGTGATAGGAAGGGTATCTAGTTGTAGAAAGCTTGCCAAACTTCAGTTGTGTCAAAGACATAACAACCAGTTGTGCTGGTGCCACAATAAAATGCACTTGGTAGAATGTAGAGCCATATGTAAGGAAGATCTGAACCCTGGGCCTGTCAGTAGCTACGCTTCTGTCGGTGAAGACCTGCCCAACCCTTGCTAGCAGGGAAAGAAGAGGTTAAATGGTGGTGATAATACATTCACTGTGTACCATGTATTTTAAATTGAACAACATGGTCCTTCTTAGGAATGATGTACAGCTAGGGCTACATCATCTAATGTGAACCTCCCTTTTTCTGACGTTACTGTGTAAAGGAGGGAAAATTTAGTTACTATTATTTTTAGCCCTAACTTAGCAAGACTTACATTAAAGCAGCTTGTTTTATAGGTAAATATTTACTATTACACTCTTCTTTCTTCTTCATCATATTATTCTGGGCAGAGTCGTGAGGGGAGGGGGCGGAGTCCTCAAACACGCTTTTCGTCCTGTAAGAAACAACTGTCTCTAATTGATCCGGGTAGATTCCCAAAAGAGACCAACCGATCTCATGGATGTTATCCAACAATCTTGCTCGTGGTTTTCTTCTGGTTCTCCTGTCGGTCGGGTTTGCCCGTAAAATCTGTCTAACGATTCTTTCCTTAGAAATTCTAACTACATGTCCGTAGTAACGGCGATGTGATCTCTCAATTCGGAGAAACAGCGACTGAAGTTTTTGTCGGTAAATGTTTCATAACACGAATATGGACTTTAAACCCGTTATAATCTATTAGTTTTTTTTTTTTAAATGATTTCCCCATAACACGACTCTCATCGATTGATTCCATCTCAGTCCTGACTGAACAAGAAGTACACGGAATAGGTAAATATTTTATTATTACACAAATAAGGCTTTCAAAATAGTCATAAATTATTTGTTTCAGTTGTTCCCCAGTCAGGAACTCCATAACACATATCTCAAAGACGAGTGGCATAATAAGAATTTACTGTTTTATCAAACAAGAAAATTATATTAACAAAGAAAAGACAGTTAGGTGAATAAAATATTACATTAATAAAACAAATACCTCGTTTTAAATCTGCTTCAGTAATTAGTGTTGAATTGGTAGCAATCGCCTCAGTCTTTCTTTATTATTATTCATAAACTATCGGTGAACGTAGTGATGTAGCTAAGTATTCTTTGCTAGTAGAATATGGTAGACGGTAACAGCACAGAAATCTGTTGCACGTATAATTAGTTAATTAATAAACTTAAATAACATTTAATGTTTAATAATTGTTTCTACGTTAGGCACAAGGCCAGCAAATATTCAGTGCATTACTGGTACTTTATTTTATCGACCCCGTAATGAATGGAAAGAAATCTATAGCTACACTACCGGAAGTGGTTGCTTAGATCACGTGACCAACGTTACGGTGTAAATATATAAAAATTAACTTTTAAAAAATGTAATACGTATGTATTTATATATATTTACATTGATATATTTGACAATGTGAGACTCCTGAAAGGAGAAAATTACTGTAATAACAGTCAATCGGTACAAATAATAGCTGAGAGATAAATCGGGTAAAATACAAGAAATTGGGCAGATGTAAAAGGTGAAAACGTTTTGTTAATCTGTTTGTTTACAGTTAAATCTGGCTTTCTTGATTTGAAGGAAAGTTGGCTGTTATTTCAAGCAAATTGACCGAAAACGTAGAGAGAATTTGTTGGTGTTTACGTTCATCAACAAACCAGGCCTGACTGACACCAAGACAAGACGACCTGTCATGTGTATGATCAATGACATTCCAACTGTGACTATTCTATGTTTATATGAGTATATGACATGTTCGAATGTGTTTGAAGTGAAAACTGAGATAGATATCAGGCGTTAGTTCGACACCTTAATGAAAGGCTCTTCTTGAGATCAATACATATCGGACTGTGGAAGAAATTCTCAGACATTCACTTAACTCACTAGATAACATGAAAGTCCTGCGGAGAGCCGAGTCGTGGACGCTGCGGAGGGTGATCACGGAACGCTGGTGCCGCCTGACTGGCCATATTCTGCGCCTGCCAAACGAAAAACACTCGAAAACGGCGATGAACTGGACTCCACTTGGGTTGCCCCAGGATCACTTGGCGACAAACGTTCCAAAAATGACCTGTTGGCAGTCAACATCACTTGGCACGGACGCGAAAATGCCGTCGCTGATCGTGATCGTTGGCGACTACTTACTGCTCGAGGCGCAGAAAAACCTAAGACTAAGACTCAATAACATGATACATTTTTTATATAAGATAGGTTCTATTTGTCTACAGACTGAACACAATATTAAAGTGTCCTTCATTGTTTTAAAACGTGACCAAAGGGAAATATTTGGCTGCTATTTCTAGAAGGTCCTAACGCCACAAATATGTCAACTAATTTTATTTTTACTTTAATAAATAATATATTTTCTCGAACATCTTTCTTATTTTGTGCAGTTATTACTATTGATAGTGGTTGTTTCAGACCCCTGCCTTGCCTGACCCCGACAGATTTATGTTTTAAGATTGTTACCACTATGAACAACGAAAAAGTTAGTCGGGTTAATGATTCGAGGGAGAATCTGGGTCCTATTTCTAGCAGGGTGAACGACTGAGCACGCACATTATATATATATATATAATACTATGGGGAGGGAGTCATAGGTCTGAAGCAAAGTGTAGTAGCTATGCCTCCGAGGCCGGAGGATGTCCGAGGAGTAGAAACAATGGTATTAGAGGTAGGTGGGCGATTATATCTGTGGACCAGAGACTGGAGAGTGTCTATGAATGGTTTTTATCTGAATGTACTCTTGGAAGCTAATGTGAGCACTGTCCCAAATGTGGAAGGTTTGAAGTAATATCTAGCCGTAAAAAGAACGGCCAATAATTGATAGATATGCAGTCCTAGCTATGTTAACAATGTATATAACAAACATATTTACAAATGTGTCTATAATTTTAACAAACCAATACAGTTATACATAGTTAATATAAAAGATATAACTTTACCTTTCACAAAGACTTTTCTTTCTGGAACTACCGGTGTTACATGAATTATATCCCCGTTGTAACATATTACATCCCTGTAACTTTGAATTGTGTTCACATTACCGGCAGGTTACGATAAAATACAATTCAAATTACACACCTGGGGGCAGCTTCAATGTGATTTCATCTTACAACCTATAATTTCAGATTACCCCTCAAATCATTGAATAAAATATAAAACTATTCTACTATGCTCAAACGAAACTGACGATGTTTATCTCAATGCCTATAGTTTCTGTGAATATATTGTCTACATGCATTAAATATATATATAATTTCTAATATACAGTGTACTGAATATAAATATTTATCATTAAATTATATATAAACAGAGTGACGGAGATACATATACTGTACATACACAAACATATATCATCACCGTTAGCATGGGGTAGACAAGTTGCCTTGTTGTGCCATAGGCCAGGTCAGGTGACCATGCCTTGCTCATAGTGTCTCTTGGTTTCTACAGCTGAATGCTCTTCCTAACGCCAACTACATTTACACTGTAGACTGGGTGCTTTTTGTTGTGACACATACACGACCAATTTCCAGTGTAAACTTTGGTCGTAAAGGTGTGTAGGGAGGTGGGTATATAAGTGCGTGAGGAGCGGAGTGTCATAGCCTTTCAGCGGTGCAAGGTCAGCATTTATCACCTCATTCAAAGTCTTCTTACTCCATAGCTTCCTACACCTTCCTATACAGCTGTCATCCTTCATACTCATCCCATGTCCATACCAACGCAATCTCCTCTCCTGCACACCGTATCTGATTCTTCTTATACCTAATTACTGTTTGTTTATGCTTTGCCATTACACAATCTGCCTTTCATTTTTAGGGAAAAGCCTTTTATAGCTAGCAGAGGTATTATCTCCCTGAACCCACAGTTTGCATCATCATCATCATTTTACGTCCGCTTTTCCCTGCTTGCAAGGGTGGGACGGGAACTGATTCTGGCTTGATTTCTACAGCTGGATGCCCTTCCTAACACCAACCTCATTTACAGTGAGTGCTGGGTGCTTTTTTGCCGTGGCACCTCCACGACCACTTTGCAGTGGAATGATAAGGACCCCATTCCCTATCATCTCATTTCTACAGCTGAGTAAAGTGGAGCAATGTGAAATAAAGTGTCTTGCCCAAGGAAACAACACATTACCTGGTCTGAGAATTGAACTCACAACCTTTCGATTGCAAGGACAATGCTCTAACCACTAAGCCATGCATATATATATATATATATTTATATATAAATCTATTTGTATATAGACAGGGACCCCTCTATATAATTGCCAAATTATTTTACTGAACCCAATCTCATAAGGTATTGTGAAGGTACACAGTTTTGTGGTTAGGGTGATACCTTTCAGATCAGCTACCACCTTACAGAGTGTGCTGTGCTTTACCATTGAACCAAAACTAAGTTTACAGGGTTTACAGGGTGCATTATCACTAGAGCTTCTCACATGCTAGGCCAGACTGGAGAGTCCTCCCCAATCTTGAGTTGGCTCTGACTCTCTGGTCACTCACCATATTTACTTTTCATGCTGCAGTGCTACAACTTATGAGTGTTTAGCATTATGGCATATCACTGATCAGCTCAGACTTTCTTGTCATCTACTTCATTAGGTAGTTCTCTCGCTCTGATCGATTGACAAGATCCCAGACCTCATTCGCTTGCCGAGTGGGGTGGACCTCGTCAAATCAGACCGAGGAAAGTGTTTCCATTGCTGATGAATCACTTGTACATGCCTGCACCTGTGTCACAAATGAATCACCTGTACACGCCTGCACCTGTGTCATAAAGGGATCACCTGTACATGCCTGCCCCTGTCGTAAATGAAACAATTGTACATGCCAGCACCTGTCATAAATGAATCACCTGTACAAGCCTGACCCCCCCCCCCCCCCCCCATAAAGGAATCAACAACAACAAAACACTTTTTATTGGAGAGAAAAAAAAAATGTTTTTTTTTTTATTGTAGAAGGGGAAAAAAAAAACTGGTAACGAACCCAAAATAAAAGATGAAATTATTTTCTGTATGGCAGACATGTCAAATATTGGATTGTTTCAGTTGGTAGAGCAACACAGTGGTTGCACTTAATTACACATATACAGTCATATAAATATACGGTGGTGTTGGTGGTAGGGCTTGCACGAGCCCCTAGCCAGCTACTGAGCTTTACAACGTTTTTTTTTTTTTTTAATTTGTACATTTGAAGTTTCGAACGAAAAAGATGAGTGATGGAGGCGAGTGGGGGGAGGGGACATCTCTTTTTTTTATTTTAAGAAATATTTTTTTTAAATTCCATTTATAGAAATTTTTTTTTTTTATATCGTTCTATTGCCTGAGGAAGAAAGAGAGTAGAGAAAGATGTCAGGATGGTATTTGGTGTTGACTGAGAAAGAGGGAGAGGTATACAGATAGTTGGGAGATCGTGACCTAGAGAAGGGGCAGTGTGATGTAGTGGTGGTATTTGGTGTGGAATGGAAAAATGAAATTTACAGTTTACACCTAGACAGGTTAGCTAGCCCCATATGAGGTTATATCCTATAGAATGTTTCTTGGGAGTTTCAAATAGAGGGGTCCCTGTCATATCATGTTGTTGTTACAGCTCACACCTATACATCTTAGCTGGCCTCATATGAAGCTGTATCTTATGGGTTTCTTGGGAGTTTTAATGAACGGAGCCCCAGTGCTATCATTTTGTGACAGCTCACACCTAAACAAGTCTAGTTAGCTCCGTATGAGGTTGTGTCCCATAAGGGACATTTTGGATGTTTTAATGATAGGGGCCCCAATTGTATCGTGTTGCTGTTGTTACAGCTCACACCTATACAGGTTTAGCTGAACTTCTATGAGGTTGCATCTCATAGGTTTCTCTGCTGTTTTAATGATAGAGGCTCCAGTCCCATGATGAAAAGCAACAAGAAATGAAGTGTCTTGCTCAAGAACACAATCTGCCAACTGGTCCAGGAATCAAACCCACAACCTTATGATTGTGAGTGCAACATTAACCACTAGGTTACACACCTTCACATATATTTAGTGCTGACTGAGAGGGACAATACAGGGTCACATTACATAGAGTTCCAGCTCTACATTGCCTTCCATGTTTCTACCAATGTGACCCCAGGACCCATAAGAACAAATCCTGAGGCCAAAAGTGGGAGGGACGGGGATGGCCTCATCAAGGTCACCACAGCCCAATGACTGTAACCTTGTTGGGGAACTATACCAGTGACCCTCAAGGACAGGAGTTTTATGCTTATGTGACCCCATATCAAACCAGTTTCATAGGTGCACATAAACATGAAACTCCTGGCCTTCCAGCCACTGGTATAGCTTCACCATCACCAACATGACTATTATCATCACCATCACAAACATGACTATCATCATCACCACCACCATCATCACTATCATCATCACCACCACCATCATCATCATCATCCCAGTTTTCCATGATTGCATAGGTTAGCTCCACAGCTATAATATAATTATACATCAATCCCCCCAAGTATATATATATATATATACACACGTGTGTTGTGTGTGTCTGAGTACCATGTAAACATAGAGAGACACTGCAGAGTAACAAACAGGCCACTGACTTAATAAAACTATTAACGTCTAATATGGCAATATAGAGTAATCTTTCTCATTCATGACTGCAAATATTAAGCAGCTATACACTTATGTTGTATATATATATATCTATAGGATATACAATATGTGTATAACATATATACACACACGCACACACACACACACATACATACATATATGTATGAGGGAGAGAGAGATAGATGGGGCCAGGGACAACTTCCTGTATGTCCTATCCACATCCTTTATTCTGAGCAAAACAAACATTTGTTTATGGGGTCGGGGGTAGGGGTAGGAGATGAAACAATAAAAAAATGTTTCTTTGATTAAAGCAAAATTTTTGTAGACAAAAACAAAGAATTTTTGTCAACGAATTGGTGGGGAAAGTGGAGGAAGGAGTTCACAAAGTCACCATCGTCATTATATAAAGCATTAACCCTTTAACATTTAAACCGGCCATATCAACCCAGAATTCTCTCACATCTTTCTGTTCAAACCAACTGGAATTGGCCGCTCATACTGATGTTAAGGTATTGTTCTCAAAATAAATAATATAAAAATTTCATAGATTTAATATTATATGAGATAAAGCCTTTACCATGAAAATATAATAGTATATATAGAGTAATGTAAATGCTAAAGGGTTAAGCCCACTTGCAACCATCTTGGTTTTATGACTAAAAACAATTCTTGTTTCGAAGTGTTATATAACCCCACCAGCCCACCCCCATGAATAATTTTACCTAAGAAACATTGGATATATTTATAATTTAATCCCCTTTCGATATCAAATGGACTGAAACAGTTCCTGATTCTATTCAGCTAAAAGACTTTCATCATAATTTTATGTTAGATCCTTTGTTAAGTTATGTTCCAAGCATAATAATTCTTTCTAACATTGACACAAGACCATCAATTTGAGGAAAGAGGAAATATTGATCATATCAAACCAGTTACATTTGGTGTCCTACTTAAATTTTATCAATAAAGGTAAGTTATCTGTGATTATTGAACATAATTCCAGTCTCTAATTAATAAATAATGGTTATTTATCTAATTAATTAATTAATCTAAAAACGATTTGATAATTATTAACTTCCTTGGAACGGTTTTACATCAAATTGTGGTGGGGGTGGGGTTCTCTGAAAATGTTTTGTTGACAAGTGACACACGCCCACTAAAGCCAGTTCTGCCTGAAGACATGCCCACTAGTCAGCTCTGCCTGACAAAACATTCCCATTATAATCAGCTCTGCCTGATAAACACGGCCACTACAGCCAGCTGACAGATAGACACACCCACTGTGGCCAGTGCTGTCCGGCAGACACGCCCACTGTAGCCAGTGCTGTCTGGCAGACACGCCCACTGTAGCCAGTGCTGTCTGGCAGATACGCCCACTGTGGCCAGTGCTGTCTGACAGGCACGCCCACTACAGCCAGTTCTACCTGAGAGATACAGCCAATTAGAAAGACCACACAGACACCCACTACAGCCAAATAGAAGGAGATTTGACAGCATAGACAGACACACAGACATATGAAGTGAATAGAAATATGAAATATATACTTTAAAATCTTCCCAGCCTTAATGTCTCAAATAGTGTTAGTGGGTTGTTATATACACCTCAACACATTTATACACATGTGTGTATGTATATATATGTATATATATATATATATATATACATATGTATATACATGTGTCTATATATATATACACAATTGTCTAAATATATATATATATATATATATAAACATGCATACAGATATATTGGTAACAATGATCACAGTTGTAATGGTAGCTGTAGTGGTAGTATTCATGGCTGTAGTAGTAGTAGTAACAGTTGTGGTGGTGGTAGTAGTAGTAATATCAGTTAAAAAGATGATTGAAAGTAAAATAATTTTCTCTCTCTCTCTCTCTCTCTCTCTCTCTATATATATATATATATATATATATATATACACACAAACATAGTAACACATATATACATCTGACAGTTGGCTCAACTGTCTATATGTATGTATGCAATATATTTAGACACACACACCACACACGTGTGTACCTAACCCCTCCCCCCCCCCCCTCACACCTCCAACTCCTACATAGTTTTCTCAATAAGCAATCCAACAGTGAAAGATGCGTGACACTACTGCCCCAGGCAATAGAGAGGAACACCCACCAAAAATTACTACAGAGCTCACTTTGTATTCAAACAAATCTTATCAAGGTTGACTTTTGGCATTATCCCTTTAATTAAATTTCAATTGTTTTAGATTTTTGTGTCATTATTGGTCAACAAAAAGATTTTCACTAACAACCATCATCATTATCATCACCATCATCTTAATCATCATCACTATTATCATCATAATCATCACTGTCATCATTGTCATCACACTTTACATCATTGTCGTCATCATCACCATCATCATCGTCGTCATCATCATCTTCATCATCGTGATCATCATCATCATCAACCATCAACATCATTGTTGTCATCACCATTACCTGTCCACAAATCTGTCTGACCGGTCAACTAAGCTTCTCCTTCTTCTTCTTCATCACCATCATCATCATCATCATTATTATCATCATCATCATCATCATCATCATCACATCATCATCATGTTCATCATAACTGCTGTGGAGTATCATCTTCACCATGTCGTAGGCGGTACTCCTCTAATGTCTGTCGGATGGTGTCGGCTGAGTACTTACATTTAGGTGAGCCACAAGCACATGTAAACTGTTTCCACTTGATAACCCAGAATTTCTCACCATAATCAAATCTGAAACAATAAACATTCAGTAATATAGTAACAGTGTGTACATGTATGTTTATATATATACTAGCGTGTGTAGTGTGTATATTGATATTATACGCAGGTATATATACATGTAGATATCATACATCAAATAAAATCGTAATTGACAATATACAATACATAGAAATTGAACGAAGACTGTGTTACACTGTCTTATGTAATAAGTAACGGAATCCATGATACATTAACAAATACGATATTATATATAAACTACATTGGGAGAAAATTAGTATGTATATTTAAGCGATGGCCAACCAGAAGTGTTGACATTTCAGAAATTTTAAAGAAGTGAATCTTTACATAAACAAAATATATTTAATCAACAGCCACGAAATTTAGTAGATAAATATTCATTCATTATTTATTCAAAGTAATTCAACTTATTTTACTAATGGGATAAAAAATTATAAACCATACGCAGTCCTGCGCTCCTAGCTTTATTATAGTTTAGATATGTGCATGTATGTTTATATATATGTATGATGTGTATGAAGGATGACAGCTGCATAAAAAGGTGCAGAGCACTAGAAGTCGTGGGGAGACCCAAGAAGACCTGGGATGAGGTGATAAAGGCCGACCATACCCAATTGCACCTCTCAAGGGCAATGACACATGACCGTGACTTCTGGCGTCACGCAGTAATACAGAAGACCCGACCTCCCACAGGAACAAGCCGAAGCTAAAGCATATCTTTTTCCATTTCTTAGTGGGTTCTAAACCCAACTATCAGGCTAAAATTTCTTTCGTAAAAAATAAGGCGAAAGCTTCTATTTTCTATTTTATATATATATATATATGTATATGTATATATATATATATATATATATATATATATGTTCAGTAAAAGTTGTTTTGGTAAAAAAACAGGAGTAAGCTCTCTACATTTGTAGTGTGTAGTTACAATGGAGATTCAGTATAAGAATAATATTAAGAAAGATGCTGATATTACATCATTTCATCATTCATCATCATTTCATTTTACGTCCGCTTTTCCCTGCTTGCAAGGGTGGGACGGGAACTGATTCTGGCTTGATTTCTACAGCTGGATGCCCTTCCTAACACCAACCTCATTTACAGTGAGTGCTATTTTGTTGTGGCACCTCCACGACCACTTTGCAGTGGAATGATATGGACCCCAGTCCCTATCATCTCATTTCTACAGCTGAGTAAACTGGAGCAATGTGAAATAAAGTGTCTTGCTCAAGGAAACAACACATCACCCGGTCTGACAATTGAAATCACAACCTTTCGATTGCAAAGCCAATGCTCTAACCACTAAGCCATGTGCCTCCATTTATTCATTATAATTATTTCAATGGTTCCCTTATGCAATCCAAAATGTAATATATGCATTTGTTGTTGGTATGGGAACGATATTTTCAAGTGAAAATCCAATTATGTGATATGCTGCAGGCAAAAACAAACATGTCCCTCTTCTTGTGTGCCGTGCCTGACATTGCCTAAGGGAACCGTTGAAATAATTATAATGTATTAACAATTTATGTAATATCAGCATCTTTTTAAATATTATTCTTATATATATATATATAACCAAATTAAACATCATCATCATCAGCATCGTTTAACGTCCATCTTCCACACTTGCATGGGTTTGGACGGACATATATGTTTATATACAGAGAGAAAGAGCCATATATCGTAAAAGAAACATGGTATATTGTATATATACCAAATACATATTCTATAGAAGAATATGTACACAGATGGAATCGTAAGTGAAACCTTATAGCGCTATTTCATACCTGGAGAGTATGGTTAAAAATCGATCTATATAACCAATCATTGAAAAAAAAAAAAAAATTCAATCAATATATTCGATCATCGAGGACAAACTATTGATTATGATTAAACCACATGAGACTCAATACTCACCAGAGGTTTAGTCTCACTATTCTAAGGAAAATATAGAATGAGGATGGTAAATAAATCAATATGCACAGCTAAAGCTAAGTCCAACTCGACCGCCATGCTGAGAAGCACATGGTCAAATGACGTTAAGCCTCTGGTGAATAGATATCCACAAGGTAGACGATAATACCGTTAAGAAAAGGATCGGTGATTAAGCCACCAAGCTCAACAAGTAAAGAGGAGAGGTTTGGAGCCATTAAATACCAATGATGAATCAAAACATATCAAATATGTTTTATATATATATGTGTGAAGAACAACAAAATCTATCTATATATATATATGTGTGTGTGTGTATACGTACCCCATTTCTTCTCCGGCTTTGATATCCCGGGATGCAAAGAAACATATACGTGGAAATCTGATATCTTGGTGATCAACAAACACTTTTACTGGGATCACATTCGGTTCACATAGATGATTGATAAAACGGCTGATGTTACCATAGCGACGGGCATCGATACAATATGTCTCACCATCCTGTAGAGAGAGAGAGAAAGAGAGTGAGGTTATGGTATGACTAATGGTAAACAATTCTGGTTTATCCAGTTAAGACATTTAAATACAAGGGTCGGCTGAAAAGTTCATAGGCTGACTATGAAGCTGTGAAATCTTGTATGCATTAATTTCAACTCTTTTCATTAATAACTGCATTGTTTCTTTCCAGGGACTGTGTTGAAAAACGAACTTCATTTTGTCATTCTATGAGAGAATCTTGGTCAGCCTATGAACCTTTCAGCTGACCCTCATATACTAAATTCAATGTTGTAAAACTGTCAGGTTGTCTTCATATAAGGGCCTATGCAGCTGTATAGTGGGCTAGAGATATCATCATTTAACGTCCGTTGTCCTTCACAACAAGAGTTGCCACAGTGCAAGTCAGTATTTAATCGGAGCTACTGACCTCTCGTGAGCCAGGGGCTACATCTCATATACATTCTCACAATTTACAGAGTGCACTGGGAGCATTTCATGTCCCCCCCCCCCCCCAAGCACTGAGGCGATTGTCATATCTTAAGAATCCTATTGACCTTTTAACAACCACTTGACAGAGTGCACTGCGTGCATTTCATCATGTCCCAAGCACTAGGGAGGTTGTCATGCTTTAAACCCAACTGAAAAGTCCTCTCGACTACTTATTTGACAAGTTTTTTTTATGGCTGGATACCATTCCTATTATTAAACACTTTACAGAGGCTACTTGCTACATTTTATTGTGGCACTAGCACTAGGGAGATTGTCATGTTTTTGACAACTGAAGAATCCTGAAGATATGAGGTTACATTTCCATCATATATCACATAAATATAAGTTGAAGTTTGCCACAAAATATTTGAACCCTTTAGCATTTACATTACTCTATATATACTATTGTATTTTTGTAGTAAAGGCTTTATTTTAGATAATAGTGAATCTACGAGATTTTGATGCTCTTTATTTTGAGAACCAATACTTTAACATCAGTATGAGTGGCCAGTTACAGCCAGTTTGAACAGAAAGAGGTGAGAGAATTCTGGCCGGATATGGCCAGTTTAAATGCTAAATGGTTAAGCAGGTGGAGAACTTCAAGTATTTCAAGGCCATGTTCACGAGTGATGTAAAGCAGGAGGCTGAATTAAGTGCAAGAAATATAGGAGCTGGTACAGTAATGACCCAGCTTCAGCATTCGGTAATTAGTATGCATGACAGCCATTACCTAGAGTCATGAATCTTGGGAAATGACCGAAAGAATATGAGTGCGAATACAAGCGGCCAAAATGGGGTTCTTTCAAAGTGTTTTTGGAGTAATGTTATTCGATAAAATTCGTAGCTCGGAGACCAGAGAGTCTCCAGATAGAGCTGCTACTTCTCCGAATTGAGAGATCAGTTGGGCACTTTCTCTGCGTACACAATTTTCCTTGTTGTTTGTTGTTCACGTCTTATGAATATAACAAAATGTTAATTCCAGTGTTTCCGGAATGAAATACCAATTAATAAATAATATATAAATGTGGCGGGAGTTTTTATTCTTCTTCTATAACCCTAGCAGTGTGATCGGGGAAAATCACTTTCCCACAATATAAAACACATTCGCTTTCCACTTATGTACATATTGGTTAAATATCACAATGGAGGCACATGGTTTAGTGGTTAGAGCATTGGCCTTGCAATCGAAAGGTTGTGAGTTCAATTCTCAGACAGGGTGATGTGTTGTTTCCTTGAGCAAGACACTTTATTTCACATTGCTCCAGTTTACTCAGCTGTAGAAATGAGATGATAGGGACTGGGGTCCCTATCATTCCACTGCAAAGTGGTCGTGGAGGTGCCACGGCAAAAAAGCACCCAGCACTCACTGTAAATGAGGTTGGTGTTAGGAAGGGCATCCAGCTGTAGAAATCAAGCCAGAATCAGTTCCCGTCCCACCCCTGCAAGCAGGGAAAAAGCGGACGTAAAATGAAATGATGATGATGATGATCACAATTATATACAACCAATACGAATCATCATCATTCATGCTTCTACTACGGTAAGAAGTTCAAATCACAATCACTACACACAAAAGTCTTCGCTACATGTGTGCCTTACCTTATTATCCAGATCAAAAAGATAAGAGTCATCTTCTCTACGATCAGCTTCTGAATCTGAGATCAACTCTCCAATGTACCTGTAATAGAGAGAGAGAGGAGTGTAGTGGTGAGAGAGGGAGAGAGAAGTGTGGTGTGAGACAGAGAGAGGGGTGGTGTGGTGTGAGAGAGAGAGAAGGGTGGTGTGGTAGAGAGAAGTGTGGTGTGAGAGAGAGAGAAGGGTGGTGTGGTAGAGAGAGAGAGAGGTGTGGTAGAGAGAGCGGAGTGTAGTGGTGTGGTGTAGTAGAGAGAGAGGAGTGGTGTGGTGTAGTAGAGAGAGAGAGAGGTGTGGTGTAGAGGAGAGAGAGGAGTGTAGTGGTGTGGTGTAGTAGAGAGAGAGGAGTGGTGTGGTGTAGTAGAGAGAGAGAGAGGTGTGGTGTGGTAGAGAGAGAGGAGTGTAGTGGTGTGGTGTAGTAGAGAGAGAGGAGTGTAGTGATGTGGTGTGATAGAGAGAGTAGTGTGACTAGACAGACTGTAGTGTGACTGTAGAGAAACTGGAGTGTGACTGTAGAGAGACTGGAGTGTGACTGTAGAGAAACTGGAGTGTGACTGTAGAGAAACTGGAGTGTGACTGTAGAGAGACTGGAGTATGACTGTTGAGAGACTGGAGTGTGACTGTAGAGAGACTGGAGTGTGACTGTAGAGAAACTGGAGTGTGACTGTATGTAGAGAGAGAGACGTAAGAACCAATAACTTACTCGCAAATGAAGACACCCTGAGGGATGTCACGTAAAGTCTTCACACCCCAACCTCTTCCTTTAGTTTTAAATAGTTGCAGACGACACCTGGAAAATAGACCAACGCATATTACTGGTATTGAGAGAGACAGCCAGGGAGAGGATCAAGTAGAGAAAGAAACAGTAAAAGACAATGAGGGAGAGAGAGAGAATGATAAGAGAAATCATAGACAGGAGTGATTGAGAGAAAGGAGGGGTAAGGAGAACTGTAGGGTGAAAGTGATTATAGGAGTTAGTAGACTTACACTGTGTAAAGTAAGTGATTAGATAGGGAGTTGTGACTTCAACTGTGACTATAACGAAGTTGTGACTTCAACTGTGACTATAAAGGAGTTGTGACTTCAACTGTGACTATAAAGGAGTTGTGACTTCAACTGTGATTATAAAGGAGTTGTGACTTCAACTGTGACTATAACGAAGCTGTGACTTCAACTGTGATTATAAAGGAGTTGTGACTTCAACTGTGACTATAACGAAGTTGTGACTTCAACTATGATTATAACGAAGTTGTGACTTCAACTGTGATTATAAAGGAGTTGTGACTTCAACTGTGATTATAAAGGAGTT
>OZ024757.1:16980471-17027971 GCA_964016885.1 Eledone cirrhosa
TCAGAATCAATAACCATCCATCCCAACTATGGGTTAAATAGACTCACCAACCCACAATTGGCCAATTAACCTTGTGATGGACTGGCGTCCTGTCCTGGGGGATGTCTTGTACTCTCAAGTCACTTAACGCCATGGAAACCAGGATAAGCACAGGCCTGATGAGTCTCTGGGCTTGAGACAGACTTTAGATATGTTTAGTTAACTCTACTAAAATAATTGTTTCTACTTTTGGCACAAGGCCAGCAATTATCCCAGTGTATTACTGGTACTTTATTTTATCGACCCCCATAAGGATGAAAGGCAAAGTTAACCTCAGCGGGATTTGAACTCGGACCATAAAGGGCCGTAACTCTATGCTTCAAAGCATGGCGTCCGACCCTCTACCGATACTGCCAATCCACCGCCCTCTACTAAAATAATGACTTCTGGTTTAGACATAAGGCCCCACAATCTGTAAGTCGATTATATTTACACCAGTATATGACTGGTACTTTATTTTATTAACCCTGGAAGGATGAGACAAAACTGGCCTCAAAATGTAAAGAACCATAACTAAATGCCACAAAGCATTTTGTCCGATGCTCTAACAACTCTGTCAACCCATTACCTTCAACTGAAAATTACAGCTAAAACCTATGTTGGTTTAGCTAGCTACCCATGAGGTTGTATCTCATAGGAGGTTACCTGGGTGTTTTAATGTTAGGGGTGCCAGTCCTATCATGAAAAAGTAAGTAAAACAAAGTATTTGGCTCAAGAGCAAAACACACATTTGCAATATTACAACTATTAACAGTTCATATGTTCGGCTGACTAGCAAAATACAACACTACATCCATAATACTACATTTATTTAACATAACCTTACAATTGAAAAATGATCCCTAGTTTTGTCTTTCATTCACAGCTGGAATATCTTTGATCATAGGTCTATCTACTGTACTAGGACAGACTTAGGGTTAAACAACAAAGGACACATTAAATAATGTAGTCCTAGATATACCAGGTCTGATAATTACAAGATGGGACGGTCACAGCTGGAACAACATTGATCATAAGTTTGTCTACTGTACCAGGACAGTCCTAGGGTTAAACAACAGCAACAAAAGAAGGTATTTTACCTGTGGACAAGTTTTTCAGTTCTTTCCAGCCTCTTGGATGCAAACTCTCTCAGTTCTTTATTTACTTTCAGTGCCATCCACACATTACTTTTCTGGTCTAAACAACACTGTAAACAACAATATGTCAATAAAACTATAGCAACAACATGGGAAAACATGAAAACAATAATAACTATTTCTACTTTTTTGGCACAAGGCCAGCAATTACCCAGTATAATTACTGGTACTTTATTTTATCAACCCCGTAAAGATGAAAGGCAAAGTTAACCTCGGCGGGATTTGAACTCAGAATGGCAAGGGCCGTAACTCAATGCGTCAAAGCATGAAAACAACAATAACCAACATATGTGAAAACATGCATAACTGTCAATAACATGTGAAAACAACAAGAACAGTAATAATGTGAAAACAACAACAGTAACAAGGTGAAAACACTCTGTAAGGTGGCAGATGATAGGAAGTGCATCCAGACATAGAAAAGCTGCCAAACAAAGGGTTGGGACGACTCGTCAGTGGTGTCAAAACATGACAACCTCACTAGTGTTGATGTCATGATAAAATACACTCAGTGGCACACAAGATCATATGTGAATTGCAGGCTGCCAGCTCATCTGGATGTTCGGTAAGGGACAGGAACATATGTAAGCGAGGTGCTAACTGCCAGCCCATCTGAATATTTGGTAAGGATACAGGAACATATGTAAGCGAGGTGCTAGCTGCCAGCCCATCTGGATATTTGGTAAGGGTACAGGAACACATGGAGTCAGTACCTATGTTTTGAATACCAATCTGGTTTGGTAATGATGAAAATGATGGTCATTTTAACTAAGGTGGAGAGATATTTAATTTTCAAAACTCTGAAACTGTTTTCAGGTGTCTATGTTATGTTGGTGGTGTAGCAATAGGAAAGAAGTGGTAGAATGGAGTTTACTTACATCAGATGGTACTTGGTTGATGTTATTGAGAGCATCGACATCAGCACCACGCAGAAGACACAGTCTGGTGAATAATAAAACAACACCAATTTACAATTACATCACACATTGAGGATATTATATATATTTATATATATTTATATATATATATATATATATATATATATATATATATATATGTGTGTGTAAAAGGTAAACAGAAATAACAACACAATCAGTACAGTATATGGAAGGTATATATTAGGTTAACGCTTGATATCACAGGAAGAGGGTCTTAACGTTTCGGACGCTAGTCCTTCATCAGAAGAAAGAATGAGAAATAAAATAGATTGAGGGGACGGGAGGTATGGAATTGGAAAAAATGTCTTTAGATAAAAATAACAGGTCCATTCATGTTGACATCTCTTGCAAAATATATATATATATATATATCATCTAGAAATTGATTGACATATATATATATATTTAAAATAAACACATGAAACCATCACAGGGGATAATTTGTAAAGTGTGTAAACACACACAGCTAGGTAGGTAACTAATTAAAGTTTAACTAGATCTTCAAATATTACCTTTTAAGAAATGATTAATCCTCCTTGTATATATTTCACTAAAAATCCGTAAAATCACAGCAGTTAAATCTCAGATCATCAGCAAGGAGGAAGAAATAACTGTCTGTGTTTACGCATCAAATACAAATCTGCAAGAGACCCGTCGCACGTGCTGCAATTCTAAAACTACTAACAACATGCTAGCGTCCTCCCATTGGCGTGAATAGGGTAGTCGACAGCTATAAATAGCAGCCAAGTCCTTTCTCCTTGCTGATGATCTGAGATTTAACTGCTGTGATTTTACGGATTTTTAGTGAAATATATACAAGGAGGATTAATCATTTCTTAAAAGGTAATATTTGAAGATCTAGTTAAACTTTAATTAGTTACTTACCTAGCTGTGTGTTTACACACTTTACAAATTATCCCCTGTGATGGTTTCATGTGTTTATTTTAAATATATATATATATATCAATCAATTTCTAGATGATATAAAATGCTCGGATCTATTCATTGGAATCTTTGAGCTTATTCTACAGTGGATATGGCGCATGTCTCGGACATGACTCCTTTGATTTAATTTAATTAAATCTATTTCGGATATATATATATATATATATATTCATGGAAATCTGGGACTTGACTCTTTCTTCCTCACTTTTTGTTGCTTTACCATCTTTGTTTGTTTACACTCTCGCTCGTTCCCCTTATTTACGTGTCCCAACGACTTTCTTTAGCCGTTGCTCGCACCAACCGGAGGTATATGGTCTTTAAAGCGATGAAATACCAATGATGGTTGGAAGATCACTAACTTTATTCATATATATAGAGAGAGAGAGAGAGAGAGAGAGAGAGAGAGAGAGAGAGAGAGAGAGAGAGAGAGAGAGAGAGAGAGAGAGAGAGGTATAATCCTGACTGCAGCACCATATATATATATATATATATATATATAAGTTGCCTCGGTAGCACAGTAGGCAGCACATCAGGCTAATATATATAGACATGGTGATTGAAAAGTAACTCCCTATTGAATGCCGAAAAGTACTGCAAGATGAAATCTGGCCAGTTATCAGTACTTGGTAGAATATTGAACATTTGATTTTGCTATTGTTGTTTATGATTAACTGAATGCCCACTTCCCTGGGGGTTGGATGGGTTGTCGTGGTCCGTATGAGTGGCCAGCCAGAAGACCTGACTTAACATCTTGCGTCTTTTTTTCTTTGGGGTTGGTTAAAGGAGCAAGTCTACTTTACCAAACCAACAACTTTGGAAGAACTTGAAGGGTGAATACGAACAGTTGTGTCTTCCATCCCACAAGAGTTCCTGGTGAAATCAGTCGATGCAGTTCCCGGGCAGCTTGAGAAGCTGGTGGCAAATGCTAGTGCCCAGATCGAATTTTAAATAAAACTCCATGCTACACGCTTTCTTCTCATATTCATTTCTTGTAAAAATTATAGTTAAGAAATAAATTATAAGAATTTTAAAATAGGGAGTTACTTTTCAATCACCCGGTGTATGTATATATATATCAACAATGAATTTAAGAGCTGTACTCTATGAACAAACCTCTCCTGTATCTTAAGTGAAAGGGAAATAATTCTTATACTTACACAACACATTCATAATTATCTTGTCTAACTGCTATATGTCTGTAATAAAGAAACAACATTTATTGAGAAAACTATTTAGAATGTAACACAAGTAATTACAAGTAGTTAGTAAAGACACTTTAAAAATATTGAACTGGAGGCACATGGCTTAGTGGTTAGAGCATTGGCCTTGCAATCGAAAGGTTGTGAGTTCAATTCTCAGACCGGGTGATGTGTTGTTTCCTTGAGCAAGACACTTTATTTCACATTGCTCCAGTTTACTCAGCTTTAGAAATGAGATGATAGGGACTGGGGTCCATATCATTCCACTGCAAATTGGTTGTGGAGGTGTCACGGCAAAAAAGCACCCAGCACTCACTGTAAATGAGATTGGTGTTAGGAAAGGCATCCAGCTGTAGAAATCAAGCCAGAATCAGTTCCCGTCCCACCCTTGCAAGCAGGGAAAAAGCGGACGTAAAATGAAATTATGAAATGATGAACTATTTCATAAGCACGTCATGAGATTTATTATTGGTAACCACCGAACAGAAAGAGTTACAGTATTAAATCTTCAATAAACGACACAACTATCACTTTTTAATAACATTTAACCCTTTCATGGCCATATTTCTAATGAAATACACTTTATTTCAATTAATTAATGAAGAATTTTGAGGGATTATATACAATTGTTAATTATTTCATTACTAAAACAGTAACTTAATGTAAGGTTCTTATATAAACTATGTTAGAAGATTTTAATTTAAATTGAAACCTTTAAAATGGATAGTTTTATTTCATAGGACCAGAGCTAGTTTTGGCCAGGTTGGTAACTAAAGGGTTAAAGTAACTATTTCAAACTGTTTGGCTGCATCAAATTCTCAATTTATGGTCTCTCTGAAATTGATGTAGAGAGCATGATACCAGGAAATAAAAACCACGGAGCCACCCTAGGTAGATAAAGAGAATAAACCCTAAAAGGATCTTAATATCAAACTTAGATAGACCTCAATGCAATGATAATGAACAGGGGTCTCTCCAAAATCTGTCAGGAGGGTATGCTATACATAGACAGAGAGGTCAAGGACACCTTAAGAGTAGACGGAGAGACAAGATGCTAAAATAGTCTCAGTGTAAATTATAGACAGACCTCAATACAGTGACATCAAAAGGGGCCTCTCTAAAACCTATCTGGAGGGTATAATACATAGACAGAGAAATGAAGGACACCTCAATGGTAGATGGAGAGACTCGATCTTAAAGTGGTCTTAATGTCAATCAGACAGAACTCAATACAGTGACAACAAGTAGGAGTATTTTAAAAACCTATCTGGAGGGTGTGATACTGGAAAAGAGAAACCAAGTACACTCCGATGGCAGATGGAGAGACAAGATACTAAAATGGTCTCAATGTTAGCCATAGATAGAACTCAATAGTGACAACAAACCATGAGGAGAGCTGTCTCTAAAGTCTGTCTGGAAGGTATGATACCTGGACAGAGAAGACAACGACACTCCTGTGGTAGATAGAGAGACCAGATGCTATTATAGCCTCAATGTTATCCATAGACAGAATTCAGTACAACAAAAGGAGGAGTGCTGTCCCTAAAATCTGTCTGGAAGTGATGGTACTGGGAAAGAGAAACCCCTATAGTAGATGGAGAGACAGGATGTTATAATGGTTTCAATGTTATCCATAGACAGAACTCAATACAATGACATTATACAGGGGTCTCTTTAAAACCTGTCTGGAGGGCGTGTGGTACTGGGAAAGAGAAACCAAGGACACCTCAATGGTAAAGGGACAGAAAATATCTTAAAATGACTTCAATGTCAGACAGAACTCAATACAGTGACAAGAGATAAATGGAAGAAATATATTGACATTTAGTACTCTGCTGTAAGGTGAAATGGAGATTAAAGAGATAATGGTACTTACAAGGGCCTATCTCCGTGTTCATTTGGAGATTCCAGTTCACAGCCATAGTCCAAAAATAATTCTGCAATCTCAACACTTCCAGAGAATGCAGCCCAATGTAGCCCTGTGTTCTCTTCCTGGGGAAGATAATAGAAAACAGCAATAATTGTCAGTAGGAGGAGCATACAACAACATGATGTATCAATATATATTGCAACTATTGTTTAACACATTTCTGTGATTTAACATATGATATAGCCACACCTACAAATATATTTAACATATGATATAGCCACACCTATAAATATATTTAACATATGATATAGCCACACCTACAAATATATTTAACATATGATATAGCCACACCTACAAATATATTTAACATATGATATAGCCACACCTACAAATATATTTAACATATGATATAGCCACACCTACAAATATATTTAACATATGATATAGCCACACCTACAAATATATTTAACATATGATATAGCCAGACCTACAAATATATTTATCATATGATATAGTCACACCTACAAATATATTTAACATATGATATAGCCACACCTACAAATATATTTAACATGATATAGCCACACCTACAAATATATTTAACATATGATATAGTCACACCTACAAATATATTTAACATATGATATAGCCACACCTACAAATATATTTAACATGATATAGCCACACCTACAAATATATTTAACATATGATATA
Organism: Eledone cirrhosa; assembly: GCA_964016885.1. Classification (NCBI taxonomy): domain Eukaryota; kingdom Metazoa; phylum Mollusca; class Cephalopoda; order Octopoda; family Eledonidae; genus Eledone; species Eledone cirrhosa. The sequence continues at coordinate 16,987,313 of OZ024757.1, forward strand.
GCCACACCTACAAACATAGTTAACATATGATATAGCCACACCGAATATATTTAACATATGATATAGCCACACCTACAAACATATTTAACATATGATATAGCCAAACCGAATATATTTAACATATGATATAGCCACACCTACAAATATATTTAACATGATATAGCCACACATACAAATATATTTAACATATGATATAGCCACACCTACAAATATATTTAACATATGATATAGCCACACATACAAATATATTTAACATATGATATAGCCACACCTACAAATATATTTAACATATGATATAGCCACACCAAATATATTTAACATGATATAACCAAACCTACAAATATATTTAACATATATAGCCACACCTACAAATATAGTTAACATATGATTTAGCTACACCTACAAATATATTTAACATGATATAACTACACCTACAAATATATAATACAGCCACACTTAGAAATATATTTAACATATACATATATGGCATAATATAATTTTATGCTGTATACACAGAAGTATGTATTACATAGTTTCATGCTATATATATCATTATCATCACTATTTTTACATTGACTTTTCCATGCTTGGGTTACATGGTTGTCATGTGAGACAAGTCAGGTCACGCGACCGTATCTTGCTCACATGGAACTGTTTCTGGCTTGTTTTCTGCAGCTGGAAGCCCTTCCTAATGCCACACACAATTTTCTTTTCCTCTTGATATGCTCCACATTGTAAACGTGGTTGGTGTTAGGAAGGGCATCCAGCTGTAAAAATCTCAATCAAAATACAGTTCCGTCTGAGCAAGGTATGGTGCTGCAAGCAGGTCAGACTTGTTTCATGACATGGACGGCCCGTCTAACCCATGAAAGCATGGAAAAATAGACATTAAATGGTGATGTATATATATATATATATATATATATATATATATATATATATCATCATCATCATCATCATCATCATCATCATCATCATTTCATTTTACGTCCGCTTTTTCCCTGCTTGCAAGAGTGGGACAGGAACTGATTCTGGCTTGATTTCTACAGCTGGATGCCCTTCCTAACACCAACCTCATTTACAGTGAGTGCTGGGTGCTTTTTTGCCGCGGCACCTCCATGACCACTTTGCAGTGGAATGATAGGGACCCCAGTCCCTATCATCTCATTTCTACAGCTGAGTAAACTGGAGCAATGTGAAATAAAGTGTCTTGCTCAAGGACACAACACATCACCCGGTCTGAAAATTGAACTCACAACCTTTCGATTGTAAGGCCAATGCTCTAACCACTAAGCCATGTGCCTCCATATATATATATATATACATACACACACATACATACATACATCTATAAGTGTGTATAACACAGTTTTATGGTGTATGTACATATCATCATTTTCTACGGCTGGATGCCCTTCCTAACACCAACCACATTTACAGTGTGGAACTGGGAGGTTTTTACCGTGTTACCTACACGGCCACATTACAGCGTGGACTGTGTGTTTTTTTGTCGTGACACCTACACGACCTCATTTGTTTCGGGCTGGATGTTGTGTATATATATATATATATATATATATATATATATAATTCGATCACTCTTCAACTCAGTACCACCATACACAATCTGGGGAGATGGTCATAATTGGACCTTGAAACCTTAGGTTGCGCTTTTTGTTCCATGTATGAACGTAAATAAATATCTATCTATCTCTCTACATTGAGCTAATACAATACCGTCAAAATATAACTCGGTGTGTGTGTGTTTATACACATGCACTCCGTGCTATACTTACGTAAATAAATATATATATATGTGCACATACATACATCTACAAGTATGAGTGGTAACTGATGGAACCTCAAAACAGTCTGAAACAAATAAAGAAAAAAATAAATATCAAAACAAACTTACGTTATCTTTCAATGTAGGGTCAGCCCCTCGCTGAATTAGGAACTTTGCACTTTCAACATTTCGGTGCTCAGCCGCCCAAATAATAGGGGTCCAACCCCCGTCATCCTGTAACACAATAACAAAGACAAACAATTCATTAGAGATAGGACAAGATTACATTATATACTAGAGATAGAATGAGATAGCTTAACAAAAGGTTTTTATGTCAAATTTATTACTGAGTCAGCATTATTAACCCTTTCTGAGTTCAAATCCCGCTGAGGTTAACTTTGCCTTTCATCCTTACGGGGTTGATAAAATAAAGTATCAGTAATGCACTGGGTAATTGCTGGCCTTGTGCCAAAAGTAGAAACAATTATTAACCCTTTCGTCTGAAGATTGCCACCCTACTTCTACCCTAATATGTCATCCACCTCGTGGTCCTGGCCAACAGGATGGAGAAAATATTGCCCTGGAGGATGATGAGGGAGAAGGCTAGTACACCCACTCCACCTTGTGAGGCGTGCACTAGTGGGCAGCCAACTGCTCTGATAGCAGTGAGCAGGAATGTGGTTCGAGGAACAAGATCGCCAGAAGTCTCCACTTCTACAGGCTTAACAACAAACCTATCTACTTTATATATTAAAGATAGAACAAGATTGCTACTTTATATACTAGAGATAGAACGGGATAATACTTTATACATTAGAAATAAGACTACATAACTATTTTATATATTAGAGATAGAATGGGATAATACTTTATATATTAGAAATATAACTATATAACTACTTTATATATTAGAGAAAGAACAAGAATGCTACTTTATATATTAGAGACAGAACTACATAACTACTTTATATATTAGAGATAGAACCAGAAAACTACTTTATATATTAAAGATAGATCAATGTAATACATTGAACATTTTGGTTTGGGAAAGGAATGTTGATAAAAATATTGTGTTTGTCATTAGCTGATGAAAGCCTTGATCTGCCTTGAATGGGGGGAGTAATGGGGAGTTTAGGAGAAGAAGAGCAAGAGGGGACAGAATGGGAGGATAAAAAAAGAAGGGAGGGAGGGAGGGAGGGAAAAGATGAGCAAGAGACGGTGTGAGTGGTTCAGGAGAGGGGAGTATGGTGAAGGGAAGAAGAGCAAAAGGGAAGGAGAGGGGAGAGAGAAAGGGTGAGTAAGGGATGGTGTGAGTGGTTCAGAAGAAAGGCATGGCAAATTGAGGAGGGAACTGACTAACAGAAGTTGGCCTCACCAACCTGGGAGCAGAGGGAGGAGGACATGCAAGCAGTCGGGTGGGAAGGACTATAAATCCAAATGTATGTGTGCTTTTGTCTGTGAGCATGTGTTTCTGTGTGTTTCTATATGTGTGTGGGTGAGAGTATATACACTTACCTGGACATTAACATCAGCTTTCCGTGTATACAAAAGAAATTCCATGAGGTTAATGAACCCTCCCTTGGCAGCCATATGGAGACAGGTCATACCATCTTCACACTGAAACAGAAATACACCGCAACTGACAATACATATATATATATATGTAGACATACATAAAGATATATATATATATATTATATATTATGTATACTCCAGTCCTACAAACTGTAGAGTGCTTCTTATCCGATATCTGCATTGCTTTATTGTACTACAATAAAACTCACCTCCTACATATATTATATATATATATATATATATATATATATTATATATATATATATATTATATATATATATACAATATATTAATAAATGGAAACTATATTTATAAAACCATAATTATTTTATTATATATATTTCAAGGGCGACCAAGGTAAATTATGGTGCGCTTTCATCAGATAAAATACAGATTTGAAATTCGCAGGATTCGACTATCCAGCGAATTTCAACCGTTGAGGTTGTCTTTTTTCCGGGTATGTCAATATTTATTTATAAAACAAATCTGTATTTTATCTGATGAAAGCGCACCATAATTTACCTTGGTAGCCCTTGAAATATATATAATAAAATAATTATGGTTTTATAAATATAGTTTCCATTTATTAATATATAGTATATTTACTCCACTAATCTGTTGAGTGCTTTATATCAGTTATAAAAATGTTTAAGCTTGTTGAATCCCAACAAATTAAATATAACCCATGCATACATATATCATCATCATCAACGTTTAACGTCCGTGTTCCACGCTTGCATGGGTTTGGACGGGGGTAGTCCCACTTGAGGCAAGAGTGATTGTCTTGCTCGCATAGGACTGTCTGGCAGGTTTTCTACAGTTGGATGCCCTTCCTAACACCAACCACATTTACAGTGTGGGTCTGGGAGGTTTTTACCGTGTTGCCTACACGGCCACATTACAGCGTGGACTGTGTGTTTTTTTGTCGTGACACCTACACGATCTCATTTGTTTCGGCCTGGATGGCGCGGCACCAACATAACTTTACATAGAACGGGGTGGTGTGGATGGGGTGGGGGTGGGGGTGGTGGGACGGGGTGTATTTTGTTAGAGATGCCTACTGGCTGGAGTAGGTTTTACTATATATTTAGGTAAGGCGGGTCTTCTCTGTTACTGAGTATATATATATATATATATATATGTATATGTGTGTAGATGTAGATAGATACACACACATGCACACGCTATATATATACTGTATATACTTAAATATAAGCCAAGGAATATATGACCAAAAATATTGATGGTAATATACACCTCATATATATATATATATACACACATACACCATATAAATACATACAATAACAAAAGATATAAAAATATTATTGGGGATGTCCTGGACCAATTAGTTCCCATTTCTATTATCTTCAGTAGACAATAGGTCAGTTGACATAGTGTATATACTTGAATGTAAGCTGACCCTACTATTTTATGTCTGAGAAATGGGAAAATATCCAAACCTTATTTATGTAGAATTCGAAGTTATTGAAAATTGTCAAAATATATACCCCAAATATAAGTCAACCTTTCCTTCTACCATCGATATTTTGTTTACATATTCCTAGGCTTATATTCAAATATATACAGTAACTAATATGTCTAGAACATTTGCCTTGTACATGAAAGCATATAGCTGAATGGTTTGTGCATTTGGTCCATGATCTTAGACTCAAGGGTTTGATTCCCAGACCAGGTGGTGCATTGTGTCTTTGAGCAAAACAATTTATTTCACATTGCATCAGTCCACTCAACTAGCAAAAATGAATTGTACTTGTAATTCAAAGGGCCAGCCATGTCATACACATATATCTATGTATGTATTATATACACATAGTTAAAAGTAGTGCCCAATGGCTGAGCTTATGCCATTTCAACAGCGAGTAGATAATCTTTATATATATATATATATATATATATGCAAGCAGGGAAAAGCGGACGTATGATGATGATGATATAAATACACACACACATCTTACCATAACACAAATCTGTGCAACTGTTTGTGTGAGAAATTTCAATCACAGGTAGATGGTTATTGTTACATGTACCTTGACAAACACCTTCTACCAATACACACTCACAGGTACAGACCCACACACATTCATAGGTACAAACACAAACACACACACAAATATCTTACCTTGACATCAATCTGTGCACCTGCTTGTATGAGAAACTTAACCACAGGTAAATGGTTATTTTCACATGCATAGATGATCACATTATTTAACCGACCATCAACAGTGTGTATATTACCTCCAGCCTGTAATATAGAAGATAGGGTTTAGTGTAGAGCTGTGATATATGTGTTGACTGGTGTGTAGTGTAGAGCTGTGATATATGTGTTGACTGGTGTGTAGTGTAGAGCTGTGATATATGTGTTGACTGGTGTGTAGTGTAGAGCTGTGATATATGTGTTGACTGGTGTGTAGTGTGTTAACTGGTGTGTAGTGTTAGAGCTGTGATATATGTGTTGACTGGTGTGTAGTGTAGAGCTGTGATATATGTGTTGACTGGTATGTAGTGTAGAGCTGTGATATATGTGTTGACTGGTATGTAGTGTAGAGCTGTGATATATGTGTTGACTGGTGTGTAGTGTAGAGCTGTGATATATGTGTTAACTGGTGTGTAGTGTAGAGCTGTGATATATGTGTTGACTGGTGTGTAGTGTGTTAACTGGTGTGTAGTGTAGAGCTGTGATATATGTGTTGACTGGTATGTAGTGTAGAGCTGTGATATATGTGTTGACTGGTATGTAGTGTAGAGCTGTGATATATGTGTTGACTGGTGTGTAGTGTAGAGCTGTGATATATGTGTTAACTGGTGTGTAGTGTAGAGCTGTGATATATGTGTTAACTGGTGTGTAGTGTAGAGCTGTGATATATGTGTTAACTGGTGTGTAGTGTAGAGCTGTGATATATGTGTTGACTGGTGTGTAGTGTAGAGCTGTGATATATGTGTTGACTGGTGTGTAGTGTAGAGCTGTGATATATGTGTTGACTGGTATGTAGTGTAGAGCTGTGATATATGTGTTGACTGGTGTGTAGTGTAGAGCTGTGATATATGTGTTAACTGGTATGTAGTGTAGAGCTGTGATATATGTGTTAACTGGTGTGTAGTGTAGAGCTGTGATATATGTGTTGACTGGTGTGTAGTGTGTTAACTGGTGTGTAGTGTAGAGCTGTGATATATGTGTTGAACTAATGTGTAGTGTGTTAACTGGTGTGTAGTGTAGAGCTGTGATATATGTGTTGACTGGTGTGTAGTGTGTTAACTGGTGTGTAGTGTAGAGCTGTGATATATGTGTTGACTGGTGTGTAGTGTGTTAACTGGTGTGTAGTGAAGAGCTATGATATATGTGTTAACTGGTATGTAGTGTAGAGCTGTGATATATGTGTTGACTGGTGTGTAGTGTGTTAACTGGTGTGTAGTGTAGAGATGTGATATATGTGTTGAACTAATGTGTAGTGTAGAGCTGTGATATATGTGTTGAACTAATGTGTAGTGTGTTAACTGGTGTGTGGTGTAGAGCTGTGATATATGTGTTGAACTAATGTGTAGTGTAGAGCTGTGATATATGTGTTGACTGGTGTGTAGTGTATTAACTGGTGTGTAGTGTAGAGCTGTGATATATGTGTTGACTGGTGTGTAGTGTAGAGCTGTGATATATGTGTTGAACTAATGTGTAGTGTGTTAACTGGTGTGTAGTGTAGAGCTGTGATATATGTGTTGACTGGTGTGTAGTGTGTTAACTGGTGTGTAGTGTATGTGCATGAGGGCTGGTATGTTAATTTTGTGCGTAGTGTGTGTGTATGTATAAGTGTTGGTGTGTTAATTTTGTGTATATATATGAGGACTGGTATGTAGTGTGAGTGTGTATATACGAGCTGGGGTGTAGTGTATGTGTGTATAAAAGGGCTGGTGTGTTAATTTTATGGTGGTAGTAGTAGTATTGTCCTTACTTGAATGAGCACATGTAAGATGGCAAGGTGACCATTAATTGCTGCAGCATGGACTGCTGTTTGGTCATCATTATCGGGGTCTCTCTTGTTGGGATCTGCTCCATCAACTGGATAGATAGATAGACAGATGGACAGATAGATAGATAGTTATAGGGATAGATAGATAGAGAGACAGATGGATGTATGGATAGTTAGACAGATAGATAGATGGATAGATATATGGAAACATAGGTAAATGGGTGGTTAGATAGGTAAATAAATAGATAGATAAGGTATATACACACACACACATTAAATATATATATATAGAGAGAGAGATAACAATAACAGTAGTTGAAATACATATTCATAATAGCAATAGATAATAACAAAAGTCAGTGTAGTACTCAAGGTAATTACACAAGTGAATTAGCCATAACAAGTGTCTATGTATCATTATCAATAGCATCCCAAGGCCACCATAGAGTGGAATAATAATAATAATAATGGTTTCAGCACACCACACATATACTACACCATACATTGTACCACATTACACACTAACCAGTATAGACCAGTGTACATCAGCTCCCCCACCACCCTAGGCAACATGGAAAATGCTGACTTGCCTAACATATCAAAACCACACCACACTACACTACATGACACTACACTACATCACACCACACTACATGACACTACACCACATTACTCTACACTACATGACACCACACTACACTGCATTACATCATACTACACTACACTACATGACACCACACTACACTACACTGCACTACATGACACCACACTACACTAAACGACACTACACCTACACCACATTACACGCATCACCCCCCACTACACTACACCACATCACCCCCACCACACTACACCACCCCCACCACATTATACACATCATACCACACTATACTACACCACATCACCCCCACCACACTACACCACATCACCTCCACCACATTATCCCCACCACACTACACATCACCCCCAACCACACTACACATCACCCCAACCACATTACACACTAACCAGTATAAACCAGTGTACATCAGCTCCCCCACCACCCCAGGCAACATAGAAAAAGCTGACTTACCTAACATATAAATAACTTTGGCCAAATCACCTTCTTTACATGGATTATACAACGACTTGGGTAAACTTCGATACTTCTTTGGTCTGAAAGAGTTAAAAAGTAAGTGGACTTTACAGAAAACAAAGCAAACACCTAAAAACATTGTATTAGACAGGGACCAGCTTTCTCTGACAGAGGTTAGCTTTCAGTAACAGGGGTCAGTTTATAGTAAAAGTTCACTTCACACTATTTAGTCTTATAAAGAAAAGTTACATCAATTCATCCTTATTATCATCATATTACCTATATTACCTATCCAGGTATAACTTGAACTGTTAAGGTCTCGTTCCTGGATATGTCAACATTTATAAAACAAATTTTGTATTTTATCTGATGAGAGCGTACCAAAATTTTGGTACCCTTGAAATATATATAATAGAATAAATATGGTTTTATAAATATAGTTTCCATTTATTAATATCATTGATATTATACTCTAGAAAACTTGTCGAGTGCTTCGAATCAGTTATAAATATATATATTTGTTGAATTACCAACAAATTAAATATCCCTTTGCTTATATATATCATCGTCATCATCTTCGTTTAACGTCCATTTTCCACGCTAGCATGGGTTAGGCGGGAGTTGTCCCACTTGAGGCAAGGTTGGTCGGGTGACCGTGCCTCGCTCATGTAGGACTATCTGGCAGGTTTTCTACGGCTGGATGCCCTTCCTAACACCAACCACATTTACAGTGTAGAACTGGGAACTTTTTACCGTGTTACCTACATGGCCACATTACAGCGTGGACTGTGTGTTTTTTTGTCGTGACACCTACATGATCTCGATCTCATTATCTCGTGGTGTTGGTGGGAGTGGGAGGATAGGGTAGGGGTAGTGGATTGAGGTGTATATTTGGTTAAGAGGTGCCTACTGACTGTAGGTTTCGCTTTGTACATAGGCAAGGCGGGTCTTCTGTATTATTGCGTAGCGCCAAAGATCTCGGTTCAGTGACATTGTCTTAGAGAGGTGCAAGTATGTAAATATATATATATATACGAGGGTAGGTTGAAAAGTCCATAGGCTGACTACGAAGGAGTGATGCCTTGTGCTGTAAAATCTTGCATGCATTAATTTCAAATAGTAATGAAAACCAAAACCTCACCTCTCTTGTTCCAAAATAGAAAAACATTTTTCTAAAATATCTCTGTCTTTGCCTTGGGGAATTCCAGCTGAAATAAGGAATAAAGGTTGTTTAGATAATTGTTTCAAATATGGGCATAAAAGGGTTAACTGAAACATTATAGGAAAGAAAGAATATTTGGTTCAAAATGCAGCAGATGATGTGTTGAAGATGACGTACCTGACGTGAAGACAGTTGGTGATGAAGATGCTGACGACTCAAATGTAACTTTCTTTCCTCCATCCTGCTCTGATAACTTAATAGACTTCAACTTCTTCTCCTGAGCTTTATAGGTTTTTAAATGAATAGATAATTTTGCCCTTGATCTGTGTAAAGTAAAAGATAACAGCCTATCAATGAAGATATCATAGAGATATATATATATGCAGAGGATATGTGACGGCTGGAGTGAAATGATACAAGCATGCTCTGATGGATGTGCAATGTCAATGTGCGTGAACGATCAAGCATAGACGAGTTGAGAGAGAAACTGTGTATAAGAGGAATAAACGGTAGTCTGCAGCAGAGAAGACTGCGTTGGTATGGACATGTAATGCACATGGAGGATGACCGGTGGGTAAATAAGTGCCAAGAAATCCCAATGGAAGGAAGACGCAGTAGAGGAAGACCATGGAAAACGAGAGCAGAGAGCCAGAACGAATACCATAAAGCATTCTACCCTATGTTCTAACGACTCTGCCAATTCGCCGCCTATATGTATATATACATACATATATATATATACATACATATATACATACATACGTATATATACATACATATATATATATATATATATATATATATATATACATGTATATATATATACATATATATATATACATACATATATATATATGCATACATTTATATACTTACATATATATATGCATACATTTATATACTTACATATATATATGCATACATACATATATATACATACATACATATATATATATATACATACATACATATATATATATATACATGTACATATACATACATATATATATATGCATACATATATACACTTATATATATATATATATATATATATATATATATATATATGTGTGGAGGCACATGGCTTAGTGGTTAGAGCATTGGCCTTGCAATCGAAAGGTTGTGAGTTCAATTCTCAGACCGGGTGATGTGTTGTTTCCTTGAGCAAGACACTTTATTTCACATTGCTCCAGTTTGCTCAGCTGTAGAAATGAGATGATAGGGACTGGGGTCCCTATCATTCCACTGCAAAGTGGTCGTGGAGGTGCCACGGCAAAAAAGCACCCACCACTCACTGTAAATGAGGTTGGTGTTAGGAAGGGCATCCAGCTGTAGAAATCAAGCAGGGAAAAGTGGACGTAAAATGAAATGATGATGATGATATATATATATATATATGTAAGTGTATATATATATATATATAAGTGTATATATATATATATATATGTAAGTGTGTATATATATATATATATATATATATAAGTGTGTATATATATATAGTAGATAATGTGATGGGAAGAAACAGCGGAAGAATTAAATACTTACTTAGGCAACGAGGGTTCCAGCTGAGTGACTGTTTTCTCTTCTATAGTACTAATTATTCTGGGTTCGTTAAGGGTTAACATGACTTCATACTGTGATGACTCTTCCCCACAATGGGGACAGTAAGATTTGTTATCAAGGAACATCTGACACTGCTTGTGGAAATTGTGAATAGTAGAGCCACCTTGTTTCCGACACTGGTAGAATCGTCCCTGAAATAGTAAAAAAAATAACCATGTTATTGTTGTTGTTGTTACTGTTGTTGTTATTGACAATGCTGAAGTTATCAAAAATTAGGAAATAGAAAGGAAATTTCCAACTCACACCTATGTAGGTTTATCTGGCCTCCTATGAGGTTACATCACACAGGTTTCTCAGATGTTTTAATGATAAAGACCCCAATCCTATCATGTTATAGCTGACAACTATGTACATTCAGTTGCCCTCCAAAATGGTTGTATCTTATAGGAGGTTTCTGGTGTCTTTTAATGATAGGGACCCCAATCCCTTTATGTTGCTGTTATGGTTCATACCTATGCAGGTTTAGCTTCCCTTCCATATGGTTGTATTTCATTGGAAGTTTTTCGGACACTTTAATGAAAGGGGACCCCAGCTCACACCAATGCAGATTTACCTGCCCTCCCACGAGGTTGTATCTCATAGAAGGTTTCTTGGGTGTTTTAATCATAAGGCCTCTGTCCTAAGCACCATGAAATGAAGTGTATTGCTCAATAACACAATACAGTGCCTAGTAGAGAAATGAAACCCATGATCTTATGATTAAGTGTCCAACACTCAACACACTAGGTCACATACCCTCATGTATATATGTTGTTGTTGTGAATGTTACTGATATTGTTGTCGTCATTAATGTGACTGTTGACATCAAGGAAAGACAAGACAGAATTGACGCTGCCCAAACATTTACCTGTCTACAGAACCTAACATACTTGAGGGCTAACCTGTCTACAGAACCTGAGATACTTGAGGGCTAACCTGTCTACAGAACCTAAGATACTTGAGAGCTAACCTGGCAACAGAACCTGAGATACTTGAGGGTTCATCTAGCTACAGAAGTAAGATACGTGAAGGTTATCCTGTCTACAGATTCTAAGATACTTGAAGGTTATCCTGTCTACAGATTTTAAGATACTTGAAGGCTATCCTATCTACAGAACTAAGATACTTGAAGGCTATCCTATCTACAGAACTAAGATACTTGAAGGCTATCCTATCTACAGATTCTAAGATACTTGAAGGTTATCCTGTCTACTGATTCTAAGATACTTGAAGGCTATCCTATCTACAGATTCTAAGATACTTGAAGGTTATCCTGTCTACAGATTCTAAGATACTTGAAGGCTATCCTATCTCCAGATTCTAAGATACTTGAAGGCTATCCTGTCTACAGATTCTAAGATACTTGAAGGTTATCCTGTCTACAGATTCTAAGATACTTGAAGGCTATCCTATCTCCAGATTCTAAGATACTTGAAGGCTATACTGTCTACAGATTCTAAGATACGTGAAGGCTATCCTGTCTACAGATTCTAAGATACTTGAAGGCTATCCTATCTCCAGATTCTAAGATACTTGAAGGCTATCCTGTCTACAGATTCTAAGATACGTGAAGGTTATCCTGTCTACAGATTCTAAGATACTTGAAGGCTATCCTATCTCCAGATTCTAAGATACTTGAAGGCTATCCTGTCTACAGATTCTAAGATACGTGAAGGCTATCCTATCTCCAGATTCTAAGATACTTGAAGGCTATCCTATCTACAGATTCTAAGATACTTGAAGGCTATCCTATCTCCAGATTCTAAGATACTTGAAGGCTATCCTATCTCCAGATTCTAAGATACTTGAAGGCTATCCTATCTCCAGATTCTAAGATACTTGAAGGCTATCCTATCTACAGATTCTAAGATACTTGAAGGCTATCCTATCTCCAGATTCTAAGATACTTGAAGGCTATCCTATCTCCAGATTCTAAGATACTTGAAGGCTATCCTATCTACAGATTCTAAGATACTTGAAGGCTATCCTATCTACAGATTCTAAGATACTTGAAGGCTATCCTATCTCCAGATTCTAAGATACTTGAAGGCTATCCTGTCTACAGATTCTAAGATACTTGAAGGCTATCCTATCTCCAGATTCTAAGATACTTGAAGGCTATCCTGTCTACAGATTCTAAGATACTTGAAGGCTATCCTCTCTACAGATTCTAAGATACGTGAAGGCTATCCTATCTACGGATTCTAAGATACTTGAAGGCTATCCTATCTACAGATTCTAAGATACTTGAAGGTTATCCTGTCTACTGATTCTAAGATACTTGAAGGCTATCCTATCTACAGATTCTAAGATACTTGAAGGCTATCCTATCTACAGATTCTAAGATACTTGAAGGCTATCCTATCTACAGATTGTAAGATACTTGAAGGTTATCCTGTCTACTGATTCTAAGATACTTGAAGGCTATCCTGTCTACAGAACTAAGATACTTGAAGGCTATCCTATCTACAGATTCTAAGATACTTGAAGGCTATCCTATCTCCAGATTCTAAGATACTTGAAGGCTATCCTGTCTACAGATTCTAAGATACTTGAAGGCTATCCTCTCTACAGATTCTAAGATACGTGAAGGCTATCCTATCTACAGATTCTAAGATACTTGAAGGCTATCCTATCTACAGATTCTAAGATACTTGAAGGCTATCCTATCTCCAGATTCTAAGATACTTGAAGGCTATCCTGTCTACAGATTCTAAGATACTTGAAGGCTATCCTATCTACAGATTCTAAGATACTTGAAGGCTATCCTGTCTACAGATTCTAAGATACTTGAAGGTTATCCTGTCTACTGATTCTAAGATACTTGAAGGCTATCCTATCTACAGATTCTAAGATACTTGAAGGCTATCCTATCTCCAGATTCTAAGATACTTGAAGGTTATCCTGTCTACTGATTCTAAGATACTTGAAGGCTATCCTATCTACAGATTCTAAGATACTTGAAGGCTATCCTGTCTACAGATTCTAAGATACTTGAAGGCTATCCTGTCTACAGATTCTAAGATACGTGAAGGCTATCCTGTCTACAGAACTAAGATACTTGAAGGCTATCCTGTCTACAGATTCTAAGATACTTGAAGGCTATCCTGTCTACAGAACTAAGATACTTGAAGGCTATCCTGTCTACAGATTCTAAGATACGTGAAGGCTATCCTGTCTACAGATTCTAAGATACTTGAAGGCTATCCTCTCTACAGATTCTAAGATACTTGAAGGCTATCCTCTCTACAGATTCTAAGATACGTGAAGGCTATCCTCTCTACAGATTCTAAGATACTTGAAGGCTAACCTGGCGACAGAACCTGAGATACTTGAGGGCTCACCAGGCTACAGAATGTAAAATACTTGAGGACTAACCTGTCTACAGAACATAAGATAGAAGAGGGCACACCTGGCTTCAGAACCTAAGATATAAGGGCTCACCTGTCTACAGAACCAAAACTACAATTGGGCTTACCTGCATACAGAAATGTCCACAACCAGGACAACACTGATGCTGTTTGAGGGACTGTCGATGGAACTCACAGACTGCCATGAATGGGATCTTGATGGCCGGCCGTACTAACAGACTGTTGGTCACTTTGTTACAACAACCCATCACCTGTAATGATAAAACAAATAATGAGGTGGACATACAAGGAAAGGAAGTGGTTGAATTACATAACCAGACACACAGGTGTATTCATGTATTTATACATTATATATATACAGACTCACACACATGCACACATACAATCATACACAAGAGTATTCCATCCTCCACAAAGTAGCTGCTAAGTCGATAGCAATATATACATTATGTGTGGGTGTGTGTATATATATATATATATATATATATATATATATATATATATAGGAGGTGAGTTTTATTGTAGTACAATAAAGCAATGCAGATATCGGATAAGAAGCACTCTACAGTTTGTAGGACTGGAGTATACATAATATATAAGAACAAAAGATGGTTGTTTTAAAACTGCACTATCCACAAGTGTTTTTTAACCTTCATATCATGTCTTCCTGTTTTATCTGATGAAAACACAAATATTATTGCATGATGATATTTGTTTTTGAAATGCGCATAATAAAATACATGGAACTCTTTTAACCATCTTATATATTATATATATATATATTATATATATATATATATATATATATATATATATATATATATATATATATATATATATACAGTGAAATTACGTTATAATGAAATTCACGGGGTATAAAAGAAAATTTGTTGTAACGAAAATTTCTTTATAACGAGATCAACCTAACACATAGAGCATGTGGCTGGGGATAGAAAAAGTTTCATTATACTGAAAAATTCATTATGACGGAATTTTACCTGTATATTTGTATATTGTTCAGTAAAAAATTTGCTTTGGTAAAAACAGGAGTAAGCAGGAGAAAGCTCTCTACATTCGTAGTGTCTAGTTATGATGGAGATTCAGTATATGAATAACATGAGGAAAGATGCTGTGATTAGATAAAGTGTTTATTCATCTGAGGAAATCGCTCCCATACCAGCAACATATGCAAATACTGCATCTTGGATTGCATAAGGGTAGCCATGGAAATGATTTTAATGAATAAAGACTTTATGTAATGACAACATCTTTCTTAATGTTATATATATATATATATATATATATATATATATATATATATATATATATACACACACATATATAAAGACATAAAGACACAGATAGGTTAAAAAAATATGTTACCTTGCCATCAATAGAATCTAAGGCTTGACAATAAGTGACTGCTGGCAGTTTTTTAAATGTGACACCATTGATCTTACAACAACAAAGGGGAATAACTACTTGTGGTGTTGTTATTCCCTGTTGAGAATGTCCCTGTAATCACAAAAGAGAATATATTTATAGATATATATAAAAAATAAAAAATGATACAAAAACAATTAATGTTATTAGGTTCGCACATTCAGTAACCAGAAGAAAGGAGGTAGGCATAAAAGCCAAACTTGTTATCTTCAATTCTGTATTTGTGCCAACTCTTACTTGTGGTCATGAATAGTGGGTAATGACCAAAAGACAACGATCGCGAATGCAAGCGGCCGAAATGGTATTTCTCTGAATGGTCTTTGGAGTAACATTACTCAATAGAGTGCATAGCTCGGACATCAGAGAGTCACTCCAGGTAGAGATGCTACTTCTCCCAATTGAGAGATCACAGCTCCGATACTATGGGCTTGAGGTTAGACTGTCTCAGAAAAGAATCCCCCCGAACAGATTTTACGGCCAAAAGCAATTGGCGGGAGACCCAGAGATAAACCACGAACAAGATGGTTGGATAGCATCCCTGAGCTTGACTGGTCTCGCTTGTGAATCCAGCTGGATCAGTTGGAGACTGTTGCTTCTGACAGGAGTGTTTGAGGCCTCTGCTCCCATCACCCTCTCAGGAATAAGTGGGTGAAGAAGGAAAAAGAAGTGGAAGAGAAGGAAAAAGAAGTTCAACATATCGGACTGTAGTCTTTCGTTAGGGGAGTACAAATAGATAGACGAGAAAAAATAAAAAGGAGGAAAAGGAGGATATGGGAGTATGTGTGTGATGCTTTTAATTTTTTATGTGTAAAATTTTTTTTAGTTGGGAATGGTGGATGAGAACTCGCTTGAGAGTTGAGAAAAGGGACAAGGGGTAGATAAATAAAAGAGGAAAGAAGGTCGTGGAAGATCTGAGTGGTGAACAGTTAAAAAATACTCCCACAATCCAAAGCCTGGGTAATCAACTGGTGATCCATGGTTGGTCGAGATTGTTGGAAGGACATGGAAATATCCACTTAGTTTTGACAAAACAAGATGAAGTGAAGCTCAATGTGTTGTTATGATTATAAATTATGCAGATCAAATAAATCAAAAGTAAGGTGTAGGAAGTAAGATCCGAAAGATTGAAAAATTAGCTGCATCACAGAGCATTAATATATCATCATCATCATCATCAACGTTTAACGTCCGTGTTCCACGCTTGCATGGGTTTGGACGGGGGTAGTCCCACTTGAGGCAAGAGTGATTGTCTTGCTCGCATAGGACTGTCTGGCAGGTTTTCTACAGTTGGATGCCCTTCCTAACACCAACCACATTTACAGTGTGGGTCTGGGAGGTTTTTACCGTGTTGCCTACACGGCCACATTACAGCGTGGACTGTGTGTTTTTTGTCGTGACACCTACACGATCTCATTTGTTTCGGCCTGGATGGTGTGGCACCAACATAACTTTACATAGAACGGGGTGGTGTGGATGGGGTGGGGGTGGTGGGGGTGGGACGGGGTGTATTTTGTTAGAGATGCCTACTGGCTGGAGTAGGTTTTACTATATATATTTAGGTAAGGCGGGTCTTCTCTGTTACTGAGTACCGCCAAAGGTCTCGGTCCAGTGACATTGTCTTGGAGAGGTGTAAGTGTGTGATGTCGGAGTTTATCAGCTCGTCCCAGGTTTTTCTAGGTCTGCCTATTCCGTGACTACCGTCTATCTTTATTGCCCTGCACTTTGTTATACAGCTATCGACTTTCATGCGCATCATATATATTGATAGGAAATACCAGAGTTTGCAAAGAAACTCTTTGCAAAATCTTTGGTTTTCTTTTCAATACACTCACACAAATATTAGTTGCATGCCTTCAAAATATGTCTTCATAGGTAACTTTGGTCAGAACAGTAATTCAGCATTATCAGAGCTGGTATGTATGTCCTGTACTGCCCAATCCTCAGTTTTACATGTGAATATATATACACATACAGATGCATAATATATATATAGTTCAAGGAAACAACAGAGGTACAAAAAGCCTTATTAGTTTCACGTTTTATATGGAAAATGGGAAAGAAAGTTTGATGTCGGTCTTTAGTCCTTCTTCAGGAGTGCAAAATTAGGGACAGGATCACAAAGGATAGATACAAAAATAAAAGGTAGTCCAATGAAAGTTTAAAAAAAAAACGAAAATAAAAAGATAAACCATTAGGTAGTCTTGGTAATGAAGTTGGAACACAAAATGAAATGTGTGTGTATAAGTGTCGATATTATGTATGAGTGTAAACGTATGTTTAAACGTGTGTGTTTTTGTAGATATATTGTGTAAAGTATCAAGGTTTGTGTGTGTTATCCGTATATCTATGTGGTATGTGGTAATGGACTTGTATGTGTGAGTGAATGGAAGTTTGAATGTGTTTACTGTATATGTACATTGAAGTTATTTTGTGTGTGTGTGTGTAAAGTATCTGGTAGTGTTAGCGTATGTCCGTGAGATGTGTGGATTTGTATGTATGAGTGTATGATACATTTGAATGTGTGTATGTATGTTGAAGTTTATATTGTGTACTTGTATTTCAAACCTGGATATTAACCCACACCTTGTGACAGCTCTATTTTACCATCCTGTCCAGCCAGCGGATTACCCTTGGACCTTGAATATTTGGATATATATATATATATCATCATCATCATCATTTAACATCTATCTTCCACGTTAGCATGGGTTAGACGGGTTTGTCCCATTTGAGATAAGTTCGGTTGAGTGACCATGTCTCACTCGTATAGGACTGTTTCTGGCTGGTTTTCTACAGCTGGATGCCCTTCTTAACTCCAACCATATTTACAATGTGTGCTGGGTGCTTTTTGTCTTGTCTCCTACACAACCACTTTACAGTGTGGACTGCATACTGTTTGTTGTGACACCTACATGACTACCTTACAATGTGAGCTTAATGTTTTGTGGTACCAACATAACTTTACAGAGAAAGGGTGGTGTGGGCGGAAGTGGGGGTGTAGGGTGTATATTGGATAGGTAAAGATGACAAAACAGGACAAGGGAGTAAACAATTAAAAATGTGTGAGTTTCAAACAAAGTAAACAAAAAATGTGTATATACAGTCCATGTTTGTGTTTTGGCTTCAACCTTTGATCCATACATATTATTTACCCATTCATTGTGATATTTCTAATGAAAGACACTGTCTGGGATTTTCAAATATCTTTTAAGACAATCAAGAATTTAGAGGGACTGGCGTCCGGTTCAGGAGGAAGTCTTGTACTCTCAGTCGCTTCACGCAATGAAACCGTGATAAGCACCGGCCAAATGAGCCTTCTGGCTTAAGACAGACTTTAGACTCTTTTTTTTTACAGCGTGTAGATGGGTAGATGAATGTGTGTCCTTATCTCATCTCTGAACATACCATATATACTCAAATATAAGCCGACCACACGATTTTATGTCGGAGAAATGGGCTGAAATCCAAACCCTATTTACATAAAAATCGTCAAAATATTGAACCCCAAATATAACCTGACTTTGCTTCTACCATCGATATTTTTGGTCACATATTCCTCGGCTCATATCTAAGTGTATATGCTATGTGTCTTCCTGTACGCAATGTGTGTCTATATCTCACTTGTGTGCATATGTCACCCTGTGTGATGTGTGTATGCCTCCTTTACATGATATATATATATATGTATGAATGAATGTGTATCTTACCTTTGTATGTATGAGTCTTCCCCTTGTGATGTGTGTATGTGTCTTCCCTCCTCTGTATGGATGCCTCCAGTGTGGTGAGTGTTGCTGTTGCTGCTGCTGCTGCAAGTAGAAGAGTTACGTCCCTTACATCATGTATACCACAATATTCTTTCTTCTTAGACCAGTAACTCCTGATGGAGTTGTAGGAGTGCCGTAATGACATACAGCATTTCTCGGGCATTTTTTAAACCTAGCAGAGCCCATCTCCTCTCCAGGTCTGAACACAGCAGATTTCTTCCAGAGAAAGAGAGAGAGAGAGTGATAGAGAAGAAGTGAGAAAGAGATATAGAGGGAGAATCGACCCCAGTACTAGACTGGTACTTTTTTATCGACCTCAAAACGATTTGAAATCAGAGAAGAGAGAGCCAGAAGGAATAGCCCAAAGCATTCTGACATTCTAATGACTTTGCCAATTCACTGCCTTGTATGTCATAATACAGATACATTAAAACATATTTAAAGACTACTGATATATAAGAGGGGACTTCAAAAAGTTTGTGGAAAAAGTACATAGCTAAAAATCATATGCAGGAATTTTGATCTCAATGCACCCATACCTTCTCGTACTAACATGTCATAACATGTTCTAACATGAACCCTTAAATGCATGTTGCAACGCTGTGGTGCCAGTCGGAAGTCACTACCCGCTCGAGCAACATGGCCTCCATCAAAACATCAAATTCATGATGAAGCTAGGGTGGAAGAGCAGCCAAATCACTCTGGAGCAAGTTTATGGGGACAATGCCCTAAAGAAATCAACAACCTAAAAAATGGATGTTATCTTAGAAGGGGAAGAGATGAAGTTGAAGATGATCCCCAATTGAAGATGTAAAAGAAACCTGCTCTGACATGATTTAAATCACATGGCCCTCAGTTTTACACAGATGGGCTTAAAGGCTGGTATCAGTACTTGCAGAAGTGTATTGACCTAGATGGAATATAATGTTGAAAAATAAACATCATAACTTGAACCATTTTTTTCCAACTGTCCCTTTTCCATGAACTTTTTGAAGCCCCCTCATATATAAGTGAGTGTGTATGTGAAGGTACATGGCTTTGTGAATCAACTCAAGAGTGTTTATGGAGGTACGGTGTGTCCTTGAGCAAGAAACTTTTTTTCACGTTGCTCCAGTCTACTCAACTGCCAAAAACGAGTTGTACCTGTAATTAATGCTGAATCTCCCTGAGAACTACGTTAAGGGCATATGTGTTTGTGGAATGCTCTGTCATGTGGGGGAACAGCTTTTCTTTCAAATAACATCATAGCTTTAATAACATACACTGCATTTCAATTGATTAATGAAGAATTTGGAGGGATTTGCACAAATTAATCATCATTTAAATTCAGTAATTATTACCTAAAATAGTATTACATAAAACTATGTTGGAGGGTTTTAATTTAAATAGAAAAACTAGAGAAGAAAAATCCAATTTACAGCTCATACAAATGTAGGTTTAGTAGACTTCATGTAAGGTTTTTGGGGTGTGTTAACTTTTAATGCCCTGTATATAAACCATATTTAGATAGCTACATAGATGTAAGTATATATTTTGATATATATATAGAGAGAGAGGGGCTATTTTTAGATTGATACATACATATAAGCTATATTTAGATAGAGGCATAGATAAGCTATATTTAGAGACATAGATATATAAGCTATATTTAGATAGATACATAGATATATTTAGATAGAGAGATAGATATATATAAACTATATTTACTTACCATATTTCCTTTAGATGACACGTCATTCAACATTAAATGTTTGTTGTTTTCAAGTGTCTTTGGTGATGGTGGGGTGGATGATAGGGAAACACCATTAGGACCCAGTAAAGACCGTAAGCCAGGGGACGATAATGATGTAGTCGCGGTGGAGTATATGGGAGCGGCAGCGACCATCTGACCAAGAATGGACACTTTTGCGCCCTCACTGGTCATCACCACATTAATGGGTGCTGTCGGAGGGTTGGATAAGGTGCGGCAACTGGAAGCACTTGTGGCGGAAGAGGTGTTGGTGGTCGTTGTGGTGATTGTCGAGGTAGTCGACGTCATTAAGGGGCTTGGTGGAGGCGCAGTTATTGTGGTTATTGCTGCTGGCTTCTACAAGAGAAACACAGTTTATAAAAAAAATTTTAAAAAAAGATTGTGGTTGCTAAGCTGTATGGCTGTTGTTGTTTAGCCATCAGGTCAGCAACTAACCCTGCAGACCTATAACCAAACACATTCCAATATTCCATCCATGACCATCCATCTTATTTATAAAGAACTACATTATCTTTATCTAATATCTCAGTTGATACAGTTTGCTCATAACATTGTGTAATGTATATAAAATAGTTGTTTCTACTTTTGGCACAAGGCCAGCAATTACCCAGTGTATTATTGGTACTTTATTTTATCGACCCCGTAAGGATGAAAGGCAAAGTTAACCTTTATGTATATAAAATAGTGTTTTATTACAAGGCTACTACTACAGTATTTGAAAATGAGACATTGTATGTATGGTCCTGTAACTCCTAATAGAGTTGTAGGGGTGCCATATTGACATAGAGCATTTCAAGCCTGGCAGAGCCCATCCCTTTCCAGGCCTGAGTACAGCAGATTTCTCCCAGAGAAAGATAGAAAGTGAGAGAGAGGAAATGAGAAAGACATAGAGAGGAAGACTCCACCTCAGTACTAGACTGGTACTTTTTTTTATCAACCTTAAAAGTATGGAAGGCAAAGTTGACCTCAGCAGGATTTGAACTGAGAGGGCAGAGAGCCTGAGCGAATGCCATAAAGCATTCCATCCGACGTTCTAACGACTTTGCCAATTTGCTGCCTATATGACCAATATACTGCCTCAAAATGTCTTGTCCAACCCATACCAGCTTGGAAATCTTGATGCAAAATACAATGAATAATGATGATTCTAAAGTTGATAATTCAACTTCATTACTGGGTATGTCAAAACATTTTATATAAAATGGAGGAAAGATAAGCTTATACAACAACAACAACACACACCACAAGTTTAACCATTAATTCTAATGAAAACACTGCCTGTGGTTTTCAAATAAATTTGTAAATAACCAACAATTTAGAAGGATGTAGTAATATATCCAACACTCTCATTATTAAGTTGGTGTTTAGAATATAACTTAACGAATGTTCTTACATAAAATTATGAAGGAACGTTTTTAGATAAATAAATATAAAATTTAAAATAAACACCTTTATATTGTACAACGAGGGAAGGTTTTAGGTAGTGTTGTATTAAAAGAGTTAACAAGTTGTATACTGGTATGCAGTGCTCAGACTGAAAGTCTCTGATGGAGCAAAGCCCTTTGTAGGAGACACTAGTTGTTGTTACATATCACAGAAGCATAGACAGAGGGAATATCCATGAGCCAGAATTATCCAACTGGCCAACTACAATTCAAAGTGACACACACACACACACACACATATATATATATATAGCCCCCAGTCCACACTGTAAAGTGTTCATTTTGGTGCCACAAAATTGGTTACGTTGGTAACACGACAAAAAGCGCCCAGCCCACACTATAAAGTGATTTTATAGGTGTCAAGACAAAAAGCACCCAACCCACACTGTAAAGTGGTCTGTAGGCATCAAGACAAAAAGCACCCAACCCACACTGTAAAGTGGTCTGTAGGCATCAAGACAAAAAGCACCCAACCCACACTGTAAAGTGGTCTGTAGGCGTCAAGACAAAAAGCACCCAACCCACACTGTAAAGTGGTCTGTAGGCGTCAAGACAAAAAGCACCCAACCCACACTGTAAAGTGGTCTGTAGGCGTCAAGACAAAAAGCACCCAACCCACACTGTAAAGTGGTCTGTAGGCGTCAAGACAAAAAGCACCTAGCCCACACTGTAAAGTGGTCTGTAGGCGTCAAGACAAAAAGCACCTAGCCCACACTGTAAAGTGGTCTGTAGGCGTCAAGACAAAAAGCACCCAACCCACACTGTAAAGTGGTCTGTAGGCGTCAAGACAAAAAGCACCCAACCCACACTGTAAAGTGGTCTGTAGGCGTCAAGACAAAAAGCACCCAACCCACACTGTAAAGTGGTCTGTAGGCATCAAGATAAAAAGCACCCAACCCACACTGTAAAGTGGTCTGTAGGCGTCAAGACAAAAAGCACCCAACCCACACTGTAAAGTGGTCTGTAGGCGTCAAGACAAAAAGCACCCAACCCACACTGTAAAGTGGTCTGTAGGCGTCAAGACAAAAAGCACCCAACCCACACTGTAAAGTGGTCTGTAGGCGTCAAGACAAAAAGCACCCAACCCACACTGTAAAGTGGTTTGTAGGCGTCAAGACAAAAAGCACCTAGCCCACACTGTAAAGTGGTCTGTAGGCGTCAAGACAAAAAGCACCTAGCCCACACTGTAAAGTGGTCTGTAGGCGTCAAGACAAAAAGCACCCAACCCACACTGTAAAGTGGTCTGTAGGCGTCAAGACAAAAAGCACCCAACCCACACTGTAAATGTGGTTGGCATTGAGAAAGGCATCCAGCTGTAGAAACCACGCTAAAATCAGCTCTATATGAGCAAGACACGGTCATCTGATCTGGCTTGTCTCATGAGACAGCTCGTCTAACCCATACTAGCATGGAAAAATAAACATTAAACAGTGATGATGATGATGATATATATACAGGGTGTCCCCAAAAAATGTATACATATCGCAACAGCATTTTAATATTGCCTGTACAGATAATCAAAGTATGTATACATTTTTTCGGGCCCCCTGTATGTATATATATATATGTGTGTGCGTGTGTGTGAGTGTTGAAGATAGCTGTGAGTCACATCTGAAATACATACTCAGTTATATAAACAGCTAATAAACAACAACAACTTCCAGGCTACTTAGTCATGGCCTTTGAATGGGGTGGGATGTGAAGTGCTAGTTAAAAATGGTAAATTGAGAGCCCAAAACCTTTAAGGACCACAACCATTCAATTCTGGATTCCATCATACAGCGTAGCACCTTGAGCAAGTACATTCCACCATAGCCTCGAGTTGACCAACAACTATTTGTCAGGGGAATTTTGGAGATGGAAACTGTTTTTAGAATAGATACATGATGTCCCTGCATGTCATATAAGGTGACAAAATGATTTGATGTCAGAAAGTGTATTTTATCCCAATACACGCCTTAACATGTGCCAGCATGGAAAAATGGGTGTCCAAATGACGACGACAATGATGATATATGTATGTGCATTAATGTATATGCATGTTTATGTAATGGTAACACAGCAGTCCAGCATACAGCAGTTGTGAGTTTGGGTCCCACAGGTGATAATGCCGACTTAAAATAAAATACACCCAGTCCACACTATACAAGTAGTAGTGATGGTGCCACCCTGATGGGTGGTAGTGCTAATGCCATGCTAAAAAACATCCAGTTCACTCTGTAAGGTGGTAAGGCCAGTGTCAAGCTGAAAAACACCCAGTCCACTCTGTAAGGTTGCAGTGCCAGTGTCACAATAAAATACTCCCAGTACACGCTGTAAAGTGGTTGTTCGGAAGGACATCCAGCCATAGAAACCATGCTCCCAGTACACGCTGTAAAGTGGTTGGTATTCGGAAGGACATCCAGCCATAGAAACTATGCTCCCAGTACACCCTGTATAGTGGTTGGTGTTAAGAAGGGCATCAAACCAGAGATTAAGCCAAAATGGTAAAATGTAGTCACCTGACACCACAAGCCTGAGCACATGACAAACCGTTTAACCCATGCAAGCATGGAACATTGACCTTAAATTGTAATGATGATGATGTGTGTATGTAAATTTATGTATATACCGTATATACTCAAATACAAACCGACCCGACAATTTTGTGTCTGAGAAATGGGCAAAAGTCGAGGTTTGATTTTTTCCCATATCTCAGACATAAAATGGAAGGGGAGAGGGTCGGCTTATATTTGAGTATACACGGTGATTCAATGTTGTGAATTAAAAAAATTTTGAAAATTTCTGATCTAAAAATGGAGAAAGTCTATGTAGAGAAAACAACATAAAAATGTGATGTAGCTTGCTTGAAGTAATGTGTAAAATGTAGATATTTGTGTGTTTTATTTGAAGACTGCAGCAATGAATATGGGACATTAAATGTTAGAAATAATAGTTCCTGATTTAGGCACAAGGCCAAAAATTTTTGGCGAGAGGAGAAAGTCGAATAAATTGACCCCAGTATATTACTGCTGCTTTATTTTATCAACCCTGTAAGGATGAAAGACAAAGCTAACCTCGGCATGATTTGAACTCAGAACGCCAAGGGCCTTAACTCTATGCTGCATGTTGTCCAACGCTCTACCGATACTGCCAGTTCACTGCCCTCAATAATTTCTGATTTAGGCACAAGCCCAGCAATTTTTCGCAGAAGGGGAAAGTCGATTAAATCGGCCACAGTTCATTATTGGGGCCTAATTTATCTACCCCATAAGGATGAAAGGCTTCATTGGCCTCGACGGGATTTCAACTGAGAAGTTGAAGAAACTAATTATAATAATTATAATAGTTATATACGTACACACACACACATACATACATGCACACACACACACACACAGCTAACTCAGGCGGGATTTGAACTCAGAACGTAAAGGGCCATAACTTTATGCTGCAAAGCATGTTGTCCGATGATCTACCAATTAGAAATAATGTTAAAGATGTCAGAATTTTACTTTGGAGATGTTTAACACAGTTCCATATTTTGGGATAAATTCTCTTCATCATAAGAAGAATTGAGGCAACTAATTTGGAGCAGGCTATTTATGTTGTTCTTATGACAGCATAAGAATGATACAAGATATCAACATCATCACTGTTTAATGTCTATTTTTTCATGCTTGAGTGGGTTAGATGGGTCGTCCACATTATGAGACAAATCTGGCCAGTTGGCTGTGCCATACCTTGCTCAAACAGAACTGTATTTTTGGTGGGTTTTCTTTTTACAGCTGGATGCCCTTCCTAACACCCCCCACATTTACCATGGAACTGAGAGGTCCTGTTATGAGGTAGGTCTAGCCAGTTGGCTGCACCGTAACCTGCTCATAACAGAACCATATTTTGGGAGCTTGGTGGTCATGCTATGAGGAAGGTGTGGCCAGTTAATTGTGCCATACCTTGCTCATAGCAGAACCATATTTTAGGAGCTTGGTAACTATGAGGAAGGTCTGGCTAGTTGGCTACACCACACCTTGCTCATAGCAGATCCAATTTAATTTTCCCAATCCTCCTAGTGATGAAGGTATTTTATCCCGAAATATTAAGGAATATTAAACAACTCCAAAGCAACATTCCAACATCTTTGTCATCATTAATTTTAACATATAATGTCCCATTTACATTGTCATAGCCTTCTAATAAAAGTTTTAACAACAATTACAAACATACTAACCTTCGTGGAATTTTTAACACTGTTTGACTTTGAACCTAGAATAACAGGTTTTGGTAAAATACTTTGTAAACCTTGAAACAAAAAAAAAAAAAAAAAAAGGAAATTATTTTTCATATAGAAAACAAGCAAGTTCATTAAAAAGATTTTAAAAACAACTTCAAAATTCTTAACTCAATACATATCTATGAAGTCATATATATATTGCGTAAAATTGTAGAAATCTCTTCTTCTTCACCCACTTATTCCTGAGAGTTTCGTGGGGGAAGAGTCCTCAAACAGAGTCCTCAAACACTCCATCCAACGGGTCCTGTCAGAACCAACCATCTCCAACTGATCCGGCTGGATCCCCAAGTGTGACCAGCCAAGCTCATAGTTGTAATCCAACCATCTTGCTCGAGGTCTCATGCAGGTTTGTTTCGCCCGTAAAATCTGTCCAATGATTCTTTCCTGAGACATTCTAACCACATGTCCATAATATCGGAGCTCTGATCTCTCAATTCAGAGAAGTAGCAGAATCTCAAACACAGAAATTGCTGTAAAACAGCCAGCTGCTATGATGATCATAGCAAAGTGCTAGGTTAAAATATCCTATCTCTTTCTCTTCTTCTCTGACTGTTCTTCCATTCATAAGAGATTATAATTTAACCCAACACCTTGCTACAATCATCGTAGCAGCTGGTCATTTTACAGTTATTCCCATGTTTGAGATTTCTATAATTTTATGAAATATTTACACACTCATTGCTCCGAATTATTTCTTATCATGTTGTTTCCACATATACATACACACATATATATCATCATCACCATCATTGTTTAACGTCCATTTTCCACGCTAGCATGGGTTAGACGGGTTGTTCCATTAGAGGCAAGTTGGACAGGTGACCGTGTCTTGCTCATATATATATATATAAACAATAAGTTACAAAGTCCTCGATCCACGTTACTGAGATTCATCAATTGAAATAATTGTTTCTACTTTTGGCACAAGGCCAGCAATTATCCCAGTGCATTACTGGTACTTTATTTCATCGACCCCGTAAAGATGAAAGGCAAAGTTAACCTCGG
The DNA here is from genome assembly GCA_964016885.1 of Eledone cirrhosa. Lineage (NCBI taxonomy): Eukaryota > Metazoa > Mollusca > Cephalopoda > Octopoda > Eledonidae > Eledone > Eledone cirrhosa. The sequence continues at coordinate 17,015,547 of OZ024757.1, forward strand.
CGGGATTTGAACTCGGACCGTAACTCTATGCTGCAAAGCATGGCGTCCGACCCTCTACCGATAATGGAAACAGATTACTAATATACCTTATATATATATATAAATATATCATCATCATCATCATCATCACCATCATCACCGTTTTACGTCCGTTCTTCCACGCTAGCATGGGTTAGACGGGTTGTCCTGTTGTGGGCAGTGTCCGGTCGGCTGACCGTGTCTTGCTCATACAGGAACTGATTCTGGCTTGATTTCTATGGCTGAATGCCCTTCCCAACACCAGCCTCATTTACAGTGTGGGCTGGATGCTTTTTTCCACGACCACTTTGCAGTGGAATGATAGGGACCCCAGTCCTATCATTTCATTTCTACAGCTGAGTAAACTGGAGCAATGTGAAATAAAGTGTCTTGCTCAAGGAAACAACACATCACCCGGTCTGGGAATTGAACTCACAACCTTTCGATTGCAAGCCCAATGCTCTAACCACTAAGCCATGCGCCTTCACGTATATATATATATATATATATATATATATATATATATATATATATATATATATATATATATATATATATATATATATATATATATATATATATATATATATACACCTCATATATAAATGAGCTCACATTTAATGTATTTAAATGTCTAACTGTATGAACTGCAATTGTTTACCTTCAGTCAGATCACATGACCTTCATTGAGTTTGAAAGCAGTCACAAAACTATTATTGAAATATATTAATATTCAATTTACAGCTCACACTTATGTAGGTTTAACTGGCTTCCATGAGGTTGTATATCATAGGAGGTTTCTTAATACCAGAGGAGGTCTAAGTCCTATCATGTTGTTTTTGTTACAGTTCACACATATCTAGGTTTAGCTAGCCTTCCACCAGGATGTATCTCATAGAACATTTCTCAGGTATTTTAATGATAGGGAACCACAGTCCTATCATGAAAAGCAAAGTGCTCAAAAACATAACATGCTACCCAATTCAAGAATCAAACACACAATCTTATGAGTGTAAGTTGAACACCCTAACCACTGGGCTATGTACCTTCACCATTGTCCGCTTCACCTCACTGAGCACACAGGAACTAACAATAAACTAACCATAGAGAAGACATAGTACTGTACTTACCTTTTCTTAATTCTGGTAGTTTACTGCCACTGTTCTCTGTGAAGGGTAGAATGGAGGAGGTTGAAAATATTGAGAGAAGGCAGAAGAGAGAAATGTAACTATGGTGCAGAGGAGATTAAGATAAGAGACACACAACCATAGAAAGACATTTCTTATTTACATGCATACATACACATATATATATATATATACACACACACACACATTAATATATACACACACACACATATATACATAAACACACACACACACATATATATATATATATACACATGCATATGCATACATATATACACAACACAGTTTCACCTTCTAAATATGGCAAGTAAGAAGAAACATCAAACAATTTCATGACCAAACAATTTCAGGGTGTTCAAGAGTTGGAAAGCAAGCCAGGGAGAACACTCCAATAGCTTGAGCTGATCTAAGTCTTTTAGAACAATTTAAGGCAAATGCAGAGGGAGTGAATCTTGTTTATAAGCTAATTTGTTGAAAGCAACAGTCATATTTTGATCTTATTAATTCTCCTTGGCAAACATATTAACTTCAGCAAGTTGGTTAGACTAGAAACAGCCAAATATAGATATACACATGCATATATGTAATATATAATATAAAATATATGTGGTATGGTCCCATAACTCCTGATGGTGTCAGACGGGTGCCATATTGACATACACCGTTTCTTGGGCATTTTTAAGCCTGGTAGGGTCCATCCCTCTCCACACCTGAGCACAGCAAATTTCTTCTAGAGAAAGATAGAAAGTGAGAGAAAGGATATAGAGGAAGAATCAACCCCAGTATTAGACTGGTACTTTTTTTTATCGACCTTGAAAGGGTAAAAGGCAAAGCTGACCTCAGCGGGAATTGAACTTAGAGGTCAGAGAGCCAGAACGAGTTACCATAAAGCATTCCATCCGACATTCTAACAACTCTGTCAATTTGCCACCTAAAATACCCCTAGGGACAGATAAATCAAGAGACACAGTGTTTGATTCTCTGTAGTAGCTGCTGGGTATTTATAGCAATTTCTGCATTTTGATTCCAACATTTCAAATCATCAACATCACCGTTTAATGTCCATTTTTCATGCTAGCATGGGTTAGACAAGTTATCCCGTTGTGAAAGAAGTCAGATCAGATGACCAGGTCTTGCTCATACAGAACTGATTTTGGTTAGGTTTCTATAGCTGGATACCCTTCCTAATGCCAACCACATTTACAGAGTGGACTGGGTGCTTTATATATATATGAATATATATGTAACTTACCTTTTCCACAGTCATCCATTTTATGCTGGAAAGAAGTAAAACACTACGATTGAGATAAAACAGACATACTAGTTGTTGTATAGTTGGGAGTGTATCTATGGGACATATAACCAAAGCTATGTACTATGTCAAGGGGTTAGATATCTGCATGTGCGTGCTGAGAGAGAGCAGTATTGAGAAAAGAGAAGCAGTGAGAGGGACATAGAGAGAAGAAAATGTCCAACATCCTCCTACAACACTTTATATACAAACTGTATTTCTTTGTGTATTTATAATAAGATTTGAGTATAAGACCTGTTCCTGATGCTAAACATTGTTTATATACACAACACACCATATTTCTTTGTATATATTTAAGTTGAGTATATGATCTGTTCCTGATGCTAAAAATTAATTATATACACACAGTATTTCTTTGTGTATTTATAATATAACTTGAGTATAATATGACCTATTCCCAAAGCTAAAAATTGATTATATACATACCATATTTCTTTGTGTAGTTATAATAAGATTTGAGTATATAACCCATTCCAGAAGCTAAAAATTGTTAACATACATACCATATTTCTTTGTGTATATATAATACACTTTGAGTATAATATGATCTGTTATCCATCAAAACCTCAACCTCACATATATTTCACTACAATATTCAGTTTCTTATATGAATGGTAAGAAGCTTTCAGGAGAGCTGGACAGCAGAAGGTCTTCAGAGAAGAAACCCCACTCAAGCGAGTGCTTTTGCCCTTAACTTCTAAAGGTTAACTTCATTACAATATTCAGATTTTCATGATGTTAGCATAGAGTTTGATCGACAAGATCCCAAACCTCATTTGCCTGCCAAACGAGGTAGAACTCGTCAAATTGGACCAAGGAAACAATGTTTCCATTGCTAATACTATCTACTGGTCTACGCAATGATGTTAAAGAATGTAAAACAACCAGTGTTGTTCAGCAAATATTGCCAATACATTGAATACCATTTGTAAACAATTGTTATCAATATGGATCTGCAATCTTCCCATTTGAAATGATTATCTTTAACCTGTTACCATTTAAACCAGCCATATCTAGACAGAATTCTCTCACCTCTTTTTCTTCAAACTGGCCATAACCAGCTGCTTATACTGATGTTAAGGTATTTTTCTCAAAATAAATAATATCAAAATCTCATAGATTCAATATTATGCAAGATATTTATGTAAGATAAAGTGTTTATCATGAAAATACAATAGTAAATATAGAGTAATGTAAATGCTAAAGGGTTAAACTCAGTAAATATCTCTGAAAACATGTATTCGTGTATGATATGACCCTGCTTTTCTGCCCTTAATCTTAGTTCAAAATTGATTGTATTATACATGAGGAAATATGCAGGTAGCTAAAAGAATAGGATGGAAAAAGTTTGGGGAACTACTATCTTTGTTGACAACAAAAGTATTTACTCTCCAAGTAAATTGTAGGTCATATGATGCCTGCATGACTGCAAGACATAGGCAACAAATGCAAAGGACATGTGAATGAACTGAGAGAAAATCTGGGTATAATACGAATCAGATGTAGTATGCAAGACTGCACTGGTTTGATGCACATAGGGAATTATATGTGTATGTGAAATATTTAAAGCATATATATTGTGTGGAAACTCAGATGAATTTAATCACCTGGCTATTAGTTTTGGCATGGTTTCTACAGCATGACATCCTTCCTAATACCAACCATATTACAGAGTATTGTGTGTGCATTTTATCATGGTACCAGCACTAAAGATGTTGCCCCCAACACAACTGAAGGATCCTCTCAATCCTTCCTAATACCAGAGTATTCTGGGAGCATTTTATCGTGGTGCCAGCACCAAGAGTTGTTGTCCTTGACACAACTAAAAGGTCCTCTCAACCCTCCCTAATGCCAACCACATTAGTGTTCTGGGTGCATTTTATCGTGGTGCCAGCTCCAAGAGTTGTTGTCCTTGACACAACTGAAGGGCTCTTTCAACCCTTCCTAATACCAACCACTTTACAGAGTGTTCTGGGTCCATTTTATCATGGTGCCAGCACTAGAGAGATTGTTATGCCCACCCCGTAATGGGTGAAAATTGGTTTCTATGGTTAGATGATGATTGCTAGTGTATATTAGGAATTCTAAGATAAATCTAACCCTTTTGTGAGATATTTTTTTTTAACAAAATAAATTGCATTTACATTACTCTATATTTACAATCATATTTTCATGGTAAAGGCTTTACCTCACATAATATCGAGTCTATGAGATTTTGATATTATGTATTTTGACAAACACTACCTCAACATCAGTATGAGTGGCTGGATACAGCCGGTTTGAACAGAAAGTGGTTAGAGAATTCTGGCTGGATATGCCGGTTTAAATAACCAAAAATGTTGAGGTATTTAGTAAATAACTAATTTCTCTGTAATGAAGTTGCAGTTTGGAACATTATCATAATAGAAGGTTCTGGCATAAAAGTTTGAAAACAAATTCAAATTTAAATAGAAGACTTTAACCTTTTTGTTAGCATGTTGCTAATCAAAAATATCATCATCATTGTTTGAATGTTCACATTCCCCACCCTGGCATAGGTTGGACATGATGTTCTGAGACAAAGTTCTATAGCTGGATGCTTATCCTGACACCAATCCTTTAAGTTACCTCATACAACACTTCGATATGGTGTACCCATTCTAAAACCAGGGATACACATCTTCTATTGCTAATGACCTTACAACTTATGGGGGGTTCAGAGAAATATAAACACTTTAAAACAAACAGTTTTGTATTGTATAACTAAGGGTAGTTTGATATCAGAAGGGTTAAACTGGTGTTTGGCAACTATCTTAAAGGTGTTTACATAAAATCATGATGGACATTTTTTTTTTGTTTTTTTTTTAGATAAATATAAAACTTTAAAACAAATAGTTTTATATCATAGAACTGGGACCAGTTTTAAGTAATTTAATATAAAAAAAAAAGGTTAACCTCATAAAATATCACATGTGAATAGGGTTAACGTAGGATTATGAAGATTTAACCCTTGAGCCTTTAAACCAGCCATATCCGGTCAGAATTCTCACACCTCTTTCTGTTCAAACTGGCTGCTCATACTGATGTTAAGGTATTGTTCTCAAAATAAATTATAACATCATCAAAATCTCAGATTCGATATTATGTGAGATATTTATAAGAGATAAAGCCTTTACTGCTAAAATACAATAGTAAATATAATGTAAATTCTGAAGGGTTAAATGTGAAAGACAAGATGACAACAAGAAGATGAAACTTACTGTGATATCAATAACTCTGTCTGTTTCTTTGAGGAGATAAGGTGCCGACTGTTGATGAGCCACTGTGGTGTTGTGAAATTCTTTAGCAGCCAATTGTTTCGCCTGGCTTTCTCGAAGAAGTTCTGCAACAGTTTTACCAGTATGGCCACTTTTCCCTGAAGATCTCCTGTGTTGAGACGGCATCTTACTACGTCGTAAATGTGGCATGATAGGACCAGCAGAGTTATCTTCCTTGCTGCTAGGGGCTATTGTATGACTTTTTTTTGTCAAAAGTTCCAAAATAGTCGACGAGTTTTTTATTGCGGCACTCGTGTTGCTAAAAGTCTTTTTGTTGTTGTTATCGCTCTCTGCTGGTTCCAAGAAGGGGGTTTTCTCTGGCACATCGTCTCCATCTCGTGAGACAACATCGTCATCATCATCATCATCGTCGTCATCATCATCCATATCATCTTGACCAGAATTTTCACTGTTACGTTTGAAAATCTTTTTCCGTTTTTTGTTTGGGAGATCATATGTACCCCAACGCCTTTTGCGAGTTCGGATGTTCTTGGATCGACTGTTTTCAGAGTCAGAAAGGGACAAGGCATCATCCTTATCGGGGAAATCAAATTTTGAGTTCATCTTATTGATTTTTATGGGGCTTGAGGGGGGAGATTTCGCTGAACTGTTGTAAGAATTCTCAATCACAGGTAACTTGATTCGTATATTGGCAATCGGGGCAAGGTTGACAGTCTTTACGTAATGGTTCGACTGATTAGCTGGGGTACCTGATTTTCGGGCTTTTGGGGTCGGTTTGCTCACCTGATCTACTGAGACTGGCAGTAATCCGGGAGTAAGGAGCTGACATGCTGGTGTTAGAGACGGTGGCGTTGTGGGAGGAGAAGAGCGAGTGTTGGGGCCAGAGACATCAGGTGTGATGAGTAAGAGACTGTCGGGGGAGGACGAAGAGGATGAGGAGGGGACTACAGATGCCGAAGGAGAGAGAGTTCGTTTCTCACTGAAGATGGTGTCGTGCTTCTGTAGGTTCGTGGGACAGCTGCTCGTAGAAATAGGGACAGTTTTCGAACTCTGAGGAGAACCGACTGCAGCTTTGAGGACAGTCGTCGTCTCCTCACGTTTAGCTTCCAAAGGACCAATATCCATGGGTTGAGCCAGCTGAGAAACGAGGGGAAGAATTGGTGCTGCAGGAGGTGACTGCCGAGGGGGTAAGATTGGTTTAGTTGACGACAATGAAGATGCTAGTAATGGAGACGATACAAACAGACTTTCTAGTTCTTTCTTCCTGGCACTCTCTTTCTCACTACAAGCACCATCAGTGAAACTATTCATAGCAATACTCTTCCTATTATCATTCCTGTTATTATTTTTCCTTTTATTTCTATTAGTTTTGCTGGTGCTGCTATTTTTGGCCCTGGTGCTGAAATTGTTGTTGTTTTTGGCTTTGCTGTTGATACTATTGTTGCTTCTGTTCTGTCCTTGTAATGTCCCCTCTTCTGTTGTTGCTTTTGTGGCAACAAACAAAGAATTATTATTATTATTATTTTTATTATTGTTGTTGTTGTTACTGTTGTTGTTCTTGCTGCTGCTGCTGCTGTTGCTTTTCCCGATTACAGGATCGGGGACATTAACAAGGGCAGCCTTACTTCCAACCCCTTTCCCTGATATCGTTGGGCTTTTGGACACAATGGGAGGACATTCAGTCACCCCTCCTGCCGAGCTGCTGCTATTATCATTATTATTGTTGGTAGTAGTAGTGGTAGAAGTAGTAGAAGTAGTATTACTACTACTACTGCTGATACTAGGGGCTGGTATCTTGATATCACTTGCTTTAGTGAGGAAACTCGTAATGAAAGTTTGTGATGGTATCGCCACTGGTAAAAGGTTTGAGGAAGAGTGTGCTTTCACACTCTCATGACTGCTCTTCAGGATGGCCATAAAGGGGTCAGGTAGTAATGGAGGAGTAGGTAAAAGAGGGCTCTTCGCTGGAGCTTGTGCCTTCACAGTCTCAATTGTGGTCAATATAGGGGGCAATTTGTTTGTTAGACGAGGAGCTTGGTCACTACTTGCACCACCAACACGGCTCGCTTTCTCAAAAGGTCCTTTATCACTATTTCTGGAAGGGCACCTCTTTGTAGCATCAGGACTACTACTAGTACTACTATCACTACCACTACCAGTAGTAGTAGTACTACTATTACTGCTGCTGCTGCTGTTGCTGCTGGATGTGTTTTTGGTGGAAGTTGCATCTTGAAATGCATCTTTAACTTTATCTGCACTTACATCTGTAGCACCCTCTGAGTGGACAGCAGCAACAGTTGCAACAGGAGTGACACTTTTGGTGTTGTTAGTGGCATTGGTGCTAGTGTCGTTGTTGCTATCGATGCTGCTGATGTTATTGTTGCTGTTGCTATTAGTGATATTTTTATTGCTGCTGCTGCTGCTGCTGCTGCTACTACTACTATTGCTGCTAGTGATGCTGTTGGTGCTACTGGTAGTACTGTTGGTGTTGGTGCTGCTAGTGTTTATACTACTGATGAAACTAGTGTTGGTCTTGGTGCTAGTGATGCAGCTGGTGTCCGCGGAGCTAGTGTTGCTGCTGTTAGAGAGTGGTGCATCGACATTAGTTTTGGAGGAAGTGACATCTGTGGTGATAGGGGTGGTGGTTGTAGCAGTAGTAGTAGCAGTGAGGGTCACATCAGTGAGAGAGGTGCGAGGTCCAGAAATATCCACCCCAATGTCATTGTAGCTCTGTATATCAGAATTAGCTGCCCCAGTGGTGCTGCTTTCCACATGAGGACTGGTCAGAGAACTGGACATTCCAATATTGCCATTGTCCTTATCAGAACTGGACACTCCAATACTGCTGTCATCCGTATCAGATTTTGCCACAGAACTCACCATTTCAGGACTGACACTGTCTTTATCAGATTTGGCCAGAGCACTCACCACACTTATATTGCTGCTGTCTTTACCAGAATTGGCCAGCGTACTGACCGCTCCAATATTGCTGACATCCTTATCAGATTTGGCCACCAAACTCAACATTTCAGTATTGCTGCTGTCTTCATCGGATTTGGCCAGGGAACTGACCACTCCAATATTGCTGTTATCCTTATTAGAACTGGGCAGAGAAGTGACCATCCCAATATTGCAGCTATCCGTATCGGATTTGGCCAGGGGACTGACCACTCCAATACTGGTGTTGTCATTATGGGGACTGGTCATTTCAAAATTGCTACTTTCCTTATCAGAATTGTCTATTCCAAAGCTGCTACTCTTCTGATCAGAACTGGCCAATCCAAACTTATTATTTTCCTTCTCAGAACTGATCAGAGCATTCATCATACCAAAGTTGCTGCTGTCTGTTTGAGAATTGGCAACTCCAAAGTTGCCACCAGCTGTATGAGAAGAGGCAACTCCAAAGTTGCTACCATCTGTAAAGTTGCTACCGTCTGTATGAGAATTAGCAGCTCCAAAGTTGCTACTGTCTGTATGAGAATTAGCAGCTCCAAAGTTGCTACCGTCTGTATGACAATTAGCTGTTCCAAAGTTACTAGTGTCTGTGTGAGAAGTGGCAACTCCAAAGTTGCTACCATCTGTATGAGAATTTGCAGCTCCAAAGTTGCTACCATCTGTATGAGAATTAGCAACTCCAAAGTTGCTACCACCTGTATGAGAATTAGCAACTCCAAAGTTGCTATTGTCTGTATGAGAATTAGCAACTCCAAAGTTGCTAGCTTCTGTATGAGAATTAGCAACTCCAAAGTTGCTAGCTTCTGTATGAGAAGAGGCAACTCCAAAGTTGCTACCTTCTGTATGAGAATTAGCAGCTCCAAAGTTGCTACCGTCTGTATGAGGATTAGCAACTCCAAAGTTGCTACCGTCTGTATGAGAATTAGCAACTCCAAAGTTGCTACCACCTGTCCCAATGTCACTGTTGCTCTGCTTATTATCAACATTGGTCAGTTCTATAGCAGTGCTTTCAGTATAAGAATTGGTCATTCTCATGCTGTTACTCTCTGGGTGTGAATTGGTCAGAGAATCTGCCATTGGCATGGTATTGTTCCCTGTATGAGGACTAACCATTCCATAGCTCCTATTCTCTAGATGAGGACTGACCATACCATAGTTACTTCCCTCCATATGGGAGTTGGACATTCCAAATGTATTGTTTGCCATCCCATAGTTGCTGTTATCCATATGAGAGCTTGCCATTCCAAAACTCCTGCTCTCCAGGTGTGAATTAGTCATGCCATAATTGCTATTATCCATGTGGGGGTTGGTAATTCCATAATTCCTACTCTCCATGTGAGAATTGGCCATTCCAATGGGACTATTTTCCATATGAGAATTAACCATTCCATAATTCCTATTCTCCATGTGAGAATTGGCCATTCCATAGTTTCTGCTCTCCATGTGGGAATTGGCCATTCCAAAATTGTTTTCCATGTGAGAATTTGCCATTCCCATAGAACTGTTCTCCATATGAGAATTTACCATTCCATAATTCCTGTTCTCCATATGAGAATTTACCATTCCATAGTTCCTATTCTCCATATGAGAATTAGCCATTCCATAATTCCTGTTTTCCATATGATAATTCGTCATCCCAATATTACTGTTGTCCCAATGTGGAGGACCAGGCATTCTCATGTTGCCGCTATCTCTATGGTAAGAGGTCATCCCAATATTGGCGCTCTCTCTATGATAATTGGGGAAATACATGTTGTCTACTGGCTGTAGTCTGTTCATAGGATCATTGTTAGGCGCCACTGAACACAAGTTAGATGGAAACGAAAGTTGGTTTCTATCAAAGTCTGTTAAACTGTTATCTCCGTTCATTGATTTCATCAGTCCTTCCGAGTAAACGGTTTTAATGTCTTTGACAATTCCGTCTGTCTGTAAGAGATCTGTGGCTATCTCATCCTGCTTGATACCACCAACATCTCCGAACTGAAACAGAAGAATAAAACAATATATAAATATATATAAGGAACAATAAAATGTAGTTTGCTTGAAGCATTGTATATGATATATAATGTGGAAAGTGATATAAGACTAAACAATGCAAAATGGACTGTAAGATGAAGGTAACAAAAAAGTAAGTTACCTGGTAATCTTTGTTTTTTTGTTGTTGCTGTTATTTCTTTTGTCCTAATATTTTGGGACTTAAAATTATTTTCTTGAGAGTATAAGAAACTTTTAGAAAAAAATGTTCTGGTTTCTTCTTTTGTGGATTAAATTTAAACTCAAAGAGAAGAAACCAGAACATTTTTCTCTGAAAGTTCCTTATACTCTGAAGAAATATTAGGATGAAAGAAACAAAACAGCAACAAAAAAAAAAAAAAAAAAAGATTACCAGGTAACTAACTTTTTCGTTACTTTCATCTTCCAGTCCATATTGCATTGTTTAGCCTTATATCACTTTTCACATGATATAAGGAATAAATGGAGAGAAGTTATGCTAGGGAGGACTCATCCAACCCAACTCAAGAAAGCATAGAAAAACTGATACATTTCAACCCTTTAATGTTCAAACCAGCCAAAACCGGCCAGAATTCTCTACCCCTTTCTGTTGAAACTGGTCACTCAAACTAAAGTTAAGGTATTGTTCTCAAAATAAATACTTTCAAAATCTCATAGATTCGATATTATGTGAGATAATTAAGCGAGGTAAAGCCTTTACTATGAAAATATAATAGTATATATAGAATAATGTGAATGCCAAAGGGTTAAAGCCATTTTCACTGCAGACGCAATTATAAACATCTCTCTCCATTTAGCCCTATCAATACCGACACCCTGGCTTTCACCTTCACAAGTGTCATTCTTGATCCTTCTCTTCCTCTACTTCCTTCCACATTCATTTCCATTATTCCACGCACTGGAGAGGGGAGAATTAGATGCATTCTCTCACACAAGCACAGTTCCACAATCTTTGTCACACCATTGTGACCTGGTCACTGGCACAGATCCAAAACTTTAGTCACACCATTGTAACCAAATCACTGACAGTTTCACAATCTACGTCACACCGTTGTGACCTGGTCACTAACAGTTACTCAGTCTTTGTCACACCATTGTGACCTGGTCACTGACACAGTCCTATAATCTTTGGCTCACTGTTGTGACCTGGTCACTGACACAATTCTAGTCTGTCACACCATTGTGACTTGGTCACTGATACTGTTCCAGTCATTGTCATGAAATTAACTGCTCTAATTAATTCATCAATGACCTCGTCAGGTATTGTCAGAATTAATTGACGGTGTTGACAAACAACAGTGACTGGACTGACTGGTAAAGGAAGGGGAGACTGAGAGACAAGTGTTTGGATTATTTTGTATCATCAGTTCACTTATATTCTGAGTTCAAATCCCATCAAGGTCAAGAAGTGTGATTTTCAAGCTCCTATAGAGTTGAAGAAAGGCCAGTCATACTCTGAAGTTGAAGAATATACCCCCACCTCCCTACTCCTATTACTACAACAACACAGTCGCTCAGTTTGCTAGAAATAGTAACTAAACTGCCCTCAAATCAACAGTCTTTAAAAAAATGAATTGGATACATTATATAATACACTCCAAGACACACAATGTCTGAAAATAAAAGAGGGGCTGGTCACGGTTGGAACATCTTTAATCATATCTGTTGTATCAGGGCTGACCTGGGGCTAAATAGTAACAATAAAGATATCTCAGATTAGAT
>OZ024757.1:17037971-17052971 GCA_964016885.1 Eledone cirrhosa
CATGACCATAGCACTACCATCATGACCATAGCACTACCATCCTCATCATGATCACCATACCACTGTTATCACCACTACCACCACCATCATCATCATAGCTAACATCACGAACGAACGTTAAAATTCCTATTTACTGCCAGTAAACTGTACAACCCTAGGCAAGGTTATTGGCGAAGCCACGCCCTCCCCACTGTCACCTCAATAGTGAAGGGGACAAGCTCAATTACAAGGGGAAACAATCCCAATAAAAAAGGGGGCAAGCCAGCAATATCCCAGATACTAAATGTAGCAATAACCATATAACAGTGGGGTTTACTTCTATAGTTAATATATTTGGTCTATAGTATAGTTAGAGATAAAACCAACAACAGTAACACAAACACCACCAACAGCAGTAACACCACCAACAGTAGTAACACCACCAACAGCAGTAACACCACCAACAGCAGTAACACCAACAACAGTAGTAACATCACCAACAGTAGTAACACCAACAACAGTAGTAACACCAACACCACCAACAACAGTAGTAACACCAACAACAGTAGTAACACCAACAATAGTAGTAACACCAACACCACCAACAATAGTAGTAACACCAACAACAGTAGTAACACCAACACCACCAACAACAGCAGTAACACCAACAACAACAGCAGTAACACCAACAACAGTAACACCAACAACAACAACAACAGCAGTAACACCACCAACAGCAGTAACACCAACAACAACAACAGCAGTAACACCACCAACAACAGCAGTAACACCAACAACAACAACAGCAGCAGTAACATCACCAACAACAACAGCAGTAGCACCAACACCACCACCACCAACAACAACAACAGTAACACCAACATCACCAACAACAGCAGTAACACCAACAACACCACCACCAACAGCAGTAGCACCAACACCACCAACAACAGCAGTAACACCAACATCACCAACAACAGCAGTAACACCACCACCAACAGCAGTAACACCACCACCACCAACAGCAGTAACACCACCACCACCAACAACAGCAGTAACACCACCACCACCAACAACAGCAGTAACACCACCAACAACAACAGCAGTAACACCACCAACAACAGCAGTAACACCACCACCACCAACAACAGCAGTAACACCACCACCAACAGCAGTAACACCACCACCAACAACAACAGCAGTAACACCACCACCAACAACAACAGCAGTAACACCACCACCAACAACAACAGCAGTAACACCACCACCAACAGCAGTAACACCACCAACAACAGCAGTAACACCAACAACAACAACAGCAGTAACACCACAAACAACAACAGCAGTAACACCACCACCAACAACAGCAGTAACACCACCACCAACAACAGCAGTAACACCACCACCAACAACAACAGCAGTAACACCACCACCAACAACAGCAGTAACACCACCACCAACAGCAGTAACACCACCACCAACAACAGCAGTAACACCACCACCAACAACAGCAGTAACACCACCACCAACAGCAGTAACACCACCACCAACAACAGCAGTAACACCACCACCAACAACAGCAGTAACACCACCAACAACAACAGCAGTAACACCACCACCAACAACAGCAGTAACACCACCACCAACAGCAGTAACACCACCAACAACAGCAGTAACACCACCAACAACAACAGCAGTAACACCACCACCAACAACAGCAGTAACACCACCAACAACAGCAGTAACACCACCAACAACAGCAGTAACACCAACTACAACAACAGCAGTAACACCACCAACAACAGCAGTAACACCACCACCAACAACCGCAGTAACACCACCAACAACAACAGCAGTAACACCACCAACAACAACAACAGTAACACCACCACCAACAACAGCAGTAACACCACTACCAACAGCAGTAACACCACCAACAACAACAGCAGTAACACCACCAACAACAACAGCAGTAACACCACCAACAACAACAGCAGTAACACCACCACCAACAACAACAGTAACACCACCAACAACAACAGCAGTAACACCACCAACAACAGGAGTAACACCACCACCAACAGCAGTAACACCACCACCAACAACAGCAGTAATACCACCAACAACAGCAGTAACACCACCACCACCAACAGCAGTAACACCACCACCAACAACAACAGCAGTAACACCACCACCAACAACAACAACAGTAACACCACCACCAACAACAACAGCAGTAACACCACCACCAACAACAGCAGTAACACCACCACCAACAACAACAGCAGTAACACCAACAACAACAGCAGTAATACCACCACCAACAACAGCAGTAACACCACCACCATCAACAGCAGTAACACCACCACCACCAACAACAGCAGTAACACCACCACCAACAACAACAGTAACACCACCACCAACAACAACAGCAGTAACACCACCACCAACAACAGCAGTAACACCACCAACAACAACAACAGCAGTAACACCAACAACAACAGCAGTAACACCAACACCAACAGCAGTAACACCAACAACAACAATAGCAGTAACACCACCACCACCAACAACAGCAGTAACACCACCACCACCAACAACAGCAGTAACACCACCAACAACAGCAGTAACACCAACAACAACAGCAGTAACACCAACAACAACAGCAGTAACACCACCACCAACAACAACAGCAGTAACACCACCAACAACAGCAGTAACACCAACACCAACAGCAGTAACACCACCACCACCAACAACAGCAGTAACACCACCAACAACAGCAGTAACACCACCACCACCAACAACAGCAGTAACACCACCAACAACAGCAGTAACACCAACACCAACAGCAGTAACACCACCACCACCAACAACAGCAGTAACACCACCAACAACAGCAGTAACACCAACAACAACAGCAGTAACACCACCACCACCAACAACAGCAGTAACACCACCAACAACAGCAGTAACACCAACAACAACAGCAGTAACACCACCACCACCAACAACAGCAGTAACACCAACACCAACAGCAGTAACACCACCACCACCAACAACAGCAGTAACACCACCAACAACAGCAGTAACACCAACAACAACAGCAGTAACACCAACAACAACAGCAGTAACACCACCACCACCAACAGCAGCAGTAACACCACCCCCACCACCAACAGAAGCTACAAATAACACCACCACCACCAACAATAACACCAACAGCAATAACACCACCCCCACCACCAACAGAAGCTACAAATAACACCACCACCTCCAGCAACAACAAACTAAGCTACAGTTAACACGAACCCCCACCACAAACCACAACACTACCACCACCACCACCGCTACAAGCTGCAGCTAACACCACCACCACCTCCACAAACAGAAGCTACAACTAACACCAACACCACCAACACCAAACATAAGCTACAACACCACCACCAACCACACCCTCACTAACACCTCCAACTACAACACCAACAACAATCATAACCACCACCACTACCATTAACACCAACACCACCACTAAACAACCACTGCTACCACCAACACCACCACTAAACAACCACTGCTACCACCAACACCACCACTAAACAACCACTGCTACCACCAACACCACCACCATCACCATCAACAAACAGCCATCACCATCACCAACACCACTACAAACAAGCACTGATATTACCATCATCATCGCCAACACCACCGCAAACAACCACTCATATTACCATCATCATCATCACCATCACCACCACAAACAACCACAGCCATCATCATCACTAACACCACCATCGCCACCAACAAATATTGCCATCACCAACACCACCCCAAACAACCATCACCATCATCACCGCCATCGCCACCAACAAATACCGCCATCACCATCATCACCACCATCACCATCGCCACCATCGCCACCAACAAATACGGCCATCACCATCGCCACCACCATCATCACCACCATCGCCACCACCATCATCACCAACACCACCCCAAACAACCATCACCACCATCGCCACCAACAAATACCGCCATCACCATCATCACCGCCATCACCATCATCACCACCAACAAATACCGCCATCACCATCATCACCGCCATCACCATCATCACCATCATCACCACCAACAAATACCGCCATCACCATCATCACCGCCATCGCCACCAACAAATACCGCCATCACCATCATCACCACCAACAAATACCGCCATCACCATCATCACCACCATCGCCACCACCATCATCACCAACACCACCCCAAACAACCACCATCATCACCAGCAATAATCACAAACATAATCACCACAACCAACCACTGATATTACCAACATCATCATCACCAACACCACTACCACTACCGCAAACAACCACTGCTATCACAATCATCACCAACAACAATAACACCACCACAAACAACCACTACCACCACCACCAACAACAACAATACTATCAACCACTACCATCACCAACAACAACACTATCAACCACTACCATCACCAACAACAATACTATCAACCACTACCATCACCAGCACCACTACCATCACCAACAACAACACTATCAACCACTACCATCACCAACAACAACACTATCAACCACTACCATCACCAACAACAACACTATCAACCACTACCATCACCAACAACAACACTATCAACCACTACCATCACCAACAACAACACTATCAACCACTACCATCACCAACAACAACACTATCAACCACTACCATCACCAACAACAACACTATCAACCACTACCATCACCAACAACAACACTATCAACCACTACCATCACCAACAACAACACTATCAACCACTACCATCACCAACAACAACACTATCAACCACTACCATCACCAACAACAACACTATCAACCACTACCATCACCAACAACAACACTACCAACCACTACCACTACCATCACCACTATAATAATACCAACACCACCACAACACTATAATAACACCAACCCCACCACCACCACAACCACTACAACACCATCACCACTATAATCACAACACCACACCACTATAATCACACCACCACCACCACCACCACTATAATCACAACACCAACACACCACCAACACCACCACAACACCACACCACCACTATAATCAGCACACCACCACCACCACTATAATCACAACACCAACACACCACCAACACCACCAACACCACACCACCACTATAATCAGCACAACACCAACACAATCGCCACACCACCACCACCACTATAATAATCACCACAACGCCAACACCACCACCACTATAATCACCACAACACCAACACACCACCACTATAATCAGCACAACAACACAATCGCCACACCACCACCACCACCACCACTATAATCACCACAACACTACACCACCACCACCACCACCACCACTATAATCACCACAACACCAACACACCAATAACACCACCACCACCACCACCACCACTATAATCACCACAACACCAACACACCACCAACACCACCACTATAATCAGCACAACACCAACACAATCGCCACACCACCACCACCACCACCACCACCACAACACCACCACTATAATCACCACAACACTACACCACCACCACCACCACTATAATCACCACAACACCAACACACCACCACCACCACCACACCAACACACCACCACCACCACCACTATAATCACCACAACACCAACACACCAACAACACCACCACTATAATCACCACAACACTACACCACCACCACTATAATCACCACAACACCAACACACTACCAACACCACCACTATAATCACCACAACACTACACCACCACCACCACCACCACAACGCCAACACAACACTACACCACCACAACACCAACACACCACCACCACCACCACTATAATCACCACAACACTACACCACCACAACACCAACACACCAACAACACCACCACTATAATCACCACAACACTACACCACCACCACCACCACAACACCACAACACCAACAACACCACCACTATAATCACCACAACACTACACCACCACCACCACCACCACTATAATCACCACAACACTACACCACCACCACCACTATAATCACCACAACACCAACACACCAACAACACCACCACTATAATCACCACAACACTACACCACCACCACCACCACCACTATAATCACCACAACACCAACACACCACCAACACCACCACTATAATCAGCACAACACCAACACAATCGCCACACCACCACCACCACAACACCACCACTATAATCACCACAACACTACACCACCACCACCACCACCACTATAATCACCACAACACCAACACACCACCAACACCACCACTATAATCAGCACAACACCAACACAATCGCCACACCACCACCACCACAACACCACCACTATAATCACCACAACACTACACCACCACCACCACCACCACTATAATCACCACAATCACCAGAGATATTCCCTATTCTGTTTTGTCATAATCAGCCAATATCAAAACTCAACAATATGTATAGTATAGTTATATTTTCTGACAAATATAAACTAGATATCAACATACACACACACACAATGTGTGTGTGTGTGTGTGTGTGTGTGTGTGTGTGTGTGTGTGTGTGTGTGTGTGTGTGTGTGTGTGTGTGTGTGTGATCAAAGAACCAGATTCATGATATGCACACATGAAGTTAGTGAGAGGATAGGGAGACGAATAAAAGGCGTCACACACATCTCTCCCTCTCTCTCTCTCTATATATATATATAGAAAAGATAACAAGGACGATTGGTTACTCCTTATTGGTAGGTGACGCGCGTTTCGCCATTGATCAGCTCAAGGTTCGATCTGTATCGATCTTACCCGACTTACGCGTCACCTACCAATAAATGTAATGAAGGAGTAACCAATCGTCCTTGTTATCTTTTCAATATATTACACTCTGTATAGCTGTACACCTCGACACAGAAGTGAAACCTAAACATCGAGTGCTCTTCCGAGTGAACCTACAGTAACTCCAAGTTACACTCCCTATATATATATGTGTGTGTGTGTGTCTGTGTGTGTACATATATAAACACCTATTAATGTTTTACTAAATTAAAGTGTAAATATGCCATCGAAATAAAAGGAAGTGATATATTAATACATGTCGCTGTTCACTAAAAACCTCGTCAGATATATAATGTTGTACAATGAAATACATTAGACAAGGTTCAGTAGCTAATCCATTGTTTTACGGTCGTTTCAGTTCATTCTATGTAGATATTTAGTGGTAATAACTTGGTAGAAATCGCCAAGATATAGGGCAACTCAGGCCCGTTGACCCAGTTGTAGTAATTGGCCTTAATAATTATACACATACATACATATATAGCATAAATTATAAGTTTAACAATTTCTGTTTTCACCTTTATACGAGATCTTCTAATACATCTCTTTATCGAGTTCTCTCTGGATTTTGGTCTTCGTATTTAGTACTATATATATATATATATATATATATATGTGTGTGTGTGTGTGTGTGTGTGTGTGTGTAGAGGTTATATTTAATTTGTTGGGATACAACAAGCTAAAATATTTTTATAACTGATATAAAACACTCAACAAATTATTGGAGTAAATATACAATATATTAACAAATGGAAACTATATTTATAAAACCATATTTATTTCATTATACATATTTCAAGGGCCACCAAGTTTTATAAATAGTTTTATAAATAAATATTGACATACCCTGAAAAAATGCTACCTTAACGGTTGGAGCTTCCTGAAAACTAATCTGTTTTATTTTTTATCTGATGAAAGCGCACCATAATCTACATTGGTGGCCCTTGAAATATGTATAATGAAATAAATATGGTTTTATAAATATAGTTTCCATTTAATATATTGTATATGTATATATATATATATATATATATATATATATATATATATATATATATATATATATATATATATATTTATTTAAAGGTTAAACAAGGTTCAATGAATAAATAAAAGAATGAGTTTTACAATAGATTGGAAGCACTCAACAATTATGGTTTTCCGGAGTTATTAATATTAATTCAAAATATTAACAAAAATAGACATTCGTGTGATCAAGTATATTTTATTATACATATTTCAGAGGTACTGAGCTAACTTCAACAGTACGTCCTCATCAGATAAAATAAGATGATGCATGACATACCCTGACATAGTAGATGGTTAAGATTCAGTCATGGTAGTGAATATTCATGGTAGTATATATATGTGTGTGTGTGTGTGTGTGTGTGTGTGTGTGTGTGTGTGTGTGTGTGTGTGTGTGTGTGTGTGTGTGTACGCGTGTATATGTTGTGGTTTACTTGAAGCATTATAGAAAGTGTAGAAAATACTATTTTGTGGGAAAGCTAGCACAATCTGAATTGGACGGACAATGTTTTAAATGCAATAATAATTGTTTCTATTTTAGGCACAAGGCCAGCAATTACCCAGTACATTACTGGTACTTTATTTTATCGACCCCGTGAGGATGAAAGGCAAAGTTAACCTCGGCGTTGGGCTGTTACTTATATTTCGGGATAATTCAATACATTAGTAGAGTGTAAACATCAAATTTAATATAGAAATGGCTTCTACTGGGCTACAACTATCTAATTGAAATGCAGTCGTTCCAATATTATGTTTGAAGCTTGAAGAAACACAACTATGAAGTTTGGAGTAGCAATGGAGTGAGTCCAAATGGACCAAGACAGGCACACACACACACACATGCATGCATATATACACACATACATATGTCCATATCGCGCGTGTGTGTGTGTGTGTGTGTGCGTGTGTGTGTGCGTGTGTGTGTGCGTGTGTGTGTGTGTGTGCGTGTGCGTGTGTGTGTGTGCGTGTGAAAAGTAAACAGAACTAACAAAGCAACGAGACAGCACAATGAAGAAATACATTAGTTTAACGCTTGAAATAATAGATAAAGAATCGCACCTTTTCCCAGCATGCGACCTATCAACACTTCAATTCAAAATGCATGGTACATTGTAAGTACTGGAAAGTGGTGAACCGACTTATCTAGCGGTACGACTTATACACAAACATGAATCATCATCATCATCATCAACGTTTAACGTCCGTGTTCCACGCTTGCATGGGTTTGGACGGGGGTTTTCCCACTTGAGGCAAGAGTGATTGTCTTGCTCGCATAGGACTGTCTGGCAGGTTTTCTACAGTTGGATGCCCTTCCTAACACCAACCACATTTACAGTGTGGGTCTGGGAGGTTTTTACCGTGTTGCCTACACGGCCACATTACAGCGTGGACTGTGTGTTTTTTTGTCGTGACACCTACACGATCTCATTTGTTTCGGCCTGGATGGTGTATATATATATATATATATATATATATATATATATATATATATATATATATATATATGTGTGTGTGTGTGCGAAGTAATTCCGTCGGAAAAGTCCAGGAAAAAAGAGTGCTCTATGTAGGTAACAGAGCTTAATAGTTATGTAATAAACAACATAAGGCAATTATTCCATTTACCAGTGGTTTCTTAAAAGCAAAATATTTGCTTTCAATCCTCAGAATGAAAAAATCCTGGTCTGTTTATTGAATTTGGTTTTTTAAAATCCAAATTCAATAAACAGTAAATATTTTTATAACTGATATAAAGCACTCGACAAATTTTTGGAGTAGATATACGATATTAATAAATGGAAACTATATTTATAAAACCATATTTATTTCATTATACATATTTCAGGGATACCACATTAAATTAAATTAAATTACATATTTCAGGGATACCACATTAAAAGGGTACGTCAAAGCTATTTGTAAAACTGTTATATATTGTATTTTGTCTGATGAAGGCATACCATAATTTAATGTGGTATCCCTGAAATATGTATAATGAAATAAATATGGTTTTATAAATATAGTTTCCATTTATTAATATCGTATATATATATATATATATATATATATATAAATTGAAACAAAATGAAAACGAAATTTCATTTCTCACTCTTAGTATGGCACTTACTTAAATGTAAGTATGCATGTATACGTACATACATATATGTATACAGACGTACAGTAGCATGCACATATATATATATATATATATATATATATATACATATATATATACATATGCATACAGGTACACATACATATATGCACGTATCAGTTTAGCGGCGCTTATTATAACGTCGCTTTGTTCGTTTGTAAACAAACTGAACAGCCTGAATTTATGCCATACGGTGTTAAGGCAACCACGTCACCTTTTTGTTCAACACTGACACAGGAACGATGTACTAGTTTCAAGCTTGTTAGCTATCATCAGCACCGTTTACCCATCTGCCAGATAGTTGAACGTTCGAAAGTATATACTTTCCTTATGAAAATTAACGGCTGAGCAGCCTAATTTGCATATTGAGTGAGTTAAATCGGTCAGGCATACCGAAAACGATAAATTGAAACAAAAGGAAAACGAAATTTCATTTCTCACTCTTAGTATGGCACTTACTTAAATGTAAGTATGCATGTATACGTACATACATATATGTATACAGACGTACAGTAGCATGCACATATATATATATATATATATATATATATATACATATGCATACAGGTACACATACATATATGCACGTATATATATATATATATATATAGTGAACCGAAACGAAAAATGTAAGCTTTCAACCGGCGGTGCCTTTCTTCTTAGTGACATGACTACACACATATATGGTTCTACATTGACACAAAACTGATACAACAGTCTTGGCTTAACGAAGACAGTTGCCACTTTGTCCAGGGATTGCAAGAAGCTACACATTTAATACACACACGTGTACGTCAGGAAGCAGGTGGACCATAACGCACCAGAGTACTCAATACTTAGCGTAGTAGAGTGGGTAATAGGAAAATGTTTAACCCCGACGGCAGAGCTCAAGCCGTTTCGACGGCTATTTCTGAGTCCAGAAATAGCCGTCGAAACGGCTTGAGCTCTGCCGTCGGGGTTAAACATTTTTCTATATATATATATATATATATATATATATATATATATATATATATATATACGCACACACACGATATTTGTAAAATCATTGGGTGGAAAACAGCAATCCTTGACAAAATCTAATTGTCTGACTCGTTATAATTATATATATATATATAATATTAATAAATGGAAACTATATTTATAAAACCATATTTATTTCATTATATATATTTCAAGGATACCAAGTTAAATCATGGTATGCCTTCATCAGACAAAATACAATATATAACAGTTTTACAAATAGATATTGACGTACCTTTTCAAAAAGGTCGAGTGCTTTATATCAGTTATAATAATATTTGCTTGTTGTATCCCAACAATTTAAATAGAACTTTTGCATATATATATATATATAGAGAGAGAGAGAGAGAGAGAGAGAGAGAGAGAGAGAGAGAGAGAGAGAGAGAGAGAGAGAGAGAGAGAGAGAGAGAGAGAGAGAGAGAGAGAGAGAGAGAGAGAGAGAGAGAGAGAGAGAGAAAGAGAGAGAGATGGAAAAAGTGAAATTTCATTTCTCACTCTTAGTACTTTATATATTTATATAGATATATGTGTGTGTGTGTGTGTGTATATATATTTATAAGGACACATATGTATGTGTGTGTGTTCGGATCTAGCTGTCGAAACGGCCGGAGCTCAGACGTCGGAGTCCTGATTCTTGTCCTTATAAATATATACATATGTGTGTGTGCGTGTGTAAATACATATGTATGTGTGTGTGTGCGTGTGTAAATACATATGTATATATATATATATGTGTGTGAGTAAGTGTGTATAGATATGTATATGCACATCATTTGAAAAGGTGGACAGAGACGTGAGCAAGGAAGCGGCTCTGTCAAATTTCCCATCTCCACGGGTAATATACTAGTAGTTTACTCGATTTTCAAGTATTAGTATTATTTATCGGGATCGACTATTATTATTATGGCTATTTGCATTGGGACACTCACATTTGAAATTTCCCACACACATATATGGAGAGAGAGGAGAGAAGGGTCAGATATAGATAGATAGATAGATATATTTCTTTTATTTGCCACCAGGGCATCAAAAGTGGGACAAGTACAATGGGGGGAGTTTACAAAACAAGGCGTCCTCAATAAGGAGGAGGCAATAACAATATATAAAAATAAAATAAAATATAACAAAAAATAAAATTTATAACAAAGTCCTCAATAGAGAGGAGGCGCCTTGGGGGGTCGCACACACCCCCGAAAAAAAGTGTGCAACCCTTCTCCTCAGGAGCACAGAGAAGGGGTGCTCCCTTGGTCTTTCATCTTCCTCACCTATAGTCTCATGTAGAGTGAAGGCCCATTCACACGGGCCATTCTCGCCACTTTCACCCATCTTTCATAAAAACGGCTGGGGTGCAATAGATAGATATGTTTCTTTATTAGCCACAGGGACACAAAAGAAGGGGACAAATAGAAAGGGGGAAGTTTACATACAATAAAAACGTGTAAAATACTATCACAAATGCAATTTAAAAAATCAATCGATTTTCCCCAATAGGGGGAGACATTACATATGGGTACAACACATACCCCCGAAAAAATTAGATAGATAGATAGATGGCTAGCTGGCTGGATAGAGATATAGATGGATGAATGGATAGGTAGATAGATGGTTGGATGGAGGGAGAGAGAGGGATTGATAGATAGAAGGTTGGATAAATGAAGGGACAGATAGATAGAGAGAGACAAACAGATAGGCATATAGATAGGCACCTTAACTTGTAGAAGCCCATCATTTTTCTTGGGTCATACAAAATATTACTTTAAATAACATATTGAGGGTGGGTAACATTTATATACCTATCTATCTACTTGTCTGTCTGTCTATGTATCCGTTTATATATTTACCTACCCACCTCTCTCTCTCTCTCACCCTTCCACCACCTCTTTTACCCCATTTTAATTTTATTTTGATCATGCCTTTATTTTTAATTTCATTTGCACCGTTTCCTCTCACCCCCTTTTTGCTATATGTCTCTCCACCACTCCCCTACACACCCTTTGAACTCTCTTCCCACACACTTTTCACCTGAAGAAGGGCTTATGCCCGAAACGTCGTTCCCCACCACCACCCCACTCTCAAGAGCGTGAAATTAATAAACATTCGTTGTACTGCCTCTCTGTTTTGTTCCCGTTCAATTTTTCATTATATATATATATATATATATTGAGAGGTGGGTAGGTAAATATATAAAGATGCATATATATATAACATATATATATATATCATATCATATATATATATATATATCACATATATATATATATATATCATATATATATATATATATATATATAAAAATGACTTCTATATGATTAAAACTCTTTTATCGTATACTCTACCAATGTATTGAGTACCTTTTGTAACTGTAGTTCCATTCCGAATATATATATATATAGGAAAAAGTATGACCCCGCCGGCAGAGCTCAAGCTGTTTCGACGGCTATTTCTGGACTCGAAACGTCGAAACGGCTTGAGCTCTGCCGTCGGGGTCATACTTTTTTCCTATTACCCACTCTACTACCCTAAGTATTGAGTACTCTGGTGCGTTAGGGTCCATCTGGTTCCTTACCACAACTCCTTCGTTATATATATATATCTGAAGATCAACTAAATAATAAATGAGGCCTCAGTGAGGTCATTCGAGCAGCTAGAAATGACAGTCAATTTTCCTCCCAAATCACATCCTACCATTGTAAAGAAGGAAATAGAATACATTAGAGAAAAAGAGATAATGTAGTCATTGATATCTACAAAAAAAGATGGGATGGTCACAACAGGATTGCTGCGCTGCATCTGATCATGTTTGTTTAGTCGTTGGGAAAGAGAGAGGGCTACAAACACAATATATATATATATATATATACACATGTGTGTATGTTATATATATATATATATATATATATATATATATATATATAAATATATAATATTCATTTTATTAAGGCTACATAGTGAGACTTGTAACTACAGTTTCGCCTGTTTATCTCATGAATAGTTGAACTCTATTTCGGTATTGAGTACCTTTTTTGTCATCAGATTCATACGTGTGTGTGTGTGTGTGTCGGGTTCGATCGGGGGTAACCACAGTAAGTAAGGTAGTCAATACATAGCAGAGTATAAATATTTAATATAGAAATGGCTTCTACAGAACTAGAACTGTTTCATTCGGAGAGAGAGAGAGAGAGAGAGAGAGAGATTTGAATAGAATAGAATAGAATAGAAGATAGTGAATTATATTTCAGAACAGAGCAGAGCAGAGCATTTTGTGGAACGATAGGGGACATTGTTGAAAGACGAGAAATGGGGGAGGGGAAAACTAGGCTAGGGATCCTGAATGTGTGAAAGGGAGTGGGAAAAGGCGGTGGGAGGGAGCGACATTTGTAAGATCAATATCTGAAACCATGTCAGTTTGTGTAGACACACACACGCACATACACACACACATTCACATAAATGTGTGGGATGTATTAATGTATTATTTAACTAACTTTAACAAAATCCGATTTACCATATTCAATACAGAATGTGGGTGAGTGTGTGGTAAATCGAATATAATTTATAGTTAATTAAATAAATATTATACACAACAGAAATATATATATAATTATGATTATTAATAATAAAGCACCAGTTATGCACTAGGGTCGATTTAATCGACTTTCCCCTCTCTCAAAATTACTTGTGTCTATAGTAGAAATCTTTATTATTAATATGAAGATTAAATAGTGAATCTTGTTTCTGCTTTTCACAGGGTCAACCACATACGGATCTCTCTATTGATATATATATATAAATATATATAAAAATACATATATATGTATTTATAATTATACACATACACACATAAATATATGTGAGTGTGTGTGTGTGTGTGTGTATTGGTGTAGTTTCTAAGGAAAATGGTCAGCGAATAAAAATTAAAAAAAAAGATATTTGGAATAAAGATACTATT
>OZ024757.1:17055471-17060471 GCA_964016885.1 Eledone cirrhosa
CGCCATCATTAAACCAACACCGCCATTACTACTAGTAGTAGTGAACTCATTGTTATTCGTTTCATCCATCGTATATACATAACATATATATATATATATATATATAGATATATATATACATGTATGTGTGTGTGTGTATACGTGTATGTATGTGTATATATATATATATATATATATATGTGTGTGTGTGTGTGTGTGAGTGTATATCTCTCTATATATATATATGTGTGTGTGTGTACGTATAACTATATATGTATATGTGTGTGTATGTGTGTACAGCTTCTAATATTAACTACTGCAAGAAACCATTACTATTAATATCTACTGAAGAGTGGTAAATTGGCAGAAATGGTAGAGTGTCGGACAAACTGTTTTTGCGGTATTTAATTACGGCTCTTTATGTTCTGAGCTCAAAATCTACCGATGTCACCTTTGCCTTTTATCCTACCTTTCCGAGGTCGATAAAATAAAGTACCCGTCAAATTCTAGTGTCGATATAATCAATTTTCCCTCCCCCAAAATAACTGGCATTGTGCCTAGATTAGAAAAAAAATTAAGGGAGATGGATTGGCAGAAACGTGAGAGCTTCGGACAAATGCTTAGTTCATATTTAAATTAAAACCTTCCAACATAATTTTATATAAATACCCTATGTTAGAGATACTGTCTTAATAATTAACAAATTTAGTAAATTTCTCCAAATTCTTTATTAACCCTTTTAATACCAACCTGCCCAAAATCGCCTCCAGTTCTATGAAACAAAATCGCCCGTTTTAAAGAGTTTTTATTTAACCCTTTAGCATTTACATTACCTCTATATTTACTATTGTATTTTAGCAGTAAAGGGTTTATCTCACAATGTTGGATCTATGAGATGTTGATATCATTTATTTTGAGAACAATACCTTAACAATACCTGAACATAGATCCCATATTATGTGGGTTAGTTATGTAAGATAAAGCCTTTACCACAAAAATACAATAGTAAATATAGAGTAATGTAAATGCTAAAGGGTTAACATCAGTATGAGTGGCCAGTTACAGTCCGTTTGAACAGAAAGAAGTGAGAGAATTCTGGCCAGATACAGCCGGTTTAAATGCTAAAGGGTTAAATCAAAACCGTCCAACGTGAATTTATATGAGAATCTTTCGTTAAGTTATGTTCCAAATAGCATCTTAATTAGGAAATAATTAAGTTTAAATCCCACCAAGGATAACTTTTCCTTTCATCCTTACTGGATCGATAAAATAAAATACCAGTTAAATATTGTGGTCGATATAATTGAATCCCCGCCTTGTGCCTAAATTAGAAATCATTTTTAACCACTGAAGAAAAACAAAAGACTTTTTGAAGCATATAGCCTTTATTTGCGTATTCTTGCACTTACGGCCAGATGGTGATGATGATGATGATGATGATGATGATGATGATGATGATGATAATGGTTTCTACATTTGGCACAAGGCCAGCAATTTTTGTGGCGAGGGAAAAGTCTATTATATCCACTCCAGTAGTTTACTGGTACTTTTATTTTCTCGAACCTGGAAGAAAGGCAAAATTAATCTCGGAAGGACGGGATTTGAACCCAGGATTTAAAGAACCAGAACAAATACTTTTAAGCATTTGTCCGATGCTCTAACGATTCCTATAATCCACCGCTTAATAATGGTCTCTGATTTAGGAACAAGGCCAGCAATTTTGGGGGGAAAGGAAGGTTGATCAAATCGACCTCAGTGCATTACTGGTACTTTATTTTATCGACCCCGTAAAGATGAAAGGTAAAGCTACCCTCGGCGGAACAGTAACTATATGCCGCAGAGAATGCTGTCCGACGCTCTACCGATACCGCCAATCCACTAATAATAATTGTTTCTACTTCTGGCACAAGCCCAGCAATTACCCCAGTGCATTACTGGTACTTTATTTTATCGACCCCGTAAATAATAATTGTTTCTACTTCTGGCACAAGCCCAGCAATTATCTCAGTGCATTACTGGTACTTTATTTTATCGACCCCGTAAATAATAATTGTTTCTACTTTTGGCACAAGCCCAGCAATTATCCCAGTGCATTACTGGTACTTTAATTTATCGACCCCGTAAATAATAATTGTTTCTACTTTTGGCACAAGCCCAGCAATTATCTCAGTACATTACTGGTACTTTAATTTATCGACCCCGTAAATAATAATTGTTTCTACTTTTGGCACAAGCCCAGCAATTATCTCAGTACATTACTGGTACTTTATTTTAGCGAAACGCTTACTTGGAGCAGCATCCTTTCATATTTCACGTCATATATTTAGCAGGGGGACGAAGCTTTGCTAACCCTACTCGATAGATCCCCTATTCTTTCATGGCTTAATGGCTCTATAAGGATGAAAGGCCAAGTTAACCTCGGCAGGGATTTGAACTCAGACCGTAAAGGGGCGTAACGCTATGCTGCAAAGCATGGCGTCCGACTCCCTACTGATACTGCCAATCCACATGGTAGTACAATGGAAGTTGCTCCTTCCAATCACTGACAATGCTATCAAACGGTTATTGTTATCAAAATAATTATTTGATTCCGATTATAAGAGTCGATTATTGGTATCGAAAAGGCTTTGTCCAAAAATGATCACAATAACCGGCTTCCATCGCCTCTGCCACCACCACCACAGAAATAGTAGTAGTAGTAGTAGTAGTGACAATGGTGGTTGAGATGGTAGTATTAGTAGTGGTGGAAGGGATGGTGATGAACATGGTGAATTAGTTATAGTAGTAGTAGTAGTAGTAGTAGTAGTAGTAGTAGTAGTAGTAGTAATAGTAGTAGTAATAGTAGTAGTAATAGTAGTAGTAGTAGTGGTAGTAGTAGTAGTAATAGTAGTAGTAATAGTAGTAGTAGTAGTAGTAGTAGTAGTGACAGTGGTGGTTGAGATGGTAGTATTAGTAGTGGTGGAAGGGATGGTGATGAACATGGTGAATTAGTTATAGTGGTTGTGGTAGTAGTAGTAGTAGTAGTAGTAGTGGTAGTGGTAGTAATAGTAGTAGTAGTAGTAATAGTAGTAGTAGTAATAGTAGTAGTAGTAGTGGTAGTAATAGTAGTAGTAGTGGTAGTAATAGTAGTAGTAGTAGTAATAGTAGTAGTAGTAGTAGTGGTAGTAGTAGTAGTGGTAGTAATAGTAGTAGTAGTAGTAGCAGCAGCAGCATTAGTAGTAGTAGTAGTAGTAGTAGCAACAGTCGTAGTAGTCTCGTAATTCTCCGTCACGAAGGACATTAACAAAAAATTACTTAATCATGTTTAATTAACAATAACAGATTTCGGTGGAATATTAAATGTTATACTCTCAAGGAGTAAGGTTATGTATGCATGTAACGTGATGTTGTGGCCTTCATTACTATCCACCACCCTATCAAAAGCAGACGATGACCTCCATTTGGGAATTACACAATAGATAATATTGAATAATAAAGGACTAGCAAAAAGCTGTGACTGTTCAGCTGCCTGCCTGTGTGTGTGTGTGTGTGTGTGTATATATATATATATATATAAATAGTGTACCCCCAGGGTTTCGCGGTCCCGGTTATTCGCGGAAATTTCCTTAGAACTTAACTATGAACTGTTCGTGGAAACCACCGCATATTCGCAGAATCGTAAATATCTTCCGCGATTTTAGTGGCAATATATATTTTTTCATCTCGGCGACAGAGAGTTTCTGCCCTTTACGTTCTAGATACGATTTTTACTGCGGCCTTTTACGTTCAGTACCAGTAATGCATTGGGTATTTGCTGGCCTTGTGCCAAAAGTAGAAACAATATATATTTTTTTGCGCTAAATTATTAACAACAGTATTTGCCAGCCTATAATTTACGTTATATTTCGACGTTTAGTCATTTTTATGGACCACGTCAAATATTCGCGGGTACTCTAGGAACGTAAACCCCGCGAAGACCAGGGGACAACTGTGTGTGTGTGTGTGTGTGTGTGTGTGTGTGTGTGTGTGTGTGTATGTGTGTGTGTGTGTGTATATATAGAGAGAGAGACACACACACATGGTGTCCAACGCGTAAAGACACTTTTCCTACTATATCAAGCGTTAAACTAATATATTTCTTCAATGTACTGTGCCGTTTGCTTTATTATTTCTGTTTACTTTTTACATGTGTGTATATATATATATATAGTAATAATAAATTTGAAGACTAAAATCCGAAGAGGGCTCTATAAGGATAATATACATAAAAATATACATAAAAACCGTTAGAGCAAATATCTATTAAAATAACAGATTAAAGTTTAAGCAAAGAATCGCTGCTTTCATCCTTAACGGGATCTTCTGAAACGTGTTTATATGAAGATCCCGTTAAGGGTGAAACCAGCGATTCTTTGCTTAAATTTTAATCTGTTGTTTTAATATATATATACTAGCAGAGGTACCCAGCGTTGCTCGGATATTAAATAGCAGTTGTGTATACCATTTATGTCAATACTTCAGTGCTGCTTCGAAACCTATACTTTTACAAAATCATCGGTTTTTTTTCCAAAAGGGGGTTCCTGCCCCCAGGGGTCCCCTACTCAATATGTGCCAATTCTGAGAGTTCACATTCATCTGTAGAACAAACGTAGCCCATGTGTCAAGTTTCGTGAAAATCGGTTGCGAACTCCAGACGTTATGACGTTTTGTTGCATTGCACTGCAGTGCTTCAGTCGACTCCAAGGAAGTGGTTAAAGGGGGTTATCTGCCGGGGGGCCTATAATCAATATCTGGAAAAATGAAAGTACCCATGACCATAAGTAACCAATGTCTTAAGTTTGGTGAAAATACTGTAGAAATGCATAAGGTTTATACATGCGCGAGCGCGCGCGTGTATGTGTGTGTGTGTGTGTGTGTGTGTGTGTGTGTGTGTGTGTGTGTGTGTGTGTGTGTGTGTGGGTGTGTGTGTGTGTGTGTGTGTGTTTGTGTGTGTTTGTGTGTGCGTATGTATGTGTATGTCCATCGGGGCATACGGATGTACT
>OZ024757.1:17067971-17070471 GCA_964016885.1 Eledone cirrhosa
TCCTATAAGACAGGTCTTATATTATTTTTTCTTCAGAAAAAAGACACTAAATCTTATTTTCGGAGTAGGGTCTGTATTTTTATACAAAAAATAACAGCACAAGAGTTTTGATAAAAGTATCATTATACTGACGTCAAATTATATTATAAGAGTTTAAAATATCATCATTAAAAGAATTTATTATATATAAAATAAAGTACCAGTAATGCACTGAGGAAATTGCTGGCCTTGTGCCAAAAGTAGGCACAATTGTATTAGTAATCAGCAAGACTCTGGGTATCTGAGTTTTATATTATTTTTTTATATTAATTTTTCTGTGCTAGGGCTTACATTAGACAGCAACATAAAAAAATCATGCTAGGACTTATTTTTTCTTAGTAGGTCTTATAATAGGAGAAAGACGAGATATGTGAAGACATGATGCAACTTTTTCATATCTTAATTGATTGAATAAGTTGCTGCAAACATCACACTGATAATCACTTAATCATTTAAATAGATACAACTATATCTGTGTCTTTATGTGAGTGTATATATGTATATATATATATATATATATATATATATATATATGTATGTATGTATGTGTGTGTATGTGTGTGTGAATAAGTGCAGATGAAGCAACCAAGGTGAAACTCCGAACTCACAGGCCAATTTCTATACTTAGAAAATTTATACTCTAATCACCAGTATTGAGTGCTTATTCAGTTTAATGTTTGAGTGTTTGAAACACTTTCTAATGTGTGTGTGTATGTGTGCAATATATATATACACACACACATACAAATATATATTATATATATATACATACTAATTTATATTAACAGAGTTGTCAACCTCTAAAAACCCAAACGGGGAATAACATGAAAAAAAGTGCTCCCAACAACGGAGAAATGAGACAAAATAGGGAAAATTTTACACAATGAAAGCTATACCTATTTTCACAAGAGGTGGGTGGGAGATCTCCCCGTCAGATGGGAAGAGTTGATAGGTCTGTATTAGGAATGTTTAATATATCACACCCAGGTCATATATTTTTGCACTACAATTAGAAAGCAGAAAAATAAATGTTGAAAAAAAAGGCCCAGAAGAAAACTAAAAACCGAGCAAATTTTAAAATGGACGCAAATCTGGAGG
This sequence comes from Eledone cirrhosa, assembly GCA_964016885.1. Taxonomy (NCBI): domain Eukaryota; kingdom Metazoa; phylum Mollusca; class Cephalopoda; order Octopoda; family Eledonidae; genus Eledone; species Eledone cirrhosa. Next base: position 17,069,109 of record OZ024757.1, read on the forward strand.
GATTAAGCATAAATCTTTTTTATATTTTCCGATATTTCTTTAAATAAAGCATTTGGGATACTCAGTATGAAGTGGAATACATATCACAAATGATATATATAACTTTTTATACCTCTGTTTGTTGTTTTCTCGAACTATATATATATATATATATATATATATAGTTCGAGAAAACAACAAACAGAGGTATAAAAAGTTATATATATATATATATATATATATATATATATATATATATATTAGTATAATTAAAATATCATACACTTAACGCGTATGAAATTTTAATTATACTAAATAAGGTCTTTTGTAATAAATTGAGCAATGTTTCCCCTGCTAACAAGGGCTATATATATATATATATACATACATATATATATATATATATATATATACATACATATATATATATATACATACACACATATATAATAATAATTATTATTATATATATATATATATATATACACACACATCAGAATGGATGCGGTAAAAACCAGTTAGACCATTACTCAGAGTTCTCGATACTTGGGGTAGTAGAGTGGGTAATATGAAAAAATATGAGTTCGGATCAAGCTGTTGAAACGGCCTGAGCTGAGCCTTCGGGGTTCTGAGTTTTTTTCACATTCGCAGGTCAAGCAAAAAAGCCCTTTCAAAATATGGCTAAATTTACCACCTTCCCCCAACAATATCATAATCCCTTTGGTTTGTCATGTCGTGGGGAGGACCTAATTATAATAATTGACATACTGTAAAAGAACATAAACTCGGAACGAAAATATAATTTTAATCTAAAGGTTTATATATATATACACACATATATATATATATATATATATATATAGTTATGTAATAAACAACATAAGATAATTAATTCATTTACCAGTGGTTTCTTGAAGACAGATATTTATATGTCTTCAGGCGTCAGAATGAATAACATGTTATTCATGTCTTCAAGAAACCACTGGTAAATTAATTAATTATCTTATGTTGTTTATTACATAACTAAAAAGCTCTGTAGCCTACATAGAGAACTCTCTTTTCCTTTACCTTTCCTACGGAAATACTCCACACACACACACATACATATATATATATATATATATATATATATACATATATATATTAATTAATTTTATTATGGCTAAATAGAGAATCTTGTTACTCTGGAGTTAGCCTTATTAAAATGAATATTTAAACTCTACTTCAGTATTGAGTACTCTTTACTTTCGGTCGTCAACTACATACGTATATATATATATATATATATATATATATATATATATATATATATATATATATATATATATATATATACACACACACACAGGACTAGAACTGTCCTTCGAATGAAACAGTTCTAGTC
>OZ024757.1:17075471-17100471 GCA_964016885.1 Eledone cirrhosa
TATGGAAAATACATCCTCCAAGTAAAATTAGTTTTAAGTTAATTTGTAAAGTTTTATTAATAAAAATAGGTAAGAAGTGACTTTTGGCCCACCCTGAATATACAAGGCTAGGCTGAAAAGTTTATATGTTGACAATGAAGGAGTGATGCTAGAGCAATGAAATCTTGCATGCATTAATTTCAACTGCATTGTTTCTTTCCAGGGACTATGTTGAAAAATAAACCTCATTTGGTCATTCCATGAGAGTATCTTGGTCAGCCTATGAACTTTTCGGCTGACCCTCATATGTTCTTAAAGACCAGCTTAATAATGAGAAATTAAAATATAACAAATATCTCCAAATTCTTGATTTTCAAAATGATTTCAAAGTCATAAGCAGTGTTTTTTTTTTAGAAATATGGCAATGAAAGGGTTAAAATGTTGATATTGATCTCAAACCTTTCTATCATACTTTTAGTTATGTTCCAAACACCAATTTAATAAGAAAGCCATGGTATATTACTAAATTCTTCCAAATTCTGGAGTTTCAAAATAAATTGAAAATTTTTAAGTAGTATCATTCATTAGAAATATAACAAAATATAACAATTTTAATGAGAAGTTAGCTATATTACTAAAATCCTCCAAATTCTTGATTATTTTCAAAATTAATTTTAAATGATATGCAATATCTTTCATTAGAAATATGGTAATGGGTGGGTTAAAAAAGATTTATATTTATATTTCATGAATTTTATGTAAGAACTTTTATCAAGTTATGCTCCAAACACCTACTTAATAATGAGAAAGTTAGCTATATTCCTTCAAATTCTTGATTATTTTCAAAATTAATTTTAAATGATATTTATATATCTTTCATTAGAAATATGGTAATGAGTGGGTTAAGAAAATGTTATTATATTTTATATAAGGATCTTTATTTATTAGGTTATGCTCTAAACACCTACTTAATAATGAGAAATCTATATTACTAAACTCCTCAAAATTCTTGATAATTTTCTAAATTAATTTAAAATGATATGCAATATCTTCCATTAAAAATATGGTCACAAATTGGTTAAGTTTATCATTCTGGTGTAGACCAGAGGGCAATTACTATCATTAAAATTAAAATGTGGTTAGGGGAAAGAACTCAAATGAGCCAATGACATTGATTTAGATAATTAAATTAACTCTTTAGATACCAAACTCCCTTAAACAGCCTCTGGACCTCTTATACTAAGCTGTGTATATTTATCTAAAACATCTTCCATCATAATTTTACACAAAGAACCTTTGTCAATCTTTTTACCACCATATTTCTAATGAAAGACACTGCCTAAAATTTTCAAATAATTTTTTAAATAATCGAGAATTTTGAGAGATTTAAATCTATAACTAAATTTCTCGTTATTAACCTGGGGGTTCTTAGACTTATATAAACATACACACAATGCATTTACTATCTGTCACATTACTACAATAAGGTGGTAAATTGGCAGAGCCATTAGAACATTGGATAGAGTGCTTTGCAGTATTCGGTCCAGCCCTCTGCTCTCCAAGTTCAAATGTCGCCTTTCATCCTTTCAAAGTCGATAAAAAGTACCAGTCTAGTACTGAGGTTGATTCTTCGTCTATACCTCTTTCTCACTTCCACTCTCTCACCTTTTCTGGCAGAAATTTGCTGTACTTAGGCCTGGAGAAGGTTGGGCTCCGCCAGGCTTATAAATGCCCGCGAAATGCCTTATGCTAATATAGCGCCCTCTACGACTCCATCAGAAATTACGGAGCCATACCATACATATGGCTACAATAAGTTCACTTTTTAATCATTAGGTCCTAGGTTCTGAAACTATATTTGTTCCTGTAAATAGATATTTCCTGGCATCGAAGATGCTACTTTTTTCCTAAATTAAGTCTTAAGTCTCAAAATTCTACCATGAGTCCTGGAGGCTGAAGGTTGTTTATTATTATTTTTTCAAATTTTTGGTTGTCAAAATTAGGATGCGTCCTCAAGGACAAAGCGTCTTAGGCACCAGGGAAATACAGTATTTCTCAAAAAGTTACTCATACACATTAACATAATTATTAACACCACACCCGCTACAACTACTACTACTACCATCAGCACCACCACACACCATCACTACTACCACCACACCATCACTACTACCACCACAACATCACTACCACCTCCATACTAATATCACCACACCCACCAGAGTTACTATCACCACCACTACCTCAACAATACCATCACCATTACACTAAGACTATACCATCACCATTACAACGTTTGATAATGCTTGACTTGGAGCTAAACAAGTTGGAGTAAGATGGGATGGTCACCATTGGAATGGCCCTGATAATACTTAACCTAGGGATAAAAGACAACAATCTATTCGTAAACAAACCAAAACCAGAGCCTCTATATGGACACTATAAATGCTATTTATAGCAGTCAAATCTTCCCCAAACTGAACAGTGTCAAGGACAGATTGGGCTAGTGTGGAAAATGGCCGATAAACGATGATGATGATGTTGATGATGTGTTACAACAACCTACTTTATTATTCCCTGTCCTTTCAACACACTACCTATGTTGTCACCTTACCCACCCGCATACTACACCACCACACCACTTCTACCACTACTACTATCTCACCTGTACAACTACTAATCAAGTTACACAGGTCACACACACACAGACATGTGTCACTCAGTGTATGTATGTGGGTTGGAATAGGTACACCATATCCCTGCTTGCTTGTCTACATGGTGAATCCATGTCATAAGAAATGGTTAAAAGGATTTGTGTCATGAAGGGCATCTGTCTGTAAAACAAGAAGTCCTGACCAACCCATGCCAACATGTAAAAGCAGACATAAAAACAATAATGATGATGAGGATTATATATATATATGTGTATATATATGAATGTATAGTGTATTTGGTAATATACTGTATGTTTAATTTAAAAATAATATAAAATAATTGTTTCTATTTTAGGCACAAGGCCAGCAATTACCCAGTACATTACTGGTACTTTATTTTATCGACCCCCGTAAGGATGAAAGGCAAAGTTAACCTAGGTGGGATTTGAACTCAGATTATAAAGGGGCGTAACTCTATGCTTCAAAGCATGGTGTCCGACTCTCTACCGATACTGCTAATCCACCGCCCTAATAATATAAAATAATATAAAAATAATATAAACAGTATATTACCAAATATACTATACATACATTCATGTATACATCGCTATTTCAGAGCACCAATCCTAATATATATATATATATGAAAAATTCAGGACCCCGACCGCTGAGCTCCTGCCATTTCAATAGCTACATCCGAGCTCTGAGTTCGGATCTAGCTGTTGAACGGCAGGAGCTCAGCCGTTGGGGTCATGAATTTTTCATATATATATATATATATATATCAGTTTAAACAATATGTAACAGGATATATCAATTGAGAAACAGCCAGTATTTTGTACATAAATACATACTTCAGGATGCTATAACAGCCTTCATATATACATACATGCAAATATATACCCACACCCAAATATATATAGTACAGGGAAAAATTTGTGCTCGATGGTGTGAGCTCAGCCGTCAGACACTAACTTTTCATTACACATACACTTTACTAAGCTGAACAGGGTCTTACTAGTCTAAACTAGTAACTCCCAATCTATATATATATAGATGTGGGTGTATATATACTTTTTTTAAAGTTGGCTGATGTGTAGCACACAAAACAGATATGAGGAAATGATAAAGTTTACTGATAGTATTATATTTACTATTGTATTTTCACGGTAAAAGCTTTACCTCACATAATTATCTCATATAATATCGAATCTATGAGATTTTGATGTCATTTGTTTTGAGAATAATACCTTAACAGTATGAGTGGCCAGTTAAAGCCAGTTTGAACAGAAAGGGGTGAGAGAATTCTGACCGGATACAGCCAGTTCAAATGCTAAAGAGTTGAAGTGGGAACACTGGTACCACAATAAAATGATGAATGGTGGTGTTGGTGTCACAATAAAATGCACCCAGAACGCTCTGTAGAGTGGTAGTGCTGATATCACAATAAAATGCATATAATACATTCTTTACAGTGGTAGTGATGGTGTCACAATAAAATGCACCCAGTACACTCTGTAGAATGGTGGTGTTGGAGCAACCGTAACACACAGATAGTACGGTACACACTGTAAAGTGGCAGAGCTGGTAATTACTTGAAAATCATAGTCAGTGTCTTTCATTAAAAAAATGGTAACAATTGGGTTATAATAAAGAAAGAGAGGGAGGATGGAAGGAAGACAGACAGCCAGACAGAAAGCTATATACATTCTACACCAGCTTTGAATGGCTAAGCATTATTATTATTAATTCTTCTCAAGTCAGTCATCATGCCTGATTCTCCACACAACATGGCAGTGTGCCTTAGTGAGAGAGGGAATTGTATGCTTTCTCCTTTATCGACAAATATTTCATCACCACCACTGCCACACAACTCATATACATGTGAGTCTATATACATTTATACATACCATGTACCTCTTGGTGTAAAAACATGGGCATATATATATATATATATGACTGCTTCAATAAATTAACCGTTACATATACAATAAGGATATCCGTAGTTAAAAATTTGCCTGGCTCCCAATGAGAGGCCAGCATTGAAACAGCTCCTCCAATATACAGTGGTAGCCACAACTGGACCCCTAGACCTAAGGTTACAAATACATGTTAAGTATATGAAATTTTAATTATATATATATATCTTAACCAAATATACACCCCAATCCACTACCCCTACCCTATCCTTCCACTCCCACCAACACCACCCTCTCTCTGTAAGGTTGGTACCACAACATCCAGTCCAAATAAATGAGATGAGATTGAGATCGTGTAGGTGTCACAACAACAAAAAAACACGCATTCCACACTGTAATGTGGCCGTGTAGGTAACATGGTAAAAAGTTCCCAGTTCCACACTGTAAATGTGGTTGGTGTTAGGAAGGGCATCCAACAGCCGTAGAAAACTTGCCAGATAGTCCTATATGAGCGAGACACGGTCACCCAACCAACCTTGCCTCAAGTGGGACAACTCCCGTCTAACCCATGCTAGCGTGGAAGATGGACGTTAAACGACGATGATGATATATATATATATATATACCCGACTTCCCACGGGTACAAGCCGAAGCTGAAGCATATAGACAACATGCCCCCCCCCCCCCCCCCCCCACACTTCAAAATGGTCGTGGAGGTGCCACGCCAAAAAAGCACCCAGCCCAGATTGTAAATGAGGTTGGTGTTAGGAAGGGCATCCAGCTGTAGAAATCAAGCCAGAATCAGTTCCCATATGAGCAAGACAAGGTCAGACGACTGAGCACTTTCCACAACAGGACAACCCATCAAACCCATGCTAGCGTGGAAGAATGGACGTAAAACGGTGATGATGATGATGATACACACACACACACACATATATATAAATATGTGGTTGGTGTTAGGAAGGGCATCCAGCTGTAAAATACCCAGTCAAATTTTCAGTCCTCATCGGAGCAAGCTGCGGCCAACTCTAGACAGACTTGCCTCCGGGTGGTGACGACCTGTCTAAACTATGCAAACATGAAAAAGTGGATGCTAAACAGTGATGATGATGATGATATATATAGAATAATCGAGAATCGGAATATCAGCCCACGAAATCACGATAAACAATATCCGATATATGTGGCAGAGGGCTCAATAATTTGGAAAAATCAGAGCTATAACTATCGTTAAAATACCAACACATAGAGATCATGCCTAAAATCACCCGTGCAGCCGAAAAAGAACGACCAGGAAGATTCGGGTCACTCAAATAAAATATCAATAAATTAATAAATTAAATGAAATATATATATATATATTGGTAAACGGTAAAGAAAATGCTGACAAATTGTTCACAGTGAAAAATAGTTTAATTAGGAATAAGTGAGAATTAGTAATAGTACTGGTTAGTATTCAGTTTTGGTTTTAAGTTTTACCGGTTGCGCATTTCTAATGCTTTTCAAAAATAATTTTTAGATAGAGCGTCCGTGATGTTTGCTCTAATCTGTAACTGAATACTAACCAATACTATTACTAATTCTCACTTATTCCTAATTAAACTATTTTTCACTGTGAACAATTTGTCAGCATTTTCTTTTCCGTTTACCAATATATCATAACTTGTGTGTTACACCTCTATTCTTTTAAATATATATATATATATATACACTTTTACCTGTTCCAGCCATCCGGCTGAGGCCATGCTAGGGCACCGCCCTTGTTGCTACACATTCTATCTCCAGCCTGCGTTGGCTGGCCATTGGTGTAAGAGGGAGTTTGTTGCTGCTGCCCTTAGGTTATATATATATATATATTAGTAAAGGAAGACCTAGAAAAGATGGTTAGAGACAATCTCAAAAGACTGAACCCTACAGAGGAGAAGATGAAGGAATGTTACAAGTGGAAGGAGGTGGGGTTGGAAAAGAACCATGCATGGCAATATGTATCATCATAATAATAATTTCTACTTTAGGCTCAAGGCCAGAAATTTTGTGGAGGGGGGGGGGGAATCGATTAAATTGACCTCAGTGCATTACTGGTGCTTTATTTTATCGACCCCGTAAAGATGAAAGGCAAAGCTAACTTCAGCATGATTTGAACTCAGAACGTAAAGGGCCATAATTCAATGCTGCAAAGCATGGTGTCTGACACTGCCAATCTACCGCCCTCCATCATCATCATAATAATAATAATAATAATTGTTTCTACTTTTGGCACAAGGCCAACAATCATCCCAGTGTATTACTGGTACTTTATTTTATCAACCCCCGTAAGGATGAAAGGCAAAGTCAACCTCGGCGGGATTTGAACTCAGATCGTTAAGGGACGTAACTATGCTGGAAAGCATGGCGTCCGACCCTCTACCGATTCTACTGCCAAATCCAATAATAATAATAATGGTTTCATTTATTGGCCACAAGGGCTGACATAAAGGGAACAATACAATAGACAAGGACAGTGGGGGTTTTACACAAAAATCAAGTAAAAAATAGGAAAACAATAACAATAAACAAGAAAAATACAACAATGAAAATTCCCCAATAGGAGGGATAACCATCCAGCCAGGGTTGAGTCAGGTATCCCACCAATCCTGAACCAGCCGACACTTCAAGGGCACCCCGGGAAGGGTACCCCTCTCCTCCTCAAATTCACCAGCCTACAGGTGCATGATCAGAGTGGGTCCACTCACACTGACCATTCTTGCCATATTCACCCACCTTTCAGCAAATGTACTGGGGGGGGGGGGGGCATTTCTCTCTGCCCCCTCACCTTCCTTTCCAAGTGAAATTTGAAAAAGTTGATGAGGGATTGGCCGAAGAGAAAAGTGTGTCTTCAGTCCTTTCAACCCATCACCATAATGCTAAGCTCTGTATCTTACAAGTGTTTCTACTTTTTAGCACAAGGCCAGCAATTCACCAGTACATTACTGGTACTTTATTTTATCGACCCTGTAAGGATGAAAGGCAACGTTAACCTCGGCAGGATTTGAACTCGGAACGTAAAAGGGCCATAACTAAGCTAGAAAGTATGGCGTCCGACCCTCTACCGATACTGCCAATCCACCGCCCTATCTGAATCTTACAATAATAATTGTTTTTCCTCAACTTCTCCATGTTGGCAAAGATTGGATGGGACATTTTGAGGCATTGTTTTATATCTGAATACCCTTCCTGACAAAAACCCTTTTAGTCGCCTCTTATGACACACATGGATGAGGTGTACCATTTGCAAACCAGATACACAAGGTTATATTTAAATATATAGAGTAAAGATTACACACTCACTGTTTGGTTTTCGCTTCCGTATATTTTATATCCCTATAGTTAATTTAACTGGCAATCAATGTTTATCATTGATTGACGAACAGTTGAAAATAATTATACTATAATATATATATATACTAGCTGGCCCTGTGCCGTCAAAAATGACGGCTAATTGTAAAATCTATACATAATATAAAAAAACAGATGTTTGTCGGTTCCTTTGTGCTCACTCACACAAGTGATACAAACATACACACACAGCTGTGACAAATCTTAGAACGCTATAGTTTCTCACCCCCACTTTCCTCGGCCATTATATAGATGTGTGTATTAGACACCCCTTCTTTCCTCAGTCGGTGTAATGGTGCATTTTATCGTGACACCAACACTTTAACCCTTTAATGTTCAAACCGGCCAAAACCGACCAGAATTCTCTACCTTTTTCTGTTGAAACTGGCCATAACTGGTCACTCAAACTGATGTTACGGTATTGTTCTCAAAATAAATACTTTCAAAATCTCATAGATTTGATATTATGTGAGATAAAGCATTTACCATGAAAATACAATAGTATATATAGAGTAATGTGAATGCTAAAGGGTTAAAAACACCCTTCCTTCCTCAGTCATCTCTAGTGTGTGACGGACAAATACACAAGACTATTATATTAGTAGATAGGTGTGTGTATGTGTGTGTGTGTAATAAAAGGCCAATAAGTTTCAAAAAGCTGGCACAATGTGGTAGAAATATATATAGGGTAAATGATGACAAAAAACAAAACAAAGTAATGTTTTACCCAGTATATTTCAATATATTTCAGGGCTATAACCCTCTTTTCAAATGTGAAGCAAAAACGGTTCAAAAGAAAAACAAACAATTGATGTGTTCCTTAAAGTGTGACATGGTAACATGATGTAACCATCTCACAACAGAAATACATATAGTGGCTATTATGTAATTCAAGATATCATAAAATCTTGCCTTCATGTTGTCTTATTGTGAGAAAAACCACAGACCCTCCATCTCAACTCTACTTTTGAAAAGCAGAAGAACTGCGAAACCAGTAAAGGAACCAAATAAATATATATATTTTTTTTAAAATAAGACTCCAGTTGCATTTTCGATTACATCTTTTTTCCTTATACTTTCACTCGTGTAGGACACCTCGGTTATTTTTCATTTTGTAGAAAAACCTCACTTTCTAATATATATATATATATATATATATATATGTATGTAAAAAATAAACAGAAATAACAAAGCAAATGGCACAGTACAATGAAAAAATATATTAGTTTAACGCTTGAAATAATAGGAAAAAAGTCAGTTTTGGACACACGTGTGTATACAGAAGCTTTGTTAAGTTATATACAAAATACCAGTTATGATTTAGTAGCAAATGTTTAAAAACAAATTTGTTAATTCAAATGTTCTAGTGAATAGATCATTGTAAAAAGCTGCAGTATTAGATTAAAGACTTCAATATTTTTATATGATGCCATTATAGCAATGTTTTGTGCTTCTCAAGAATGTCTTGCTAATATCGGTTTCATGTGATATAGAACGTTACAGGTTAATAATGAGAAAGTCAATTAAATTACTAAATCCCTTCAAATTCTTGATTATTTTCAAAATTTTATGCAATGTTTTTCATTAGAAATATGGCAATGAAAGTGTTAATAATTGTGGGATGAAGGGTATAGTTTGTGGTTGTGAAGCGGAAGGCCACTGCATGTGATAGTCTTTGCTATGTTGAGGGTGTACAATTGCTCGAAAAGATCCTCAGTGAAGGTGAGACCAAGCATATCAATCCTTCCATTACCACATTTCTAACTAAAGACACAGCCAATGATTTTAAAATCATTATGAAAATAATCCAGAATTTTGAAAGATTTAGTAATATAACTTTCTCATTATTAACATGGCGTTTCAAATATATCTTAACTCTTCCATTAGCACATTGCTAATGAAAGACAATGTCTAATATTTTAAAATCATTTAGAAAATAATCCAGAATTGGGAAAGATTTAACCCTTTAGCATTTAAACCAGCCAGAATTCTCTCACCTCTTTCTGTTCAAACCAGCCATAACCAACCACTCATACTGATGTTAAGGTATTGTTCTCAAAATAAATAATATCAAAATCTCATAGACTCGATATTATGTGAGGTAAAGAGAGTAATGTGAATGCAAAAGAGTTAAGATAACTTCCTCATTACTAAGCTGGTGTTTGGAAAATATGTTAACCCTTTCGTTACTATATTTCTAATGGAAGACACCACCAATGATTTCCAAATCATTTTGAAAATAATCAAGAATTTAGAGGGATTTAGTAATATAACTTTGTCATTATTAGGTGTTTGGTGTTTGGAACATAAAATGATGGAAGATTATTAGATAAATATTGTGGAACCTCAATTCACAAACAATTTTTCCGAACATAAAACACCTCGGTTGAAGAATGATGTCTCGAGTAATGAACACACAAGCTGAAATAAACAGTTGGCGACAAGGTGGGAGAATTGGCAGGTAAGCATCACTTGCTGTGTAGTTACAATCTATTTCATGCTTAGTCTCTCTCTTTCAACATTTTGTATGGTTTACGAACATTTCAGGAAGAAATTAAGTTTGTGAATCAAGATTCCACTGTATAGACACCTTAAAAGTCATGTATCTTAGAATCAAGGGCAGTTTCAAGCAGTTTGATATCAAAGGGGTTAAATATGAAGCTTACCACCATAAATGTACACATTTGGTGTGTATATATGGTGTGTTTAGATTGGGAATCCAACTATCTCTCTCTCTCTATATATATATATATACATACATACAATATAGAACAAATAGCACTACTTAGGTACTGTACACACTTGGCAGAGTACCCCAGAACTTACATATATACAGAATATAGCACTACTAGGTACCGCATACATTATATTGAGTACACCAGGATTTATATATATAGAGAGAGAGATAAATATAATCCCGACAGTGACGCCAAGTGGTTTCAGCATATATATAAATAGATACAATATACAGAATATAGCACTACTAAGTACTGCACACATTATATATAGAGTTCACCAGAACTATATATATATATATATATATATATATATATGTAAGGATAAGAGAGTATTGAAGTTTGCTTGAAGCATTGTGGAACAATAAGTAAATATCTTTAAGTCGTTTGGAAGCCTCGACAATGCAAATGGGTAAATCTCCGGGTAACAAGGTCCGGTGGTGGAGAGAGAGATGTAAGTGGGTGTACGTTGAGATGCGTGGTGTGTATAAGATGTGTGAGATGTGTAGAATAAAGGGAAGAGTATAAAGGATAAAATAAAAATAACAACACAAGAGAGAGTTACCTTGGGAGAGATTTAATAGTCCCTATATATTTCGGATTCACATCCATCAACTGGGGTTTTTTTCCGGGGTGGGGGAAAAGGTTGTATGTCGGACAAGTCCGGAACGCGTCCTTCGCTGTTTGTTGTTTTGAATATCAAACAGCGACCAAATGTAGCACCTGAAATTGCTCTAAATATGTTACTAGTGTACTATTGTTGACCAAATCTACCGTATATATTCGAATATAAGCCAACCCAACTATTTCATATCTGAGAAATGGGCAAAAATTCAAACTTTATTTACATAGAATTTGAAGTTGGTGAAAATTGTCAAAACATTGACCCCAAATATAAACTGACCAACCTCTTCTACCATTGAGTTTTTTGGCCACATATTCCTTGGCTTATATTTAAATATATATGGTTATATATATATAAAGATTTACATCTACATAAACATAAAGTCATAGATATATATGTGTTTTGCAACCGGTCACGTTGTGGCTCAATGAAGAATTAATAAATTAAATAATCAGAGCAATATATCATAAATCATATCTTTAGAATTATTAGATAAAATATATACCATTTCCTCTACCAATTAACATAATTAACCATATAAAAAATCAATTAGACCAAGCTATAAAAATAAAGGCTCCTATGAAGAAATTTCCGACAAATAACCGAAAGCGGCCTCTTCGTGGTGGCCCCGATAGAGTATTTATCCAACATTTCAACAGCATGTAGAAATTGACTAAATAACCGTCAACTATACACAATTAGGTGTAAATTCAAACTTAGAAGAAATGCGTACATACCGTAATTGGTAGAGAAAATGGTATATATTTTATCTAATAATTCTAAAGACATGATTTATGGTTATATATATATATATATATATGAAAAAATTCAGGACCCTGACGACTGAGCTCCGGCCATTTCAACAGTTAGATCTGGATCTAGCTGTTGAAATGGCAGGAGCTCAGCCGTTGGGGTCCTGAATTTTTTCATATTACCCTCTCTACTATGCCAAGTATCAAGGACTCTGGTGAGTAATGGTCTAACTGGTTTTTACTGCCTCCAAATATACCAGATTTGCTCGAATATAAGCCAACCCCACTATTTTATGTCTGAAAAATTATTTATGTAGAATTTGAAGTTGGTGAAAATCATTAAAATACTGACCCTGAATATAAGTCGACCCCCACCTCCTTCTATCGATTTCTCAGTCACATATTCCTCGGCTTATATTCGAGTATATACGGTAGTTTTTGTCATTGTTCTAAGTATGTTGGTACACCCCTGATGACCAAATATGGTACCTGTGATTGCTCTAAACATGTTGATGACTAAATATGGTGCAAGTGACTACTCTAAGTATGTTTATGTGTAATTTACTTTCTTTAATGCGGGTTTTTAGCCTGGGTTTTTAAGTGATATATGGTGGGTAAGAGTTTTAGGGGATACTAGACCACCCGTGACCCGCTGGGTCATATTTACTTCAAAATATTTTTTTAAAATCATGTTCACTTAAAAATAATTTTTAAATAATTAAAATATACATAGACATGTATATAATGTGAAATGAAACTGGAAGGCCCATATATATATGGACCTATTATTTTTATCTAAAAACATTTTTTCTAATTCCATCCCACCCGTCCCCTTAATCTATTTTATTTCTCATTCTTTCTTCTGATGAAGGACTAACGTCCGAAACGTTAAGACCCTCTTTCTGCTATATCAAGCGTTAACCTAATATATACCTTCCATATACTGTACCGATTGTGTTGTTATTTCTGTTTACCTTTTACATACATACATATATCTATATATATATATATATATATATATATATATATATATATATGTATATATATATATATATATATATATATATATATATATATATATATATGTGTGTGTGTATACATATATATATCTGTATGTGTGTTTGTGTATATATATGTATATATGTGGGTGTCTGTGATCTATATATACTGGTCAAACACACACACACATACTCACATATATATATATATATACACTCACGTATATATATATATATATATATATATATATATATATACACACCCTTGCAAGCAGGGAAAAAGCGGACGTAAAATGAAATGATGATGATGATGATGACACACAACACCACCAGCTCTCTCTCACACTCTTCCATTCTCCTTCTCTGTCTCCTCTCCCTCTCTCTATGTCTCTCTTTCAATCTATACTCTCACAACCACTATCTCTCTCTATCTTTCTCTCTCTCTCTTTATGAAGGTACCCGGAAAAACCCCATATCTCGGGAACCTGTGGTCCGGTTTACATGAAACTTGTATCCCCATCCAAAGTATCTTCCCATTATGCACCCTTTTGGCTGTATTACATTACAGATAAGCAATCACAGACTTTTAGTATTATATAGATAGATACAGAGGGTCAGAGTTTTAGGTGATATATGGAGGGTCAGAGTTTTAGGTGATATATGGAGGGTCAGAGTTTTAGGTGATATATGGAGGGTCAGAGTTTTAGGTGATATATGGAGAGTCAGAGTTTTAGGTGATATATGGTGGGTCAGAGTTTTAGGTGATATATGGAGAGTCAGAGTTTTAGGTGATATATGGAGAGTCAGAGTTTTAGGTGATATATGGAGAGTCAGAGTTTTAGGTGATATATGGAGGGTCAGAGTTTTAGGTGATATATGGAGGGTCAGAGTTTTAGGTGATATATGGAGAGTCAGAGTTTTAGGTGATATATGGAGGGTCAGAGTTTTAGCTGATATATGGAGGGTCAGAGTTTTAGGTGATATATGGAGGGTCAGAGTTTTAGGTGATATATGGAGGGTCAGAGTTTTAGGTGATATATGGTGGGTCAGAGTTTTAGGTGATATATGGAGGGTCAGAGTTTTAGGTGATATATGGAGGGTCAGAGTTTTAGGTGATATATGGAGGGTCAGAGTTTTAGGTGATATATAGAGGGTCAGAGTTTTAGGTGATATATGGAGGGTCAGAGTTTTAGGTGATATATGGAGGGTTAGAGTTTTAGGTGATATATGGAGGGTCAGAGTTTTAGGTGATATATGGAGGGTCAGAGTTTTAGGTGATATATGGAGGGTCAGAGTTTTAGGTGATATATGGAGGGTCAGAGTTTTAGGTGATATATGGAGGGTCAGAGTTTTAGGTGATATATGGAGGGTCAGAGTTTTAGGTGATATATGGAGGGTCAGAGTTTTAGGTGATATATGGTGTGACAGTGGATACCAAGGCAGTAGAGAAGTATCAGAGGGCAGCCAAAGGTCAGGTGGCGCGATGATCTGACCCGATAACTCAACCCTACATGGCCCTAAATGGCCAGAGATAGGAAGCGGTGGAGATCAGCCAGGGAAGGGTTCCTCCAACAGGAGTGAGAAGGTCCTGGATTTTGGCTGGAAGGTCAGAGCAGTTTTGTCTCATTATTAAACTGGTGTTAGGAACATAACTTAACCTTTTGGTTACCATATTTCTCATGAAAGACACTCTTTTACCTGTTCCAGCTATCCAGCTGAAGCCATGCTGGGGCACCGCCTATGCTTTTCAATTAATTTTGAAAATAATTAAGAATTTGAAGAATTTGAAGTAATGCAACTAACATTTTCATTATTTTGCTAGTGTTTGGAACATAACTTAACAAAAGTTTTTACATAAAATTATGATGGAAGGTTTTTAGATAAATTTTACACACCAATACAACACAACACTCCACACGCCAATACAACACTCCACACACCGACACAACGCACCACACACCGACACAACACACCGACACAACGCACCACACACTGACACAACGCACCACACACCGACACAACGCACCACACACCGACACAACGCACCACACACTGACACAATGCACCACACACCGACACAACGCCACAACGCACCACACACCAACACAACGCACCACACACCGACAACGCACCACACAACGCACCACACACCGACACAACGCACCACAGACTGACATAACACACCACACACACCAACAGAACACTCAACAAATAAACAAATAAAATAAAAAAAGAAAATAAATAAAAATTATAGAAAACCAAAAAAACTGGCAAACCCAACATAAACTACAGAATTAATGGTAAAACACTATATAGGATGGTGGTGTACTGTAGTGGTGTAGTGGTGGTGTGGTAGTGATGGTGTGGTAGTGATGGTGTGGTGGTGATGGTGTAGTGTTGTAGTGGTGGTGTGGTAGTGATGGTGTGGTAGTGATGGTGTAGTGGTGATGGTGTAGTGGTGGTGTGGCAGTGGTGATGGTGTAGTGATGGTGTAGTGGTGGTGTGGCAGTGGTGATGGTGTAGTGATGGTGTAGTGGTGGTGTGGCAGTGGTGATGGTGTAGTGGTGGTGTGGTAGTGGTGATGGTGTAGTGGTGGTGTGGTAGTGGTGGTGTGGTAGTGGTGATGGTGTAGTGGTGGTGTTGTAGTGGTGGTGTTGTAGTGGTGGTGATGGTGTAGTGGTGGTGATGGTGTAGTGGTGATGGTGTAGTGGTGGTGTGGTAGTGATGGTGTAGTGATGGTGTAGTGGTGGTGTTGTAGTGGTGGTGTTGTAGTGGTGGTGATGGTGTAGTGGTGGTGATGGTGTAGTGGTGATGGTGTAGTGGTGGTGTGGTAGTGTTGGTGATGGTGTAGTGGTGGTGTGGTAGTTGTGATGGTGTAGTGGTGGTGTGGCAGTGGTGATGGTGTAGCGGTGGTGTGGTAGTGGTGATGGTGTTGATTGTATATTGGAGATAGTGGTAGTGATATATTGGTGATGGTGTAGTGGTGATGGTGGCAGTGATATATTGGTGGTTGTGGTGCATTGGTGGTTGTGGTGCAGTGGTGGTGACTGCATATCGGTGATGATGGTGGTGATGGTGTACTAAGCATTGGTAGAGGTTGCACATTGGTCATGATGAACTGATGTTGGTGGTGGTGGTGTACTGGTGTTGGTGATGGTGTACTGGTGTTGTTGGTGGTGGTGGTGTGTTGGTGATGGTGTACTGGTGTTGTTGGTGGTGGTGTACTGGTTGGTGGTGGTGGTGTACTGGTGTTGTTGGTGGTGGTGTACTGGTGTTGGTGATGGTGTACTGGTGTTGTTGGTGGTGGTGTACTGGTTGGTGGTGATGGTGTACTGGTGTTGTTGGTGGTGGTGTACTAGTGTTGTTGGTGGTGGTGTACTGGTTGGTGGTGATGGTGTACTGGTGTTGGTGGTGGTGGTGTACTGGTGTTGGTGATGGTGTACTGGTGTTGTTGGTGGTGGTGTACTGGTTGGTGGTGATGGTGTACTGGTGTTGTTGGTGGTGGTGTACTGGTGTTGTTGGTGGTGGTGTACTGGTTGGTGGTGATGGTGTACTGGTGTTGGTGGTGGTGGTGTACTGGTGGTGGTGATGGTGTACTGGTGTTGTTGGTGGTGGTGTACTGGTGTTGGTGGTGGTGGTGTACTGGTGTTGGTGATGGTGTACTGGTGTTGGTGATGGTGTACTGGTGTTGTTGGTGGTGGTGTACTGGTATTGGTGATGGTGTTCTGGTTGGTGGTGATGGTGTATTGATGTTGGTGATGGTGTACTGGTTGGTGGTGGTGGTGTACTGGTTGGTGGTGGTGATGGTGTACTGGTTGGTGGTGGTGGTGTACTGGTGTTGGTGATGGTGTACTGGTTGGTGGTGATGGTGTACTGGTTGGTGGTGGTGGTGTACTGGTGTTGGTGATGGTGTACTGGTTGGTGGTGATGGTGTACTGGTTGGTGGTGGTGATGGTGTACTGGTTGGTGGTGGTGATGGTGTACTGGTTGGTGGTGGTGGTGATGGTGTACTGGTTGTTGTTGGTGGTGATGGTGTACTGGTTGTTGGTGGTGGTGATGGTGTACTGGTTGTTGGTGGTGGTGATGGTACTGGTTGTTGGTGGTGGTGATGGTGTACTGGTTGTTGGTGGTGGTGATGGTACTGGTTGTTGGTGGTGGTGATGGTGTACTGGTTGGTGGTGGTGGTGTACTGGTGTTGGTGATGGTGTACTGGTTGGTGGTGGTGATGGTGTACTGGTTGTTGTTGGTGGTGATGTACTGGTTGGTGGTGATGTACTGGTTGGTGGTGGTGGTGATGGTGTACTGGTTGGTGGTGGTGGTGGTGGTGTACTGGTTGTTGGTGGTGATGGTGTACTGGTTGGTGGTGGTGGTGATGTACTGGTTGTTGGTGGTGATGGTGTACTGGTTAGTGGTGGTGATGGTGTACTGGTTGTTGGTGGTGATGGTGTACTGGTTGGTGGTGGTGGTAATGGTGTACTGGTTGGTGGTGATGGTGTACTGGTTGGTGGTGATGGTGTACTGGTTGTTGGTGGTGATGGTGTACTGGTTGTTGGTGGTGATGGTGTACTGGTTGGTGGTGGTGATGGTGTACTGGTTGGTGGTGGTGATGGTGTACTGGTTGGTGGTGGTGGTGGTGTACTGGTTGTTGGTGGTGATGGTGTACTGGTTGTTGGTGGTGGTGGTGTACTGGTTGGTGGTGGTGATGGTGTACTGGTTGGTGGTGGTGATGGTGTACTGGTTGGTGGTGGTGATGGTGTACTGGTTGGTGGTGGTGGTGATGGTGTACTGGTTGTTGGTGGTGATGGTGTACTGGTTGTTGGTGGTGATGGTGTACTGGTTGGTGGTGGTGATGGTGTACTGGTTGGTGGTGGTGATGGTGTACTGGTTGGTGGTGGTGATGGTGTACTGGTTGGTGGTGGTGGTGGTGGTGTACTGGTTGTTGGTGGTGATGGTGTACTGGTTGTTGGTGGTGGTGGTGTACTGGTTGGTGGTGGTGATGATGTACCGGTTGGTGGTGGTGATGGTGTACTGGTTGGTGGTGGTGATGGTGTACTGGTTGGTGGTGGTGGTGATGGTGTACTGGTTGGTGGTGGTGGTGATGGTGTACTGGTTGTTGGTGGTGGTGGTAGTGTACTGGTGTTGGTGGTGGTGTACTGGTTGGTGTACTGTTATTTGGACATTTGATACCTAATTACCTATTAATGGATTACTGAGGGGGAAAGGGTCAGGCCCATGACCCTTTTTAGGAGCATCTCACAGATAGACGTGTGCCTCTCTAGAGATATACTAGGATAACCAGGTGTGGTAATGTTCATCTGGGTCAGAACAAGTCAAGTCCACCTTGGACTACAATCCTCAATGTTCGTCATTCTTTTAAAGATAGTAGTGTGATTTGAGAGCAATTTAGCTGCTAGAAATAGCAGCTCAAGCGACCAGGTCATCTTTAACAGTAGATCTATGAAATGATCAAAGACATTCCAGCCACGGCTATCCAATATCAATGTTTTTCTAGACTATGATATCCAACGTTTCTTTCTCTTTTTTAAAAGGGTACTAAATGTGAAGGATATTTGGCTGTTATTTCTAGCAGTCATACCACCATATACAGGGTTCCACGTTGGCTTCCTCCTATTGTTATTTCAACCCCAGCTCAAAGGCAATCCAGCCGTGACCATCCGGAAAACAATAACACTTTCTCTGTATCTAAACCCTTTATTTCATTATCCAATGTCCCCTTCTGTTGTTAAAGGTGTTAGGTAATGATGTGAGGGAAATTTGGCTGCTATTTCTAGCAAGGCGAGCAACAACTTAGAGGCTCATATTGGTTGAATTGTTGTTTAGCCTCAGGTCAGGACTGAGTTAGCAGGCAGGCCTAAGATCAAAGATGTTCTAGCTGTGACCAGCCTGTCCTTTATTCAGACATAGTATATCTAGCACTACATTATCTAATGTGTACCTCCTTGTTTTTATTTAACCCCAGGTCAGCTAAGATCAAAGATGTTCTAGCTGTGACCAGCCTATCCTTTATTCAGACATAGTATCTAGGACTACATTCTTTAATGTGTCCTTCCTTGTTGTTTAGCCCCACAGACACTTGATCCAGCAAAGCAATAGTTAAAGAAGTTCCAGTTGTGACCATTCAATCTATAATACAGACAGTGTATCTAGGAGTACATAACGTGTACCTCCTTTTTGTTGCTCAGCCCCAGGTCAGCCCTGAACCAAGTGATCTGTAATCAAGGATGTTCCAGCTATGACCATCTCATCAAACATCGTGTATCTGGGACTACATTATCTAATGTGTTAGATAATGTAGTTATTGTTTAGCTCTAGGTCAGCCCTGATCCAAGGTTTTCCAGCTATAACTATTCCATCTTTTATTCAGCTATAGTGTATCTAGGAATACATTATCTAATGTGTCCTTCCTTGTTATTTAGCTCCAGGTCAGCCTTGATCCAAGTGATCTATGATCAAAGATGTTCCTGTTATGACCATCCCATCTTTTATTCAGACATAGTGTATCTAGGACTACATTATCTAATGTGTCCTTCCTTGATATTGTTATTTAGCCCCATGTCAACCCTGATCCAAGTGATCTGTGATCAAAAATGTTCCAGCTATGACCATCCATTAGACAATGAACCTAGGGCTCATCCCGAGTCGTTTATTGTTTAGCTCCAGATCAGCCCTGATCCCGAAAACCTTTGATCAAATATATTCCAATCATGACCATCCCAACTTTTATTCAAACACGTTTAGCTCCTATTTCACTCATGATCCAGCCGACCTTTGATCAATGGTGTTCCAACCATGCCCATCCCAACTTTTATTCAGACATAATGTATTAAGGCCTACATTATCTAATATGTCCTTCCTCGTTGAAGATTGCTGTACATGTGGTATAAGGGAGATTTGACTGCTATATCAAGCATGTAGATGTTAGCAATGAAAAAAAAAAGACCACGAGGGACCACGTAGAAAGAGACTCCCTATTAGGTTATGGGGGTGGTAGTAGAGGTGGCGGTGTGTTTGGAAGAGAAAGAAAGTAAACAGCTGACAAGTTGAGTAACATAAACATTGGTTGAGAGAGTGTTATATAGGGAGGGGGTATCAATGAATACAACAGTTTGTTAGAGAGAGTGATCGAGAGAAGGGGAGGATGGGATAGAGAGCGTGATAGAGTGAAAGAGAGGATGTGATAGTGATCGAAAGAGGATGTGATAGAAAGAGTGATCGAGAAAAAGAGAGGATGTAATAGAAAGAAAGAGTGATCGGGAAAAAGAGAGTGTGTGATAGTGATCGAAAAAGGATGAGATGGAGAGTGATCAAAAAAGGATATTGATCGAGAGATCGAGAGAGGAAAGGCTGTGATAGAGAGGGATCGAGAGAGAGGAGGGTGTGATAGATAGAGAGAGTGATCAAGAGAGGATTTGATGCAAGTGATCAAGAGAGGGTGTGATATATATAGAGAGAGATAATGGGAGTGACTAAGAGCACTAGAGAGAGAAAATGAGTGTAAGAGAGATCGTATGTGTGTGTGTGTGTGTGTGCGTTAGAGAGAACGATATACACAAACATATATATATAGAGATATATAAATAGAGAGAGATAAGAAAACGATAGAAGATATAAGAGGATGAGAGAGAGAGAGAAAAAAGAGAAGGAATATAAGGTAAGCGAGGCCAGCAGTGCACGACCAACATGGCAAGATAAATAAATAAATAAACAGAGAGAGAGAACATGGAACAAGCACGGTAGAAAACTTCCTTCCAAAATAAAGACGAACATTAAGTGTTACATGAGGTCCAGGTGAAAATATGGCCTTGTTCTAACCGATCTCGTTGGTTTCCTTACTAAATATCTATCTCGCTGGAACAGTAGTGGCAGCAAAGAGACAACGAGGTGGTGAGATCCAAGCTAATCTAGACATTGTAAAAGTCCACATTACCTGATCTTCGTCTTTCTTCGAGGCAGCCATCATGTGCTAGATCAGTGCGCATGCGCTCACATCTGTAGCCTCTACACCCGAATTTCGCGCGCTTTTCGCATTCTCTTGTCCTTTCAGACAAATTGCTCGGGCAATAGAAATATAAATAAAACAATTTTTTCTATAATTTCTTTCACCGTTTCTACATCTCGAAAATTGTCCAAAGTAGATTTTGCAGGGGCTTTTTTTTGAAGGGGTTTTATTTGTTTTTGTTTAAAGAAATAAATACTATCTGCAATGAACAACTCAGCCTCTCTTTCCCCGACCCATAACTAAGGTAGAAGGAGGAGGAGTAGGGCAAAGAGCAGGCTTTTCCATTAACTGTTTCACACCCCCTCTGCTTAGCATACATATTTAATTAGCGGAGAAGAATGGAGATGCGGAGTCTTTTGGAGGCTGGGTGTTAGATTTTTTTAAAAGACCTGAAACTTTTATAAAACAACAAAAGCCTCCATCCATTCCCTCTTTCTCTCTCTCCCATCTGTCTTAACCATTCCAGGGAAATTATTTTCCCTAGAAAATTAACATTAGCTGATAAAACGGGAGAATGAAACAAAGCCCGTTGAAAATAGTTGAAAATATTTTTCTTATAAATAATTTTACGCTTTATGTCAACAACTAATATATTTTTCTTTTCTTTTTTTTTTTGTTTGTATTTTTAGAGAGAAAAGACAAGACGAAAAGTAAGATGGCTCCTAGGTGCTGGCATGGCTGTGTGGTTAAGAAGTTCGCATCGCATCGCTACCACGTTCAATCTGGGTTCAGTTTAACTGTACCTTCTACAAATAGCTTAGGATGGACCAATGGCCCTTGTGAATGGAATTTGGTAGACGGAAACTGCAGAAGCCCGTCGTATATACATATATATGTGTGTACATCCGTTCGCTTAAGTCTCATAGCTTAGCTGTTCGAAAAAAGGGATCGAGATGTTAAAAGTAAAGTACTAGGGTCTGATTGACTAAATCGAAGTTGTGTCCCCAAGTATGGCCGCGGTCTAATGACTGAAACAAGTAAAATTATAATAAATAGCTCTATTATAATAGCCCCTTTGATAATTCTAATTAATAATAAGACGAGAAGAATAATTATGTGAGAATGAAAAGACAGGATTCGATTTTCTTTTCACAGCTGCCAGCAGTTAGTAGACGAATATTTAACGTTAGTTCGTCAATGGTGGAGAAAATATCTTCTCCAAAACAGATCTGACATGGCGGAGGCGACCTTTTTTTTTTTTTTTTCCTTTAATATATTTTCTAAGAGGTGAATGACTAGATGTGTTACAAGTATATATATATATATATATGCAAAAGTTCTATTTAAATTGTTGGGATACAACAAGCAAATATTATTATAACTGATATAAAGCACTCGACAAATATTTGGAGTAGATATACGATATTAATAAATGGAAACTATAAATAAATATGGTTTTATAAATATAGTTTCCATTTATTAATATTATATATATATATATATATATATATATATATATATATATATATATATATATATATATATATACAGAGAGAGGTGGCAGGTTGGATCTCGTAGATATATATTTAGATGGCTGGATGGGTTGAAGATGGATATATATATAGACGGCAGGGTGGATCGGATATTAGATAGATAGATGGATGATAGGGGTGGGTGGGTGGCTGGAAGGATTGCAAATAGATTAGTAAGTGGAGTGGCATGTAGAAATTAGCAACAACAACAACAACAACAACAACAACAAAACGCAAATACAGGGTGTCCCAAAAAACGTATACACACTTCAATTACCCGTACAGGCAATATTGTATACATTTTTGGGGACACCCAGCAGAGAAGCTAGATATGTGTATTATATAGAAAATAGTTATACAGAAAGCTAGATGGATATAAAAATCAGATAGAATGTCAAATTGAACATATATATATATAGGGGGGGGGGGACACACACACACGGGATTAGCTGAGAGCAAGAGGATCTTCAGAGGAAGAACTTGCATTGAGCAAGTGTTTCAGCCCTTGATTTCTCAAATATATGATATATATATATATATATATATATATATATATATATATATATAGAGAGAGAGAGAGAGAGAGAGAGAGAGAGAGAGAGAGAAGGGGGTGAGATAGAAAGATGGATATATAGAACAGTAAGTAGACAGAATCTCATATATATATATATATATATATATATATATATATATATATAGAGAGAGAGAGAGAGAGAGAGAGAGAGAGAGAGAGAGAGAGAGAGAGAGAGAGAGAGAAGATGGATATATAGAACAGTAAGTAGACAGAATCTCATATATATATATATATATATATATATAGAGAGAGAGAGAGAGAGAGAGAGAGAGAGAGAGAGAGAGAGAGAGAGAGAGAGAGAGAGAGAGAGAGAGAGAGAGAGAGAGACCGACAGAGAGCGAGATATGAAAACGATAGATCGATAGATATACAAAATCAGAGAGCGAGAGAGCAGGAAGAAGTTTAATGGACATATACAATTAGCTAGACAGACAAACAGCTTTAATTTTCGTCTATTTTCCCCAGTATAGAAATTTAATATAATGTGTAGAATATAATGTTAAAAATAAAACCGTAACTATTAATGAGGCAAAGCTAATCAATTGTAATATAATTGTGAATTTTATGCAGGAACATTTAGGCAGCAAATAAAAATAAATCCTTGGGGATTTTTTATTATAAAGAAACCCAGTAAACTACCAACAAGTCGGGCGATATTTGACAAAGCGATCGTTATTAAGATGCTTAAAGCAGAGGATAGAAATGTTATATATCTAGTCCAGAAATAGCCGTCGAAACGGCTTGAGCTCTGCCGTCGGGGTCTTGAACATTTTCCTATATATATATATATATATATAAAACAAAGAAAGTGTGGTAGGAAACCAGGGGGACCATAACGCACCAGAGTACTCGATACTTAGTGTAGTAGAGTGGGTAATAGGAAAAGAGAAGCCCTACCAAATCGATAAATAATTACATTCCTAACGTTTTTATAAGTGTTATTGTTAAATATGGAAGAAGAAGCTAGCATGGAGGATTTTTATCTGAATATTTACTGAAGAGAAATTTTTTCTGAGAAAATGTTTACTATTTCGTAATATCTAGCTATAAAAATATTCTGTGGTTTGATTAAAGTTGTCATTTGGTTAGATTTATTATCAAGTAAAACATATTTAGTTTCAGTAATGTCTCTAATTATTCCAACCAATATCAATGGTATCGAATCTGTCTTACGCTTGACAAAATAGTCCTAGATTGTCCCTTTTCCCTATCCCACTTTCTATCTATCGATCTAGAATAACCTAAACTATATATATATGAAAAGATTCAGGACTCCGATGTCTTAGATCCGGCCGTTGCGGGGTCCCGAATCTCTTCATATTAGCCACTCTACTACCCCAAGTATTGAGTACTCTGGTGGATTATGGTCTAGCTGGTTTTTACCACACTCTATCTAATATATATATATATATATATATATATATATATATATATATATATATATATATATATATATATATATATATATATATATATATATATATATATATATATATATATATATATATATATATATATATATATAAATGAAAGTATAGAAATTATTGTGAGCGAGAAGCCAACAGTATTTCATAATATATATAAGTGACTATAACGTCAAAATGGAAAATAATTAACGTAAGATGTGGGGAAATAATTCAAACTCAATTTTTAAAAAATCAAGACATATATATATATATATAATCATTCCAGCCATTATGAATGGGCTTCACCTAGTATTTGGGAAAAGTAGATCAGGGTTCCCATCTCTCGTTTTATCTATCTATCTGACTAACTGTCTAGCTATCTAGCTATCTAGCTATTTAACTAGCTATCTAACTATTTAACTAGCTATCTAACTATTTAACTAGCTATCTAACTATTTAACTAGCTATCTAACTATCTAACGATTTCT
>OZ024757.1:17102971-17115471 GCA_964016885.1 Eledone cirrhosa
TCTGTTGTAAGCTGACCTTCCCCTACACGGTACATAACACTGTGTCCTGGAAAACCTTAATGCACTCGTGCATAACCAATAACTTAATTTAGTTATTATTGCACCGACGTGAGGTATATGATTTTTAATGCAATGAAATATCTATGATCGTCGGCAAATCACTGATGAAGGACTCATTTTATTACATGTTATCCATGTGCAACCTGCAGTATTCTTCTCCCCATTTTTTCATATATATATATATCCACCTCTCACCTCCTCTCTTCTCTAACAGTGACATGTCGCTATGTTAATGGCGAAGTTACGACCGTCAAAGCCCTTCTCCTCCTTCTCCCCTTCCTCTCTCACACAAACAGTTAGTAAACATATTCTCATCTGAGCTACTTATTAACTTACTATGCTTTTCTTTAATAATTGTTTCTACTTTAGGCACAAGGCCAACAATTTCCCAGTACTTTATTTTATCGACCCCGTAAGGATGAAAGGCAAAGTCAACCTCAGCGGGATTTGAACTCAGATCGTAAAGGGACGTAACTATGCTGGAAAGCATGGCGTCCGACCCTCTACAGATACTGCCAATCCACTTCTTTAATAATTGTTTCTTATATAGACACAAGGCCAGCAATTTTGGGGGAGGGGAAAGTCGATTAAATCGACCCCAGTGCGTGACTGGTACTTTATTTTATCGACCCCGTAAGGATGAAAGGCAAAGTTAACCTCGGCGGGATTTGAACTCAGATCATAAAGGACCGTAACTCTATGCGTCAAAGCATGGCGTCCGGCCCTCTACTGATACTGCCAATCCACTTCTTTAATAATATTTTGTTTTTCTTCAATCGTACAGAAGTCATAAAACAAAAGACAATCAATGAAATGGGCTAAAGATAGTAGTCACGGCCTGGGTTCTAAATCACTATTGTAATCAATTTATTTATGATAAAAACTGTATAAACATGATAGTATTTACAGTAACTACAATAGTAATAATTGTTTCTACTTTTGGTACAAGGCCAGCAATTACTCAGTACATTACTGGTACTTTATTTTATCGATCCCGTAAGGATGAAAAGCAAAGTTAACCCCGACAGGATTTGAACTCAGACCATAAAGAGACGTAACTATGCTAAAAAGCATGGCGTCCAACCCTCTACCGATATTAGTAATACGAATGGTTCCTTATATAGGCACAAGGCCAGCAAATTTGGGGGAGGGGAAAGTCGATTAAATCGACCCCCAGTGCGTGACTGGTACTTTATTTCATCCTTATGACAATGCAATGACTTTATTTTGTAGGCATAAAATAACCGGAGCATAAAATTATTACATCATATATATATATGTGTGTGTGTGTGTGTGTGTGTGTGTGTGTGTGTGTGTGTGTGTGTGTGTGTGTGTGTGTGTGTGTGTGTGTGTGTGTGTGTGTGTGTGAGAAGAGAGAGAGGGGAGGGGAAGAGAACTAGATAGATATGTTTCTTTATTAGCCACAGGGGCACAAAAGAAGGGGACAAATACAAAGAGGGAAGTTTACATACAATAAGAACGTGTAAAATGTTATCACAAATGCAATTAAAAAAATTAGTCGATTTTCCCCAATAGGGGAAGACAGTTCATATGGGTAACACATACCCCCGAAAAAAAATGTGCAACCCTCATCTCCAGGAGTACGAAGAGTTTGTACTCCTTTCCTCTCCTCCTCCTTTTCCTCAACCTACAGGCTTTCACCCACCTTTCATAAAACTTGCTCCATCCTGATTCTTCTTTCAAAGTGGTATTTGAAAAAAAGAATCAGATAGATATCTTTCTTTATTTGTCACAGGGGCGTACAAAAATGGGACATTATAAGACGTGACGGCAGGGTTTTTAGATAGATAGATAGATATTTAGATAGATAGATAGATAGATAGATAGATAGATAGATAGATAGATAGATAGATAGATAGATAGAAGGAAGGAAGGTAGATAGCTAGCTAACTAGATAGATAGATAGGTAGGTAGAAAGATAATGAAAAGGTAGACGGGTTATTGACATTCTGATTTTATGGAGGAGCTCGGCTGTACGGGGTCCGAAAACGCCTGTGGTCTCGACGGCGATCGGTGCAAAGAGGAAGAGGCCGGACAAGCCTTGGTAAGAGCTTGTCTTCCTGTCCTCTGCATTGCGGGCCGAGGTACCGGGGTTTGTGGTCGAAGTGACTAAGTTGGAAGCGGAGAATGTGTCACAGCATGTCGCAACTTTGTCTACCAATTTAGAATGGGAGGAAGTTGAGTGATTCATATTTTCCTATTTTTTTCTATTCTCGAGTCCCAAATAATAGGGGAGGAGATATGGAGGGGGATCGGTAAATGTTCTAGGTTGTCTCCATTGATCTTTTAAAACCAGAATTAATCGTTTAGCTTACATTTTGAGAGCCCAAACTCATCCTATTTATTTTATAGCGCATGGGATTCCTAGTAATGTACTTTGTCGTGTATGTCTTTTAGTGTGTAAAGAAAATTAAAATGAAATTTCGCCGAAGATAGATTAGCAAAATTTAATAAGTGGAGGTGGAATAAGACCGGGGTGGTGGAGGACAAAAATCTGAAAAAGTTAATAAGCGGAGGGGCGGGTGGCATTATTCGAGACCTTAGAGTAGTAATTTAGGTAGGTCATGTCACAAAAAATATATAATAACAATAAAATAACAATAAAATATAATGTTTGTAATGAAAACTAGAAAAAGAAAGAGGAAAAATTGAAAATAAATTAAAGATAAATTCATAGAAAAGGTGGGCTTCGCTAAGAATATATATATATATATATATATATATATATATATATAACGAAGGAAATGTGGTAAGGAACCAGGTGGACCATAACGCACCAAAGTACTCAATACTTGAGGTAGTAGAGTGGGTAATAGGAACCAGTAAGACCCCGACAGCTGAGCTCAAGCCGTTTCGACGGCTAATTCTGGACTAAATGAAAATTTATCCTGGTATTTAAATAGCCGATCTTCTCAAGGGGTAATTCCATATATGGTCAAAGTGATTGTCAAAAATCAGTAGTAATTCGGTGGTTGCAAATTAGTAGGGGAGATGGTGGCTAAACCTGCCAGTAGGAGAAAGAGGGGAGGGGGTGGAGTAGACCCAATCAAGCGTTGGTAGTGCCAGCTACATCTGGGCATGAGGTCAAAGAAGATACAGGGGAGGGGGAGGGGGAGGAAGTCGGAACGGTAGGTAGAACAATGGGGGGTAGAAATAGGAAAGAAAAAATACTGAGAGTGAAGAAAAGCAAATAAGTGTAAAGAAAAAAGTAAAGTAAATTAAATTCTACGACCTAGGTGTCAGGCTATTGTTAGGCGAGAATAAAATAAAGAAAGAAAGAAAGAAAGAAGTAAATAAATAAATAAATAAATAAATAAGGAAATAAGTAAGAGAACTAGGTGGGACGGATAAGGCAAGGACCCTTTTAAGAGGTATAAGTACGTAAATGATACGGTGACGGGTCAACAAAAGGGGCCAAAATACTAAAGAGACTACCACGAAATAAACAATAAAGGTTTCCATCCCGGGCCAGCAACGACCCAGTGCAGCAAAGTGAACTTGTACGAGATAATAATTCTGAGTCCCGAGAAAAATATATACTAATGCTAACTCTAAAAGATCTAAAACAAGCTACATGAAAGTTCGTACGAAATAAAGGTAGAATACGGAGAAATAAATTCAGAATCCACCCCGCCCGGAGGAAAAGCGAAGCAAGAAATACTGAAACGAAAAAATAAGGCATAAGTGCCACTAAGAAATATAGAGGGCACAGAGAATAGTGGGAGCGGTCGGAAAAAGGGGGAAAGTATCCGGGGTCTAAGCCAACTGCTATAAAGGGCGGAGTCCGCCAAATCTATCAAAGACTAGGGGAGGGGGGGGGGGGGGTACTAAGGCTACATGGGGCCAAAGGGCAGCCTCGGGTGGGCGAGAAAAGACGCCGACAAAGGAGAAGAGCTGGGGTAGAAGGACAAAGGAGAGAGGGGGGAAGGAAATAAAGGAAGCGATAAAAGAATACAAAGAAGATCTTACGTCTTCCTTGGCAAGCAGGGGTTACCCATTGCAAAATCGGCAACTGGGGTGTTATAGCCCTAGTCTACCCCCTCGGGTCATTATGGGGTTTGAGGGCGAGGTAAGTCCTACGCAATCTATGTTTACATGCAGTAACCAGTTCATCTTTCTTGTTTAGGAGTTGGTCCGTCGAAAACAGCATTTGTAAAGTTTCCTCCGAGCATAAATTGCACGGACGGCGTCCTCCCGTGTAAGAATTGGCTCTGGACAGTAATCTCCAAGTGAGATCATAGGTGATGTTGTTGTCCTTGAGGTCCCATATGTGGCCCGAAAGTGTAGTGGCGTGACGCCGGGCCGGGTTTCGGAAGGTATGTCTATGTTGGTATAGCCGGGTCTTGAAGTCACATGCGGTAAGTCCTATATAGGCTTTGTTGGAGGTATCCGTCCTCACGTTGCACTGGTAGATCACATTACGGTCTCTGCATCTATTGTCGAGTGGGCAAATAGATCTATCCGGGCAGTTACACCTCCTGGTCGGTTCTCCACTGCTAATTAGGTTATTTCTGCCATCGGGGTTGAGTTTTTTGTTGTTAGAGGAGACGATGTTTTGTGCGAAGTTTGGTGTAGTGCTGTAAGAGAGTTTGATGGTATTTTTGTTAATTATGTTGTGGTAGCGGTGTTGTAATGGGAAGTGTTTTTCAATGAGCCTAAAGAATAGTTTCCCGATGGGAGTAGTCACCTCTGCGTTGTGGGGAGGATTGAACCATGTTACATTGCGTGAGCGGCGGTGTCTCCTGCTGGTTCCGCTAATGGGAGCTGGACAGTAGGATATTTCCTCCCGGAAACCACTCCGCTTGAGGGCCTGGTTGTAATAAGGCGCATGTTCATCGAATATCCGCTCATTAGCTGACAAACGGGATATGCGGAGGGAGATGTTTTTGACCAGGTTGTTTGTGATGTTCCTAGGATGGTTTGATCGGCGGTGGATGTAGTGCAGATTGTCATTAGGTTTCCTGTATGGATAGTACAGGTCGTTTTCGAGGTCGAGGGTTACGTCCAGGAAGTTTACTCGGGTCAGGGACGTTTGTAGGGTTATTTTAAATCCCCAGTCGCGGAAGAATCTGATTAATTGTTTCCGGACCCGATCTGTACTACTGGGGTTGTACCCTTTAAGGGTAAGGAGCCCATCATCACGGTACAATCCACCACCGAATGCAGGAAACATATCAATGAGTTTGGCTATTAGGAATAATCCTATAAGATCAGTGACCTCCGCCGAATCCGTGGCGCCCATGCTGACGTCGAAGGGTGAGTCGGGAGCTCTTTTTATCCATTTAGAGTCGTCAAAGAGTAAGACTGTCTTCCTGGCGTGGAGGATGATTTTTCTTTCCTGGTCGGTGATGGGCACTAGTGTTTCGGCGAAGTCCAAGGCTGCAGTAAGTAGCGGTAAGGTGATTGAAGCATAGTAGCTCTATATGTCGAACTGTATGAATTTAGTTTATCGTTTATCCTCCATATTGCTGAACCAGGAGATTACTTCCTGGGTGTTGATCCATAGGCTAAGTCGGGTGTGTTGCTTGACTTTTGGTATCACGCGGTCTAGGATTTTTTTGCTGATTCTCCCTATGTCGGACTTCGTTGGGTTAATAAGCCTGATGGAGGGTTTACGGTCAAAATCGGATTTATGGTCCTTCAGTGTGAAGTATGGTGTCCGTGGGTCTAGAGGTTCCGTGCGGTCGGCGACCCCGAGGCTGGAGGTGATTTGTTGTCCATCTCGATTTATGTCCTTGCCTTATCCGTCCCACCTAGTTCTCTTACTTATTTCCTTATTTATTTATTTATTTATTTATTTACTTCTTTCTTTCTTTCTTTATTTTATTCTCGCCTAACAATAGCCTGACACCTAGGTCGTAGAATTTAATTTACTTTACTTTTTTCTTTACACTTATTTGCTTTTCTTCACTCTCAGTATTTTTTCTTTCCTATTTCTACCCCCCATTGTTCTACCTACCGTTCCGACTTCCTCCCCCTCCCCCTCCCCTGTATCTTCTTTGACCTCATGCCCAGATGTAGCTGGCACTACCAACGCTTGATTGGGTCTACTCCACCCCCTCCCCTCTTTCTCCTACTGGCAGGTTTAGCCACCATCTCCCCTACTAATTTGCAACCACAGAATTACTACTGATTTTTGACAATCACTTTGACCATATATGGAATTACCCCTTGAGAAGATCGGCTATTTAAATACCAGGATAAATTTTCATTTAGTCCAGAATTAGCCGTCGAAACGGCTTGAGCTCAGCTGTCGGGGTCTTACTGGTTCCTATATATATATATATATATATATATATATATATATATATATATATATATATATATATAGAGAGAGAGAGAGAGAGAGAGAGAGAGAGAGAGAGAGAGAGAGAAAGAGAGAGAAAGAGAGAGAGAGATGTGTATCCAGGGTTCAATCGGGGGTAACCACAGTAAGTAAGGGACTCACATCATAGCAGAGTGTAAATAGTTAATATAGAAATGGCTTCTACAGGACTAGAACTGTTTCATTCAAAGGAAATCATTCCTTTGAAAATAATAATCAGGTATAACTATAAAATAAAAAAATTACCTGAATTTTTTTTTAGGGAAGGGATTTTTTCTAGGTTTTGTTCGCGTGTTTTCAACTAATCTGACCTTTGACATGTTCACAATTGACTTTTTATTTTCCGAAAGTGGAATTTGGTCGTCGGAAAAGCAGCCGGGAAAAAAAGGCGATTGCGAGCATGTCGAGGTCAGATTAGTTGAAAGCACACGTAAAAAAAAAAAAAACACGTAAAAAAAAAACAACCTAGCAATATATATATATATATATACGATATTAAATAAATGGAAACTATATTTATAAAACCATATTTATTTCATTATACATATTTCAGGGATACCAAATTAAAATATGGCATGCCTTCGTCAGATAAAATACAATATATAAACAGTTGACAGCTTCCAAAAATAATGGTCGCTTATAATAGGGTACGTCAAAATTATTTATAAAACTGTTTATATATTGTATTTTATCTGACGAAGGCATGCCATATTTTAATTTGGTATCCCTGAAATATGTATAATGAAATAAATATGGTTTTATAAATATAGTTTCCATTTATTTAATATCGTATATCTACTCCAAAAACTTGTCGAGTGCTTTATATCAGTTATAAAATATTTACTTGTTGTATCCCAACAATTTTAAATAAAACTTTTGTATATATATATATATATATTGATAGGTTTTTTTTTTTACGTGTGTTTTCAACTATTCTGACCTCCGACATGCTCGCAATCGCCTTTTTTCCCGGCTGCTGTTCTATAAATTTAAATGATTGAGAGGTGCTTATCTGTAACTCCGAGGGTCACCTCTCCCTCATCACTTCCGTTTTCGGAGAAAGGAGTTTTCGGAGCTGGTGAGTGAGTCGGGTGTCAGATCGGTTGAAAACAAACAAAACCAAAACCAAAAAAAAAAAAAAAAAAAAAAAAAACCCTACAAAAGAAAAAAATAATGCCCAACGAAGAAAATTCCGATGCTGAGAAAATCCGACGACCAAATTCCGCTTTCGGAAAATAAAAAGTCAATTGTGAACATGTCAGAGGTCAGATTAGTTGAAAACACGCGAACAAAACCTAGAAAAAATCCCTTCCCTAAAAAAAATTCAGGTAATTTTTTTTTATTTTATATTTATACCTGATTATTATTTTTTATAGTAATTTTTATATTAATGTTAATGATAAAGAATAAATAATTGTTTCTACTTTTGGCACAAGGCCAGCAATTACCCAGTTCATTACTGGTACTTTATTTTATCGACCCGGTAAGGATGAAAGGCAATGTTAACCTCGGCGGGATTTGAACTCAGGTCGTAAAGGGACGTAACTATGCTGGTAAGAATAAATAATTATTTCTACTATAGGCACAAGGCCAGCAAATTTGGGGGGAGGTGTAAGTCGATCAAATCGACCCCAGTCCGTGACTGGTACTTTATTTTATCGACCCCGTAAGGATGAAAGGCAAAGTTAACCTCGGCGGGATTTGAACTCACAACGTAAAGGGACGTAACTCTATGCCACAAAGCATATTGTCCGACGCTCTACCGATACTGCCTATCCACCGCCCTAAATAATGTGTGTGTGTAATATTTTATGGTTTAGTGTTAAAGAATAAAAACTAATGATACATTTTTTTTAAAATGGGGCCTCCGAAGGTGTGAGCCCTAGGCCAGTGGTCACCAAAGTGGGTTCTAAAAAGGAGCGTCTTGGCTTCCGTGAAAAAAGGTAGAAGAGTATATTTATATTGCGACCATATAACAGTATTAGACTTTGGGGCTCCCCAAAAAGTTTCTGAACCAAAATGGGTTCCGCGTTTGAAAAAGTTTGGGAAACCCTACTCTAAGCTATAGCTTATTTAGTTCATAAGTAAGTCCAGTACAGTATCTTGCTCTCTTCCGTGTTCCGGGTGGCGGTGCCCGGGTGTGTGGCCGAAACCACAAGACTGGGAGCGGGGAAAGTGCCGCAGCACGTGGCAGCAAATTACACAGCATTTCAGACAAAATAATTAACTAACTCACTAGCTAGCTAGCTAGTTAATTAATTAAACTAAATAAATATACAAACATGTACTAGGTTGATGAGTGACTGTAGACAGGACTTCTCTCCGACAACATCCTTAAATCTTACAAGACCAACCTTAACCTTAACACGTACTATTTAATCAATGAGAAAGCTACACATACACACTTAGCTTCATCACCACCATCACCATTATCATCATCAACGCCATCATCATCATTACCATCACCACCACCACCACCATCACCATTATCATCACCACCACCACCAACATCACCATCATCATCATTATTATCATCACCACCATCATCATCATTATTATCATCACCACCATCATCATCATTATTATCATCACCATTATCACAATCATAACTATTATCACCTCATCAATAAAATCATCATCATCATCATCATCATTACAAACATCATCACTACCATCACCACCATCACTACTATCATCACCACCACCACCATCACCATCATCATCATCACTATCACCACCACCATCACCATCATCATCACCATCATCATCACAAACATCATCACTATCACCAGCACCATCATCATCACAAACATCATCACTATCACCACCACCATCACCACCACCAGCACCATCATCATCACAAACATCATCACTACCACCATCACCATCATCATCACAAACATCATCACTATCACCACCACCATCACCATCATCATCACAAACATCATCACTATCACCACCACCATCACCATCATCATCACAAACATCATCACTATCACCATCACCATCACCATCATCATCACAAACATCATCACTATCACCACCACCATCACCATCATCATCACAAACATCATCACTATCACCACCACCATCACTACTATCATCCCCACCACCACCACCACCATCACCATCATCATCACAAACATCATCACTACCACCATCACCATCATCATCACAAACATCATCACTATCACCACCACCATCATCATCATCATCACCATCGTTATCACCACCACCACCACCACCACCACCACCATCATCATCATCATCAATATCATCATTATCATCATCACCTTCATCAATCCCAGCATCACCACCACCGCCACCACCACCATGGTCACCACCACCACCACCACCACAGAAGTCTGTCCTCTTGGTGGCTTTAATGTTAGCCCTGACCCTGTATAAGATTGTAATATTTTAAGGTCCAGTAATGCGTCCCTCAGAAGTCTGTCCTCTTGGTGGCTTTAATGTTAGCCCTGACCCTGTATAAGATGGTAATATTTTAAGGTCCAGTAATGCGTCCCTCAGAAGTCTGTCCTCTTGGTGGCTTTAATGTCAGCCCTGACCCTGTATAAGATTGTAATATTTTAAGGTCCAGTAATGCGTCCCTCAGAAGTCTGTCCTCTTGGTGGCTTTAATGTTAGCCCTGACCCTGTATAAGATGGTAATATTTTAAGGTCCAGTAATGCGTCCCTCAGAAGTCTGTCCTCTTGGTGGCTTTAATGTCAGCCCTAGCCCTGTATAAAATTGTGATCTTTTAAGGTTCAATAATGCACCCGATAGAATCAGTGCCCTCCGTAGCTGTCTTGTTGGCCTTAATGATGATAGTGATGATGGTGGTGGTGGTGGTGTTGGTGATGGTGGTGATATTGGTGATGATTGTAATGGTAATCGTGATATTGGTGGTAATGGTGATGGTGGTGTTGGTGATGGTGGTGATATTGGTGATGATGGTGGTGGTGATATTGGTGATGATGGTGGTGGTGAAGATGATGGTGATGATCGTAATGGTGATGATGATGATGGTGGTAATGTTGATGGTGGTAATGATGGTGGTGATGATGGTGTTGGTGGTAATGGTGATGGCGATGATGATGGTGATGATGATGATGGTGGTAATGGTGATGGTAATGGTGGTGGTAATGGTGGTGGTGATGGTAATGGTAGTGTTGGTGGTGGTGGTGGTAATGGTGATGGTGATGTTGGTGGTGATGGTAATGGTGGTGGTGATGGTAATGGTGGTGGTGATGGTGGTAATGGTGATGTTGGTGGTGGTAATGGTGGTGGTGATGGTGGTGGTGATGGTGGTAATGGTGGTGGTGAT
This sequence comes from Eledone cirrhosa, assembly GCA_964016885.1. Lineage (NCBI taxonomy): Eukaryota > Metazoa > Mollusca > Cephalopoda > Octopoda > Eledonidae > Eledone > Eledone cirrhosa. The sequence goes on from OZ024757.1 coordinate 17,113,705, forward strand.
GGTGGTGGTGGTAATGGTGGTGGTGATGGTGGTGGTGATGGTGGTGGTAATGGTGGTGGTAATGGTGGTGGTGGTGGTGATGGTGGTGGTGATGGTGGTGGTAATGGGGGTGGTAATGGTGGTGGCGATGGTGGTGGTAATGGTGGTGGTGATGGTGGTGGTAATGGTGGTGATAATGGTGGTGGTGATGGTGGTGGTAATGGTGGTGGTGATGGTGGTGGTGAAGATGGATTGACAAGACTCGATATTGTTATTTTAGCCCTAGGTCAGCTTCTATTATAGTAGAACTATGATCGAAAGCATTCCAACCGTGACCAACCCGTGTTGTTTTCTTGTATAATGTATCTTGGACTAAATCATTCAATGTGTTAGTCCTTTATCTGTTTAGGTAGGGTGTAATTTGAGGGATATCTGGCTGCTATTTCTAGTGGGTCGAGCAACCATATAGAGGCGCTCTTGTCTGGATGTTAATTTGAAAAGATGGCTGACGGAACTCGTAAATATTGTGTATAAGTGTATGTGTGTGTGGGGGGGGGGGGGGTTGCATGTGTGTATATATGTGTGTATGTGTGTGCACGTGTTGTGTGTGTGCATGTGTATGAGTGTGTATGTGTATGTGCGCGCGTCTATTTATGTGTGCGTGCGTATGTGAACGTGTTTTAAATGTGTGTGTGTATGAACGATTGTGTATGTGTTTGTGTGTATGTGTGTGTGTGGGGGGGGGCCCTGCATGTGTGTGTATATAGGTGTGTGTATGTGTGCCAGCATGTGTGTGTATGTATGTGCACGTGTTGTGTGTGTAGGTGTGTGTGTGTGTAAGAGTGTGTATGTGTATGTGCGTGCGTCTATTTATGTGTGCGTGCGTGTCTGAACGTGTTTTAAATGTGTGTGTGTGTATGAACGATTGTGTATGTGTGTGTGTGTGCACGCATGTGTGAACGTGTTTGAATGCGTTTTGTTTGTGTGTAGATGTGTTTGTTTGTTTGTGTGTGTATAGGTACAACAGTGGATGTGTATGCCTGTCGCAATAGTTATATATATGGATGCTTGTGTGTGTGTGTGTGTGTGTGTGTGTGTGTGTGTGTGTGTGTGTGTGTGTGTGTGTGTGTGTGTGCAGATATGTATATGTGTGCACATGTGAGTGCTCTTGCAAGAGTTTATGCATGTGTGTTTGTGTGTGTGTGTGCGCAAGAGTGTATGTATTTGAGTGCAGATAAGTGTGTGTCTGTGTGTGTATGTGTGTATGAGTGTGTGTGTGTATGAGTGTATGTATTTAAGTGTATATAAGTGTGTCTGTGTGTGTATGTGTGTATGAGTGTTTGTGTACAAAAGTGTATGTATTTAAGTGTATATAAGTGTGTGTGTGTACAAAAGTGTATGTATTTAAGTGTATATAAGTGTGTGTCTGTGCGTCTGTGTGTGTATGAGTATGTGTGTACAAAAGTGTATGTATTTAAGTGTATATAAGTGTGTGTTTGTGTGTGTATGAGTGTGAGTGTGCAAGAGAGTATGTATATGAGTGTATATAAGTGTGTATATATGAGTGCATATATGTGTGTGATTGTGTGCATACGTACCCTAGTACATATATATTTATAAATATGGATGCTTATGTGTATATGGATTGTGTGTGAATGCCATAAGTGTGTGTGTATGTGCGTATATGTGTGTATGTGCGTATATATGTGTGTATGTGCATGTGCACATGTGTGTATGTGCGTATATGTGTGTATGTGCGTATATGTGTGTATGTGCGTATATATGTGT
>OZ024757.1:17117971-17120471 GCA_964016885.1 Eledone cirrhosa
TACTATGCTGTATCGTCCTCTATTATGCTGTACCGTCCTCTACTATGCTGTACCGTCTTGTACTATGCTGTACCGTCCTCTACTATGCTGTACCGTCATGTACTGTGCTGTACTGTGCCCTCCTGTACCGTCCTCTGCTGTTCTTAATGTACTTTTGTAAACCCTTTGTGGTTAATAAAGAAATCATTATTATTATTGGATTGGTAGTAACGATAGAGGGTGGGACGCCATGCTTTGCAGCATAGAGTTACAGCCCTTTACAATCTGAGTTCAAATCCCGCCGAGGTTAACTTTGCCTTTCAACCTTACGGGGTCGATAAAACAAAGTACTAGTAATGCACTGGGGTAATTGCTGGCCTCGTGCCAAAAGTAGAAACAATTATTATTATTGATTAACGGGGCGTCGCACAAAATGCTTTTCGGTATTTAGTTACTGCCATTTACGTTCCGAGTTCGAAACCTCGCCGAGGTCAACTCCGACTTTCATCTTTTTGGGGTTGTAAAAATAAAATACCAGTCAAATACTGAGGTCGATATAATCGACTTTAACTTCGCCTTAGAAATTGCTGGCTTTCTGCCTAAATTTGAAACCGTTATAAATTAGTTGTTTCTCTTTCAATAACGCAATTAATAAATTTTAAGGGATTAATTAAGTAATTAATTATTTCCTTATTAAGATAGTTACTTAATGGTTCTTATGTAAAATTAAGGGAGGTTTTCTTCCATAGAGCCCCAGAATCGGTTTTAGCAAGGTGTCAAAAGGGTTAATGAAGAATTTGGAAGTATTTAACTGAAATTATTTCATTACTAATTAACTAAATATATGCTTCTTATATGAAATTATTTTGGAAGATTTTAATTTACATATTATTTATCTTTATGTCACCATATTTCTAATGATAAACACTATTTCAATTAATTAGTGAGGAATTTTGAGGGGTTAAATTGTTAATTATTTCATTACCGTATTTCCCGGCGTCGAAGACGCTACTTTTTTCCTTAAATAAATCTAAAAAATCTACCATGCGTCCTGGAGGCCAAAAGGTTGTTTTTTTGTGTTTTTTTTGTTTTTTTTTTTGGTTGCCAAAATTAGGGTGCGTCTTCGGCGCCGGGAAATACGGTAAGTTAAATATATAGTTCTCATATTAAATCATTGTGGAAGATTTTAATTTAAAAAGACACCTTTTAAAGTGAGCGGTTTTGTTTCATAGAATCAGGGCTGGTTTTAGCAAGATTGCTATATTAAAAGGGTTAATGAAGATTTTTTTAGGGATTTTTCGAAAATGTCTAATTATTTCGATACTAAGATAATAAGTTAAAATATATGGTTTTCATATTAAATTATTTTGGAAAATTTTAATTTAAATAGAAACATTTTAAAACGGACGGCTTTGTTTCATAGGACCAGAGCCGATTTTGGCTAGGTTGGTATTTCAAAAGGGTTAATGAAGATTTTTTAGGGATTTTTCGAAAATTTTAAATTATTTCGTTACTAAGATAATAAGTTAAATATATAGTTCTCATATTAAATTATTTGGGAAGATTTTAATTTAAATAGAAACCCTTTAAAACCGACAGCTTTGTTTCATAGGACCAAAGCTGGTTTGGGCTAGGTTGGTATTTTAAAAGGGTTAATGACGAATTTTGAAAGATTTTTCGAAAATTTTTAATTATTTCGTTACTAAGATAAGTTGAATATATAGTTCTCATATTAAATTATTTTGGAAGATTTTAATTTAAATAGAAACCCTTTAAAACCTGGGTTGGGCAAGATTGGTATTTCAAAAGGGTTAAATACGGTGAAGGATTCAGCGATATTTGGAAAAGTCATATCAGAATTCTGTGACAAAATAATTTTCGGAATCGCGGATATTCACAAAATATTGCCTATCGTTTCTTTATAAGCTATATTTCACTCTATCTATATATCTATCTTTCTGTTAATCTATATATAAATCTCTCTCTCTCTCTCTGTCAATCTATATATATGTGTGTGTGTGTGTGAGGTATCAAAACATGCTTCTCAGAGAATATATGCCTTTGTATTCTCTTGGATATATGGTCGTTTCTCTCTCTATATATACGCATATATCTTTTACTATATATATATATATATATATATATGTATATATATATATATATATATATATATATGTATATATATATATATATATATATACGTAGGTCCCGGGTTGAGTCGGGGATAACCACAGTAAGTAAGGTACTCAATACATGGCAGAGTAAAATATTTTTATTTTATAGAGGGAGCTTCTACAGGGCTAGTACTGTTTCATTCAGATGAAATCTTCAGAGCTTCCTGAAGATTTCATCTGAATGAAACAGTACTAGCCCTGTAGAAGCTCCTTCTATAAAATAAAAAATAAAAAAAATATATATATATATATATATATATATATATATATATATATATGCAAAAGTTCTATTTAAAATTGTTGGGATACAACAAGTAAATATTTTTATAACTGATATAAAGCACTCG
>OZ024757.1:17130471-17137971 GCA_964016885.1 Eledone cirrhosa
CTGGAGTATACATAATATATAAGATCAAAAGATGGTTAAATGAGTTCCATGTATTTTATTATGCGCATTTCAAAAACAAATATCATCATGCAATAATATTTGTGTTTTCATCAGATAAAATAGGAGGACATGATATGAAGGTTAAAAAACACTTGTTGATTTAAAACTGCACTATCCACAAGTGTTTTTTAACCTTCATATCATGTCCTCCTATTTTATCTGATGAAAACACAAATATTATTGCATGATGATATTTGTTTTTGAAATGCGCATAATAAAATACATGGAACTCATTTAACCATCTTTTGATCTTATATATTATATATATATATATATATATATATATATATATATATATATATATATATAGACGTATATATATATATATATAAACCAAATGAAAAAAGATATATATATATATATAGAGAAAGAGTCACAAATCGGATAAGAAACACTGTATATTGTATATATAACAAATACGTATTCCATAGAAGGTCTAACATATTCCATGGTTTGATTAATTATTTGTGGCAGTATCGGTAGAGGGTTGGACGCCATGCTTTGACGCATAGAGTTACGGCCCTTGCCAATCTGAGTTCAAATCCAGCCGAGGTTAACTTTGCCTTTCATCCTTACGGGGTCGATAAAATAAAGTACCAGTAATGTACTGGAAAATTGCTGGCCTTGTGCCAAAAAAATAGAAACAATTATTTGTGGCAAAATACCAGGTGAACCATAACGCACCAGAGTACTCAATACTTAGGGTAGTAGAGTGGGTAATAGGAAAAGAGTCAGGACCCCGACGGCTGAGCTCCGGTCGTTTCGACAGCTAGATCCGAACCATGTATGTATGAGTGCATGTATGTATGTATGTATGTATGTATGTATGTATGTATGTATGTATTATACGTCTGATGGGTGTCATAATAAAATTAGTTTCCTCGTTCCTGTTAACTATGCAAACAAATAAACACAGCTGATATTTTAAAGAGGGAGTGGGGGAGACGACCCATGCACTCAAGCACACACCACAAATAGCGCGGGGGTTTCCTTCTAACAATGTTTGAGGCAAGCCAAAAGGCTCGAAATATTAGCGCCGGAGATGCGTGGCTAAGATGCTTGAATCACGAAGTACCCTCGCACAGGAGCGTCAGCTGATACCACAGTAAAGCGAGCCGCCAATAGTGTCGAGCACATCGTTGTGAGCGGCACAGCTCCACCAAACGACTCGAAACTCAAAGGATGTAAAGAACAAAAGAAAAACATTAAAAAAAAAACCAAAAAAAGAAAGACATATAACAATGTTTGGAACGTAACTTAACGAAGGTTCTTAAAATTATGATGGAAGGCTCTTAAGATAAATATAAATAAATTAATATAAAATCATATTTCATGGAACTAAGGGGTGATTTTGGTATTACAAGAATGAATCTAGTGTTTGGAACGTAACTTAACCCTTTAGCATTTACATTACTCTTTATACACCATTGTATTTTTGTGGTAAAGGCTTTATCTTATATGACATCGAATTTACGAGATTTTGATGTTATTTATTTTGAGAACAACACCTTAACATCAGTATGAGTGGCCGGTTACAGCCGGTTTGAACAGAAAGAGGTGAGAAAATTCTGGCTAGATATGGCTGGTTTAAATGCTAAAGGGTTAACAAAGGTTCTTACATAACATTATGATAGAAGGTTTTAGGATAAACAGTTTCGTGAGTAGATAATAATAATATAATTGTTTCTACTTTAGGCACAAGGCCAGCAATTATCCCAGTGTATTACTGGTACTTTATTTTATCGACCCCGTAAGGGTGAAAGGCAAAGTTAACCTCGGCGGGATTTGAACTCGGACCGTAAAGGGCCGTAACTATGTGCTGCAAAACGTTGCTGGCCTTGTGCCAAAAGAAGAAACAACATTCGGTCTGTTTATGGTGGAAAGAGGGGCGGTTTCAGGTGGTTTGATACCAAAAAGGTGAAAACCTTTCCTAAATAAAATGTGAAACAGGGTTGTGAATCTGGTCTAAAATTGTGAAAGAAATATTACAAAATAGTCGGAGCTTTAGATTTCCAAATTTTTGCCTTTTTAAAAAAAAAAACCTCTTGGATTTTTCACATTTTGAACATTGCAGATTCAGAGTGGTGGTGGTGGTGGTGGTGGTGGTGTTCGTGGTGTTGGTGGTGGTGGTGGTAGTAGTGGTGGTGGTGGTGGTGGTGGTGGTAGTGGTGGTGGTGGTGGTGGTGGTGGTGATGGTAGTAGTGGTGGTGGTAGTGGTGGTGGTAGTGGTGGTGGTGGTGGTGGTGGTGGTGGTAGTAGTGGTGGTGGTAGTAGTGGTGGTGGTGGTGGTGGCGGTGGTGATGATGGTAGTAGTGGTGATGGTAGTAGTGGTGATGGTAGTAGTGGTGGTGGTAGTAGTGGTGGTGGTGGTGGTGATGGTAGTAGTGGTGGTGGTAGTAGTGGTGATGGTGGTGATCGTGGTGGTGGTGGTGGTGGTGGTAGTGTTGATGGTGATGGCGTTGGTGATGGTGATAGTGTTGATGGTGATGGCGTTGGTGGTTGTGGTAGTAGCGGTGATGGTGGTGGTGGTGATAGTGATGGAGGCTGTGGTAGTAGTAGTGGTGACAATGATGGTGGTGGTGGTGGTGATGGGGGGGGGGAGGGGTGATAGAGATGGAGGCCGTGGTAGTAGTGGTGACAGTGATGGTGTTGGTGATAGTGGTAGTGGTTATGTCTGGATGAAGATAGTGGTTGTGGTAGTGGTAGTGGTGGTGATGGTGATAGTGGTGGTGGTAATGATGGGGATGATGGTAGTGATGGTGATGGTAGTGATGGTAGTGGTGGTAGTGGTAGTGATGGTGATGGTAGTGGTAGTGATGGTGATGGTAGTGGTAGTGATGGTGATGGTAGTGATGGTGATGGTAGTGGTAGTGATGGTGATGGTAGTGGTAGTGATGGTGATGGTAGTGATGGTGATGGTAGTGATGGTGATGGTAGTGGTGGTGATGGTAGTGGTAGTGATGGTGATGGTAGTGGTGGTGATGGTAGTGGTAGTGATGGTGATGGTAGTGGTGGTAGTGATAGTGATGGTAGTGGTGCCCATGGTGGTGTAGTAGTGGTGATCATGGTGGTTGTGGTGGTGATCATGGTGGTTGTGGTGGTGGTGGTGATGCTAGTGGTAGAGGTAGTGGTGACCATGGTGATGGTGATGGTGATGGTAGTGGTAGTGATGTTAATGGTAATGGTAGTGATGGTGATGGTAATGGTGTCAATGGTGGTAGTACTGGTGAAGACGATCATATATTTATTTCCACAATGGCTGAAAAAAACAAAAATAATATATCAGTGAGAAAGAGGGGGGGGGGCTACTGTGAAATTTCCAGATGATTCTCTCCTCTATATATATACTTTTATTATTTTATTTGTATATATTATTCATTTTCCAATGGTCTTCATGGTGTGTGTATGTGTGTATATATATATATATATATACCCTGAAGATCACTAGAAAATAAATATATATAAATAAAATGCTAAAAGTATATATATATATGTATATATATATATATATATATACGATTGGAAGGTTAATAAAATTCATACATATATATATATATATATATATATATATATATATATATATATATTATGTATGTATATATATATATTATGTATATTAGTTCTGTTTGTCTATTTTAATCTTGAAATATATATATATATATATATATATATATATATATATAGGAAGCTTATAGCTTATATCGACCTAGAAATATTCCTGTCCTCTGTGTGTAAGACATTGTGTAGAGATATCTACCTCTTATTCAGGCAGGCTAGAAAGTACAATTTGCAGTAAAACAACGAAGGAAAACTTAACATGGTGACCCAATTTACTAGAAATAGCAGCCAAATATTTCTCGACGTACACCATACCATCTTAAAAAATAAAAAGCAAATAGACATTGAACAATATAATTCTGAGTATATTGGAAACAGTTTGTCCCTGGGGACAACTGGACGAGATGTTCGTAATTGGAATGTCTTCGAGCGTAGGTCTACTGGATCATGGCCGCCACTGAGATGGGGAGAGGGGGGGGGGGGTGTTAAACAACAGCTACAAATTGCAAGAGACTTGGCAGTTTCTCTCGAGAAAATTTCAATGGATTACTAACTATAAAGTATATAAGGTGCGAAAATAAACCCTTTGTCAGTTTATATATATATATATATATTATTGCCTATATATAAAACGAAACAAAAGTGATCATTAACCTTCGTATCACATGCAAACGACATGCAGAAGAGCAGGGAGCTAATATATACATATGTTTATATAATATGTATATGTTATATATAATATATATGTTATATTTGTAATTACATGTATAATATATATATATACACATATAATATAAACATACACATCATCATCATCATCATCATCATCATCATCGTTTAGCATGGAAGATGGACGTTAAACGATGATGATGATGATGATGTGTATGTTTATATTATATGTGTGTATATATATATATATATATATATATATTATACATGTAATTACAATATATATATATTATACATGTAATTACAAATATAACATATATATATATGTATATTATACATGTAATTACAAATATAACATATATATATATATATATATATACATACACACATATATATATATATACACATATATTACACACACACACATACATTTATGTGTGTGTGTGTGTGTGTGTGTGTGTGTGTATAGCGTAACACAGCCATTACTACGTTTCTTATACTATAGAGCCATTCCATCGTTTATGGTACACCCCCGCCGCTAATTAACTATGTCGCTCAACAGAAGATCACAGTAGTGGCAGAGAGGTAGAGAGGTAGGGAAGGTAGAGGGTGAGACTGAGGCGAGGGTGGGGGAGGCAGTAGCAATAACTGCAGGAACAACAATAATAGCAATACCCCCACCACAACCACCACCATCACCGCCACCACTATCACCGCCACCACCACAACCACAACCATCACCAACACCAACAACAGCAGTCACAACAATAAGAACAACGGCAATCACAAACTACAATAACAACAATAGTAACAGTCACTGTTAGAAATAGCAGCCGTATCTCCCTCAAATTAACTGTATCCTCTTATAGAAGGAGAGGACATATTAAATACTGTGTCTTTAAAAAAGACGAGATGGTCATAGCTGGAAAGCTTTTGATCATATGTCTGCTCAATCAGGTTGACCTAGGGTTAAACAACAACAACAACAACATCAACAACAACACCAGCAGCAATAACAACGACAATATCCCCATAACCATCATCATCGTTGCAATCATGTTTATCACCACCACCACCACCATTATAACCTTCATATTTATCATCATCATCATCAGAACAATTTCACAGCGTAGTCCAAGGTTGACTATACCAGTAAAACAAAAATTGGTCGGATGGTCACGGCCGGAATCCACTTGATCACAGGTTAACTCAATTAGGATTCACCTTGGGTTAAACAACAAGAACGAACGACATTATGAAGAGTTGTTGTTCTTGTTTAACCCTAGGCCATTCTTAAACGAGCAGATTTAGATATGATGAAAATCATTCTAGCAGTAACTATCCGGTCTCTTTTTATTTATTTATTTAATTATTTATTTGTTTATTTTAGAAGACAGAGTATCTAATACTATCTGATGTGTCCCTCTTTTATTTTAAGCCGAATGAGGTTTGGCTGCTATTTTTAACAAGGTCAACTGGCCACGTAAAAGCTTCTCTTCTGGAGAACAATTTCAAATTGTCTTGGCGCTATGTGTAAATGTGTTTGTGTGTGTGTGGGCATATATATATATATATATACACATATATATATGTATACACATATATAATATATATATACACGTGTATGTATGTATGTACATATATACACCTATAGACGGCGGGGGGGGGGGTCTAATATGTTAATCTTTGTCTCTCTTTGTTTGTGTGTGTGTGTATATATGTATATATATATTTATAGTATATTAATAAATGGAAACTATATTTATAAAACCATAATTATTTTATTATATATATCTCAAGGGCAACCAAGGCACATTTTGGTGCGCTTTCATCAGATAATCATTTATTTCTGAAATAGCTGTCGAAACGGCTTGAGCTCTGCCGTCGGGGTCATACTTTTTCCCATTACCCACTCTACTACCCTAAGTATTGAGTACTCTGGTGCGTTATGGTCCATCTGGTTCCTTACCACAATTCCTTCGTTATATATATATATATAACTGTTTCTACTTTAGGCACAAGGCCAGCAATTACCCAGTACATTACTGGTACTTTATTTTATCGACCCCGTAAGGATGAAAGGCAAAGTTAACCTTTATATATATATAACGAGGTTAACTTTGCCTTTCATCCTTACGGGGTCGTCGATAAAATAAAGTACCAGTAATACACTGGGTATTTGCTGGCCTTGTGCCAACAGTAGAAATAGTTATATATATATATATATATATATATATATAACGAAGGAATTGTGGGTGCCCCAGCATGGCCTCAGCCGGATGGCTGAAACAGGTAAAAGAGTAATATATATATATATAGAGAGAGAGAGAGAGAGAGAGAGAGAGAGAGAGAGAGAGAGAGAGAGAGAGAGAGAGAGAGAGAGAGAGAGAGAGAGAGAGAGAGAGTAGATTAACACATTGCGTGTATACTCCATATCAATACATCTATATACATACATGTGTACATGTATGTATATACATTCATGTATACATGTATGTATCCACACATATGTATGTATACATATGTGTATCGTTGCGGAGGTTACCAGCTTCCGGTATGAGAGATGGGATACTAACCCATTCATGTCTTTCACAATTGGGAATGCTCTTGTTGAGGCGGTGACGGCGAGGAAGGAGGGGACCGTGTTGGGAATAGTAGTGGTGGCGGTGGTGGTGGTTGTGGTGGCGGTTGTGGTGGAGGTGATGGTGGTGGTGGTGGTGGTAGTGGAGGTGATGGTGGTGGTGGTAGTGGAGGTGATAGTGGTGGTGATAGTAGTGGAGGTGATGGTCGTGGTAGTGGTGGTGATAGTGGTAGTGGTAGTGGTGGTGGTGATAGTGGTGGTGGTGATAGTAATGGTGGTGGTGGTGGTGGTGGTAGTGGAGGTGATGGTGGAGGTGATAGTGGAGGTGATGGTGGTGGTGGTAGTGGTGGTGGTGATAGTAGTGGTGGTGGAGGTGATGGTGGTGGTGGTAGTGGAGGTGGTAATGGTGGTGGTGGAGGCGATCGTGTTGGTGGGGCTAGTGGTGGAGATGGTGGAGGTGGTAGTGGTGATCGCGTTGGTGGTGGAGTTGATGGTTGTGGTGGTGGTGATGGTGGTGGTGATAGTGGTGGTGGTGGTGATCGTGTTGGTAGTGGTGGTGGTGGGGTTATGGATGAGAGTGACAACTCTCAATCCCTTACCTCCACAACCATCACCACCACTACCACCACCAC
>OZ024757.1:17140471-17177971 GCA_964016885.1 Eledone cirrhosa
TGTGTGTGTGAGAGAGAAAGAGATTTGTGCATGTGTGAGAGAGAGAAAGTTTGTGTGTGTGTATATGCACGTGTGAATGTGGGTATATACGTTGTGTATGTGAGTGTACATGTGTGTATACATGTTTATATGCATGTGTGTGTACATGGGCGCGTGCATATGTGTATGCAGGTGTGTATATCCGTGTATGTGTGAGTATGTTTGAGTATACGCGTGTGTGCCTGTGTAGGTGTTGGCTTTTGTTTCTCTCAAGGAAGACTGCGCAGTGCACACTACATGGAATGGAGTTCCACTGAAGCAGGTAGAGCAGCTCAAGTATCTCGGGTCCGTGTTCACGAGTGATGGAAGCCAAGAGGCTGAATCAAGTGCAAGATATGCATGAGCTGGTGCAGTAATGTGCCAGCTTCAACATCCGGTAATCAGAAGAAGAGAGGTAGGTGTCAAAGCTAAACTCGCTATCTACAATTCGGTATTCATGCCAAACCTTACCTACGGTCAGGACTCTTGGGTAATGACCGAAAGAATACGATCGTGAATATAAGCGACCGAAATGGGGTTCCTCCAAAGGGTCTTTGGAGTAAGGTTACTCGATAGAGTGCGTAGATCAGAGATCAGAGATCAGAGAGTCACATCAGGTAGAGGCGTTACTTCTCCGAACTGAGTGGTCACAGTTCCGATATTGTGGACATGTGGTTAGAATGTCTCAGGAAAGAATCACTGGACAGATTTTATGGGCAAAACTAACCGGTAGGAGACCCAGAAGTAAACCCCGAACAAGATGGTTGGATAATATCGATCAGCTTGGCTGCTCTCGATTGGGGACCCAGCCAGATCAGTTAGAGACAGTTGCTTCTAACAGGACCTGCTGGAAGGAATGTTTGAGGATTCTGTCCTCACAACCTTCTCGGGAATAAGTGGGCGAAGAAGAACATATATGTGTGTGTGTGAGCCTATCTATAAGTTTGTCTTTGTGTGTATCTATCTATATACTAGCTATATTATCGATTTCTAATTAAAGCACTCTAAAAAGTCTAAAGTCTCTCTTAAGGCAGAAGGTTCATTTGGCCGGTGCTTATCTCTGTTTCATGGCGTGAAGCGACTGAGAGAACAAGACACGCTCCTGGACAGGACGCCAGTCTATCTGGGTTTTAACCCCCCAGCTATTGCTGGTACTCATTTTCAGTTGAGTATACTGGAGCAACGTGAAATGAAGAGTTTTGCTCAAGAACACAACACGTAACCCAGGAATCGAACCCACAACATTATGATCGTAAGTCCAACACCCTTACCACTAGGCCACGTGCCTCCACTAATTAAGGCACTAGGGTAGCAAATATTGGGGAAAGGGCAAAGTTGATTAAATCAATCCCAGTACTCGACTGGTACTTTATTTTATCGATCCCGCACTGATAAATAACAAAATTGACCTCGGCATATAGAGAACCAGAATAAATACTACAATGGCATTTTCTCCAATGCTCCACCAACCCACCATCGGTTTCTGATTTAGGCACAATGACAGCAATTTGGGGAGAGGAGGGGGAAATCGATTAAATCAACCGCAGTGCATTACTGGTACTTTATTTTATCGACCCCGTTAGGATGAAAAGCAAAGCTAACCTCGGCAGGATTTGAACTCAGATTGTAAAGGCCCGTAACTCTGTGCCGCAAAACATGTCAGACGCTCTACCAATTCTACCAATCCACCGCCCTTTGCTAGCTGTAATATCAATAACTAAAATATGTTAATGGAGATATTTATTTAATGCTATCCGAAATAATTCCATTTTTCTTTAATTCCGTAAAAAGATTCACACTCGAAACTTATTAATCCACATCTTGCAATGACAAAAGACCTTACTGAAATAACAAGTTTTAGGGGCTGGGGTTTTATTGGTTTCTCAGTAATATGGGGGGTTTATATCGTGTAATAACAAGTTTAAGGGCTCTTTCGGTAATATTAGGTTTATATCGTGTAATAACAAGTTTAAGGGCTCTTTCGGTAATATTTGGGTTTATATCGTGTAATAACAAGTTTAAGGGCTCTTTCGGTAATATTTGGGTTTATATCGTGTAATAACAAGTTTAAGGGCTCTTTCGGTAATATTAGAGTTTATATCGTGTAATAACAAGTTTAAGGGTTATCTGTAATATTAGGGTTTATATAGTGTAATATTAAGTTTAAGGGCTCTCTCGGTAATATTAAGGTTTATATTGTGTAATAACAAGTTTAAGGGATCTTTATAAACCCTTCAGTAATACTGGGGGCTTATATATAGTGTAATATCAAGTTTAAGGGTTCTCAGTAATTGAGGGGGGGGGGTTATATCGAATAATAAGTTTAAGGGCTCCCGCATAGGTTTTTTTTTAGGGGGGGGGGGGTATATCGCGTCGTATCAAGTTTGAGGGTTCTTTATAAATCCTTCAGTAATATCGGGAGTTTATATCGATTCATATCAAGTTTAAGGGGTCATTATGAGTCCCTCAGAAATATTGGGAGGTTTATATCGGGTAATAACAAGTTTAAGGACTTTTTCTAAGTCCCTCGGAAATATTGGGAGGTTTATATCGGGTAATAACAAGTTTAAGGACTCTTTATAAGTCCCTCAGTAATATACACTTTTTTTCTGGTTTCAGCCATTAGACTACGGCCATGCTGGGGCACCAACTTGAAAGGATTTAGTCGAACATATCGTCCCTAGTACGTATGAATTAATAAACAACAGCAACACATGAGCCCCTATATGGTTGTTTGATCTGCTAGAAACTACAGTCAAATTTCCCTCAAATCACACCCTAATGTCTTAAATAAAGAAACGACCAATGCAGAGTCCAAAAAAGACTGGATGGTCATGACTGGAATGTCTTTGACCATAGATCTGCTTGCTCGAACAGGGTTGACCATGGGCTAAACAACAACAATCAGCTATTTTGACTGATTTTGCCATTAAACATCACTGAGTTTGCAATATAAGTGGAATGTTTCTCTAGATGGTGAGATCGGGTAATGTGGATAGAGAGAGGGAGGGAAAGAGAGAGAGAGAGTTAGGAAGGGAGAGAGAGGGAGGGAGTGAGGCAGGGACAGAGAGAAGGAGAGAGAGTGAAGGAGCGGAAGAGAGTGAGGGAGATGTGAAAGCGTGATACAGAGGGAAAGACAATGTGTGTGTGGAAAAGAAGGAGAGATAGAGAGGGGGAGAGGGAGAGAGAAAGAAAGCAAGTTGAATGGAGAGAGAGAGAGAAAGCAAGTTGAATAGACTTATGTGTATTAATCGAAGGAGAAAAGAGACAGATTAAAAGAGAGAGGGAGGGAGGGGGGGGGGAGATGGGGGAGAGAGAGGACGATAAGGTAGAAAAGGAAGTAGAGAGAGAGAAGGAAGTGGAGAGAGAGAGAACGTGTGTGTGTGTGTGTGTGTGTGTGATTAACTTGCTGACTGCTTGGCTGTTCCAGCATGTGTTTACCCTCCCACTCAAGACTGGTGGCTGCAGTCCTTAGACCTTGTATCAAAGGTTTGTTACAGAAAACATGGCCACAGTATTTATATGTTCGTTACTAGAGATATTGTTGTTATATATTGTTATGGAATGTTTGTGTGTGAAGAGTTTAATATAGCAGAAGAGCTGAACAGTTTATGATGATTATGATACAGACGGCTAGATAGATAAGGAGGGACAGATGTATATATATATATATATATATATATATATATATATATATATACAGAGAGAGAGAGATAAAGAGACGTGTATATATATATATAATGAGAGAGAGAGAGAGAGAGAGAGAGAGGTGGTGGATAGATAGATTGATTGAAATAAAGGCATATAGATGGATAGATAGACAAACAGGCAGACAGATAGTCAGACATACATGGATTAGATAGTTGATATATATAGACAGATAGATAGATAGATAGATAGATATATTTCTTTATTAGCCACAAGGACGCACAAGAAAAGGGGACAATACAAAGACATGCCGAGGACTTTACATACAGTCGTGTAAAAAATATAAAAACAAACAATTACAACAATCGAAATCCCCAATAGGGGGGAGGCGCCACAAATGGGTTGTTTAATACCCCGTCGATAGAACCCTCAACTCCAGGAACTAGACAGATAGACAGATAGATAGATAGACAGATAGGTAGATAGACAGATAGATAGATAGACAGGGTTGAATATAAAGAATGTTGGAGAGGAATGGAATTCCATAAATGGTAAGAGGAAGAACAGAGTGTTAGTCAGAGATAGAGAGAGAGGGGGGGGGGGGAGTGTAAAACAGAAATCCTCTATTAACTGTCGTATCGTCGAATACTCTGTCTTTGGATACCCTTTCTCCATATCGAGAGCAATATCATCTGTTAATTCCCCACCTCTAGGGCTTTCCAATATAAAAACAACAACAAAAACCAAGAGCTGTTGTTGTTGTTTAACCCTAGGCCATCATCGATGAAGGAAAGTTATAATCAAAAGACGTTCTAGCCGTGACCACTCAGAATTTATTCAGACAATGGACCATATTATGGACCAGTCTGTCCTTCATTTCATTTCTACGACGCTAGAATGTGAAATTTGGCTGCTATTTTTAGCAGGAGGGACGACCATGTACAGCATGTGTGTGTGGACTTCTGTGTGTGGACTTCTGCGTGTGCTCCAGCCAATTCATACAACGGAATTGCCTACTTAGCGCACTCTTAATATAGTTCTCAGGGAGATTCGGCGTGACACAATGTGTGACAAGGCCGACTTCTATGAATTACAAGTACAATTCATTTTTTGCCAGCTGAGTGTACTGGAGCAATAATGAAGAGCCCACAACCCTAACCACAACGCTAAGCACCACCTTACCATACATCAGGTATCTCCAAAATATTTACACCCTTGACCTCTTCCTGGCATCCGTGACCCCTAACGAGGCATCCGTGACCCTTCGTTGACATGTAAAAAAAATAACTGTTTCTACTTTAGGCACAAGGTCAGCAATAACCCAGTGCATTACTGGTACTTTATTTTATCGACCCCGTAAGGATGAAAGGCAAAGTCAACCTCGGCGGGATTTGAACTCAGATCGTAAAGGGACGTAACTATGCTGGAAAGCATGGCGTCCGACCCTCTACCGATACTGCCAATCCCCCCAAAATAATAAAGCAAATAAATAAATCAGTAAACAGAATATAAAATATATAATCGTTTCTACTTTAGGCACAAGACCAGCAATTTTGGAGGAAATTACTGGTATTTTATTTCATCGACCCCATAAGGATGAAAGGCAAAGCTCGGCGGGATTTGAACTCAGAACGTAAAGGGCCGTAACACTATGCTGCAAACCATGTCCGGCGCTCTACCGATACTGTCTATCCACCACCCTTCAATTTAGGCCAAAAGCCAGCAATTTGAGGGGAGGGGGAAAATTCGATAACATTGGCCCTAGTATGTGACTGGTATTTTATCTTATCGATTCCGGAAAGATGAAAGACAAAGTTGACCTTGGCGGCATTTGAACTCAGAATGAGCCATTACAAATAGCGCAATGGCATCTTATCGGACGCTCTACCGATTGTGCCAATCCACCACCCATTACTAGTAATATCAGTAAAAAGGTATAACAAATACTTTTGTGGTCCTGTCCGCAAGGCGTCGCCTCATTACCGCCACACCTCAGGCCAAGAGCCCAACCCCCCTTCCACATTCTTCTATGACACTAGAGCCCTTGCCTTTCCCTTACTTTTCCGGGGTTTTTTTTTACTTTCTTATTTAAGAAATGGGTAATAAAAAAGAAAAAGGAAACAAGAGAAAAAAAGAATAGGGAAATATAGAGAAAAAAGAGAGAAAGTAAGAAGAAAAAGAAAGGGGAGGGGTTCGCAAGAGCTCTGGTGTCGCAGAAGGGATGAGAGGGGTGACGGGGGAGGGTAATTGGGCTTTGGGCCTAGGGCGTGAGGGCAAAAGGGCTGCGCCCCGTGGACAAAACGGCAAAAGCATTCCCCCGGACGATGGCCAGTGACACCCGTTGCAACAGCCACCCAGCCTTGCGTAGATCCCTCCTCAGACGGGCCGCCGACGTTCCGATCTTGCGGAGGAGCTCGGCTGTACGGGGGTTCAAGTACGCAAGAGGTCTCGACGGCGACCGGTGCGTCCATTCTTTCTTCTCAATCTAATTTTTTGTTCTTTTTCTATTAAATTGTATTTACATGATATATTTTTACATAGAATAAACTATTTTATTTTATATTCAGGATAAAATGGATAAACATGCACAACAGAAATATAAAGCTAGAAATAAATATTTATAATACTGCAAAGCATTCTATCGGACGCTCTACCGATTCTGCCAATCCTTGGAATATAAAATAAATAATTGATTCTACTTTTGGCACAAAGCCAGCAATTATCTCAGTATATTACTGGTACTTTATTTTATCGTCTCCGAAAGGATGAAAGGCAAAGTTAATTAACCTCTGCGGGATTTGAACTTAGACCCTAACGGGCCGTAACTCTATGCCACGAAGCATGGTGTCCAACGCTGTACCGATTCTGCCAATCACATCAACTATTGTTAGTCGTAATATCAGTAAAAAGTCGTCATTAAATACTGCAAAGCATTCTATCGGACGCTCTACCGATTCTGCCAATCCTTGGAATATAAAATAAATAAGTGTTTCTACTTTTGGCACACGGCCAGCAATTAACCAGTACATTACTGGTACTTTATTTTATCGACCCCGTAAGGATGAAAGGCAAAGTTAACCTCGGCGAGATTTGAATATAAAATAACTAATAAAAATTAATTTTACATAAATCAGAAAACTGCATCTTATTTTATTGTTGTATTTGAGGTGTGTGTGTGTGTGTGTGTGTGTGTGCCAGAGAGAGAGAGAGTGTGTGTGTGTATGCCAGAAAGAGTAAGAGAGAGAGAGAGAGAGAGCGTGCGTGTGTGTGTGTGTACGACAGAGAGAGATAGAGAGAGAAAGATCTGTGTATGTGTATGGCAGAGAGAGAGAGAGAGAGAGAGAGAGAGAGAGAGAGAGAGAGAGAGAGGGGGAAAGTGTGTGTGTGTGTGCCAGAGAGAGAGAGAGTGTGTGTGTGTATGCCAGAAAGAGTAAGAGAGAGAGAGAGAGCGTGTGTGTGTGTACGGCAGAGAGAGAGAGAGAGAAAGATCTGTGTATGTGTATGTGTATGCCAGAGTGAGAGAGAGGGAAAGCGTGTGTGTGTGTGTGTGTACGACAGAGAGAGAGTGTGTGTGTGTGTCAGAAAGTGTGTATGAAAGAAAGAGGTGTGTGTGTATGCCAGAAAGCGACTGAGTGTATGTGTGTGTGTGTGTATGCCAGAAAGAGAGGTGTATATGTATGTGTATGCCAGGACGAGTGTGTGTATGAATATGTCAGAGAGAGAGAGGAGTATATGTGTGTGTGTGTGTGTGTGTGTGTGTGTGTGTGTGTGTGTGTGTGTGTGTGTGTGTGTATACGAAAGAAAGAGTGTGTATGTGTGTGTGTGTGCCAGAGAGGGAGTGTATATGTATACCAGAAAGAGTGGGAGAGAGAGTATGTGAGTGTATTTGTGTAAAAGAGAGAGAGGGAAGAAAGTATGTATGAGAGAGAGAGAGATAGAGAGAGAGAGAGAGAGAGAGAGAGAGAGAGAGATAGAGAGTAAAAGTAGTGTATGTGTGCATATATATGTGTATGTTTGCGTGTATGAGAAAGAGAGAGCGTGAGAGAGAAAGACTGTGAGTGAGTAAATGAGAGAGAGAGAGAGAGAGAGAGAGAGAGAGAGAGAGAGGGGGAGACTGTGAGTGAGTGAATAAGAAAGAGAGAGAGAGAGAGAGGGGGGGTGAAAGAGTGTGAGTGATTGAGAGAGTGAATGAAAGAATTTGCAATATAATTGTTTCTACGTTAGGCACAAGGCCAGCAATTACCCAGTGTATTACTGGTACTTTATTTTATCGACCCCGTAAGGATGAAAGGCAAAGTTAACCTCGGCGGGATTTGAACTCAGAATTTGCAACATAATGACGATTTCTTCATAACAATTTGGTTGTATTTTCCACTAAAATATAATGTTGGTGCAAATCATATATGGTCATCTGCTGGTACAAGAAAGTGCACATGAGGGTTGCAAAGGATGCAAATCTTGAGGCAACACTGACAAAATGGCTTATTTAGCAACGATCCAGCAGCAATGGCATCCGTGCTGTAGTAAGCCAAAGTGCTACTGTCTTTGTTAGAAACTAGTTAGAAAGATTTGCAACAAGAATTTCGAAGTTTGTGACGAAAGAATAAGACCGCGAATATAAAGGAACGATCGACTTTCGTCAAATCGGACCGAGGGAACAATGTTTCCGTTGGTCTTTCCAATTGCTAATACTATCTATCGGTCGCAACTCCAGGTAGAAGGAGCAACGTGAAATAAAGTGTCTTGCTCAAGGACATAACGCATCACCTGGTCCAGAAATCGAACTC
Organism: Eledone cirrhosa; assembly: GCA_964016885.1. Classification (NCBI taxonomy): domain Eukaryota; kingdom Metazoa; phylum Mollusca; class Cephalopoda; order Octopoda; family Eledonidae; genus Eledone; species Eledone cirrhosa. The sequence goes on from OZ024757.1 coordinate 17,148,925, forward strand.
ACAACCTTACGATTGCGAATCCAATTCTCTAACCACTCAGCCACACGCCTTCACAATATATGCAGCCGAAATGGACTTCCTTCGAAGGGTTTTGGGGGTAACGTTACTCAATAAAATGATCAGGAAGTCACTCCAGGTAGAGCTTACTACTTCTCCAAATTGAGAGATCACATCTCCGATACTATGGACATGTGGTTAGAATGGGTTTCCTCTGGAGGGCCTTTGGGGTAACGTTATTCAGTAAAGTGTGTAGCTGGGAGATCAGGGAGTCTCTCTAGGTAGAGCCGCTACTTCTCCAAATTGAGAGATCACAGCTCCGATATTACGGACACGTGGTTAGAATGGGGTTCCTCCGAAAGATCTTTGGAGTAACGTTACTGAATAGAGTGTGTAGCTCAGAGATCAGGGAGTCGCTGTAGGTAGAGCCGTTACCTCTCCAAATTGAGAGATCACAGTTCCGATATTACGGACACGTGGTTAGAATAGGGTTCCTCCGAAAGATCTTTGGAGTAACGTTACTGAATAGAGTGTGTAGCTCAGAGATCAGGGAGTCGCCCCAGGCAGAGCCACTACCTCTCCAAATTGAGAGATCACAGCTCCGATATTATGGACACGTGGTTAGAATGGGGTTCCTCCGAAAGATCTTTGGAGTAACGTTACTGAATAGAGTGTGTAGCTCAGAGATCAGGGAGTCGCCCCAGGCAGAGCCACTACCTCTCCAAATTGAGAGATCACAGTTCCGATATTACGGACACGTGGTTAGAATGGGGTTCCTCCGAAAGATCTTTGGAGTAACGTTACTGAATAGAGTGTGTAGCTCAGAGATCAGGGAGTCGCTCTAGGTAGAGCCACTACCTCTCCAAATTGAGAGATCACAGTTCCGATATTACGGACACGTGGTTAGAATGGGGTTCCTCCGAAAGATCTTTGGAGTAACGTTACTGAATAGAGTGTGTAGCTCAGAGATCAGGGAGTCGCTCTAGGTAGAGCCACTACCTCTCCAAATTGAGAGATCACAGTTCCGATATTACGGACACGTGGTTAGAATGTCTTAGGAAAGAATCCCTGGACAAAACCAACTGACAGGAAACCCGTAACTCTTAGTGGTGTTTTAAGGGCACTGTAGGGACATACGACCTGTCTTGCGCTTTTTAAACCTTGCGGAGTTCATCGCCCTTCCAAGTCTGAACAGAGACGAATTCTTCCAAGAAAGGGGACAGAGAGAGAGAGAGAGAGAGAGAGAGAGAGAGAGAGAGAGATGAGGGAAGAATCGACCCCAGTACTAGACTGGTACATTTTTTAATCAGCACCTTGAAAGGATGATTGGCAAAGTTGACCTCAGTGGGTTTTGAACTTACAGATAGCAGAGAACTGGAACGAATATAGCAAAGTATTCTATTCGACATTATAACGAATGTCAATTATCCACCTTCTTGTGTCAGACTATATAAATATAACTATACGGCAGATACGTGTAGGCGCTTCTGTCTCTAGGGGGTACTTTACCTGACATATTCGACTATTATTCATAGTCATCTGCATTGTGGATGCTCTCCCATCCACCAAAAGCGAAAAATATCTTCTTCTTTGCGCACTTATTCGTGAGAGGGTCATGGGGGCAGAGTCCTCAAACACTCCTTCCAGCTGGCCCTGTTTTTACCTGACATATTCAACTATTATTCATAGTCATCTGCTTTGTGGATGCTCTCTCATCCACCAAAAGCAAAAATATCTTCTTCTTGCGCACTTATTCGTGAGAGGGTCATGGGGGCAGAGTCGTCAAACACTTCTTCCAGTTGGCCCTGTTTTTACCTGACATATTCAACTATTATTGATAGTCATCTGCATTGTGGATGCTCTCCCATCCACCAAAAGCAAAAATATCTTCTTCTTTGCGCACTTATTCTTGAAAGGGTCATGGGGGCAGAGTCGTCAAACACTTCTTCCAGCTGGCCCTGTTTTTACCTGACATATTCGACTATTATTGATAGTCTTCTGCTTTGTGGATGCTCTCCCATCCACCAAAAGCAAAAATATCTTCTTCTTTGCGCACTTATTCTTGAAAGGGTCGTGGGGGCCGAGTCCTCAAACGCACCTTCCAGCGGGCCCTGTCAGAAGCAACCGTCTCCAACTGATCCGGCTGGATCCCAAAAGATATTTTCAAATTTCAAATTTCTCCAATGCTTCGTAAATTAACCTAAAGCTGTTTGCACTTATAGCTTAAACACTGGCGTCTCTAACATGCAGTCCGTATGTGACCCGTATGTAGCCCGAATGTGGTCCACAAACTACTAGTCTATGGTCCGCGGCAGAACAAATTTCGTAACTAAATATTATCTTAAAACTTGGTAATTTAGTACAATTTATTGTAATTTCATGCTAGAAATCACCAGCAAAGCAAAATGGGAGCAGGCGGGACACATTGCCAGAATACTGACAGCAGATGGACCACCTACGTCACTATCTGGACCCCCCCCCCCAGGTCACACAAGAAACCGAGGCTGCCAGAAGATCACGTGGCAAGACGACCGCAAGAAAATTGAAAAAGTTTGGTCACGTGTGGTCTGATCTCCACCCCTGTTTCTCTCTCAGAATTTATCAAAAAAGAAAACGGAAGAGAAAGGAATTTACAAAAAGTAAAAACAGTATTAAGGAAAATTTGTCTATCTATATTTTGTACTAATTCCCGTAGAAGGATGGACTGAAAAGTTCATAAGCTGACTATGAAGGACTGATGTTAGAGCTGTGAAATCTTGCATGTATTAAATTCAACTCTTCTTATTAGTGTTTCTTTCCAGAGACTATGTTGAAAAATAAACCTCATCTGGCCATTCCATGAGAGTATCTTGGTCAACCTTTGAAGTAGTGATACTAGAGCTGTGGAATTTAGCATGCATTAATTTCGACTCTTGTTATTAATAACGTGCATTGTTTCTTTCCAGGGACTATGTTGAAAAATAAACTTTATTTGGTCATTCCATGAGAGTATCTTGGTCAGCTTATGAACATTTTAGCCTAGTCCTTGAAACGTTCATAAGCTGACTATGAAGGAGTGATGCTAGAGCTGTGAAATTTTACATACATTAATTACAACTCTTCTTATTAATAACTGTATTGTTTCTTTCCAGGGACAATGTTGAAAAATAAACCTCATTTGGTCATTCCATGAGAGTATCTTGGTCAGCCTATGAACTTTTCATCCGATTCGTATCCCACTTACTATCATATGTAATTAGTAGCCTATCAAATGTATTATACATTAACATTATAACTGGTGGAAATAACGCACACCCTTCCATCACACTTTTGACCTGCTGTGCCTCTCCTTAAGGACATAATGTCCCTTTGAGTCGTCGAGTTTGAGATCCCTGACTTCACACATAAAGCTTCTAAAAGACGCTAGTTACTGATCAGATTCGCTTTGGTGTGATCATTGAACGTGGTCTGCCGCTAAACGGTTGATGCGTGGTTCGGTTCCCACAAGCGTTTCTGTAGACCTTTTTCGTCTCCAGGACTATCTGCGTTGTGGTGACTTCTCCAAAAAAGCAAATATAGTTTCAAATCTATACTATAAAAGAAGAGCTGTTCTTCCACCTGTCTGTCCGTCACACTTATATGCATATATAATACATATAGCACATACAAACAAACAAAAAAATAACACATATTAAATAACCTACTGTATGTACATTTTTATACACCCTTTAAAACAAATAGTGAAGGCGCATGGCTTAGTGGTTGGAGAGTTGGATCCACAATCGTGAGGTTGTGAGTTCGATTCCCGTACCGGGCGTTGTATCCTTGGGCAAGATACTTTATTTCACGTTCTACCTTCTGGCAGGAGTTGCGATCGGTAGATAGTATCAGCAATAGAAATATATTTCTTTAAAGTTTGGTGGTTCACCTCTGGATAGAACTGGTCATTCCATATAGTTAATCATGATAAAATAGTAAAGAAAAGCACTCGATGTTACGCAACTCATCCATCTTTTTCTTTGCTTTCTCTCCGCGTAGCCTCTAGGATTGTGTTTACTATTATTCCTTTATTATATAACTATTATGCAATATACATCTGATGATATCACCAGGATTCTACGTAAACCTGGCCTCTGAAATGTATATAGTATTTGCAAAAATAAAACTTGGAAGAAATATCACCAGTCGGGCCTCCTGTCATTTTATTCAATAATATATATATATATATATATATATATATATATATATATATATATATATACGATATTAATAAATGGAAACTATATTTATAAAACCATATTTATTTCATTATATATATTTCAAGGATACCAAGTTACATTATGGTATGCCTTCATCAGACAAAATACAATATATAACAGTTTTATAAATAGACATTGACGTACCCCTTTAAAAATTGACCGTTGTTTTTGGAGGCCATCAGGATAGTGATTTCATCCTTGAAATATATATAATGAAATAAATATGGTTTTATAAATATAGTTTCCATTTATTAATATCGTATATCTACTCCAAATATATATATGCTTTATATCAGTTATAAAAATATTTGCTTGTTGTATCCCAACAATTTAAATAAAACTTTTGCATATATATATATATATATATATATATATATATATATATATATATATATATATATATATATATAAGATCAAAAGATGGTTAAAGGAGTTCCATGTATTTTATTATGCGCATTTCAAAAACAAACATCATCATGCAATAATATTTGTGTTTTCATCAGATAAAACAGGAGAACATGATATGAAGGCTAAAAAACACTTGTGGATAGTGCAGTTTTCTCCTTTAACCATCTTTTGATCTTATATATTATGTATACTCCAGTCCTACAAACTGTAGAGTGCTTATTATCCGATATCTGCATTGCTTTATTGTACTACAATAAAACTCACCTCCTACATTATATATATATATATATATATTTATATATATACTATTTATGTAAAACACATTTTAATTATATTATATGATGTTTGCAATAAAGAAAGAAACATTAATAATTAAAATATTGGAAGAATAGGAAAGTCGTTTATATTGACTCCAGTATTTAACTGGTACTATATGTTATCGATCTCGGAAGGAAATGTAGGCAAAGTTGACCTCGGCGGTATTTGAACTGAGAAACTAATGAGCTGCAACTAAATACCGCGGACCTGCGAACTCTCCCCATGGTGTGGATGAGAGATGTCTTCTCCAGTGAAAAGGGATATAGCTTTCAGGTGAATTGGCAGTATCGGTAGAGGGTTGGATTATGCTTTCCAGCATAGTTACGTCCCTTTACGATCTGAGTTCAATTCCCGCCAAGGTTAACTTTGCCTTTCATCCTTACGGGGTCGATAAAATAAAGCACCAGTAATGTACTGGGGTAATTGCTGGCCTTGTGCCAAAAATTAGAAACAATTGTGTAAAATCTTCCCCATTTTGCCTCATTTTTCCCCCGTTTTGCGGCACTTTTTTCATGGTACTCCGCGTTTGGGTTTTTAGAGTTTGGCAGGTCTGATACCGCAAAGCATTTTGTCTGACAATGGGAAGACGGAAGGGAGTGGCAGAATCTACAACCCCTAACTAGGGGATATATCCCAGCTGCGACCCGCAGACAAAATAGCGAAGGCGTTTCCCCGGAGAACAGCCAGCAACATCCGCTGCATCAACTACTACACCTCACCGGGTTCCTTCATCAGGCGGGATACACTCCTCCCAGTTTTCCTCATTATATTGTATACGTTATAGTTTTATACCTCATTATATTGTATGTATACAGTGTTAAACAATGCAAGAATAAGACAAGGTAGAGTAGTGAAATTATCCATCGCTTTACGATCGTTTCAGTGGGCAAAATTCACGATGTGCAGACCAATTGATAGCAGTTATGCAGCTCCATACCATTAGCCATGAAAAGGCACATCCATTTTGCTTTTTTATCAGATAGAGAGATAGATGGCGATATAGACAGACAGACAGATAGATAGATAGACAGATAGATAGCTATCTAGGTTTGTTTAAATAAATAGACGACGACAATGATGATGTGAAAGGTGATGATGATGATGATGATCGTGATGTGATGACGACGATAGTGATGGTGATGATGGTGATGGTGATGATGAATCTTCCGTCGGTTTAAACGATGAGCATTCAGCCGTTCGATCAACTGAACGACTGACTCTTTAACTGAAACGAGTAAGTGGTTGAGTGTTCAACAGACACGTGTACATTTAACGCAATGGTTCTCAGGGAGATTCAGCAGGCTGAACCTTCGAATTACAGGAACAATCCACCCGACGGGCTTCAGTACAGTTTCCGTCTACCCAATGTTATTCACAAGGCTTTGGATTGATCCGAATCTACAGTAAATACTCTAGCCCGAGATACCACGAAGTGGGATCGAACCCGTGACCTCATGCTTACGAAGCGAACTCCTAAACCCTTCCACTATATATATATATGATTCCAGTTCCTCAGTGAAATAACAACCCAATCAGGAACTGGGCATATCAGAGTATTGACAATATTATACACCTCAACAACATATGTACTTGTCTATACCACACTAATTCGGACTGCCTGAAGAGGTCACAGCCAAAGATGGCTGTCACTGAAATATATATAGCAGTAATAAACGAAGCTAAATTTTAATCATTTGACTTTTATTTAACTTTATTTTACACTACTCCGGAGTAACCAAACCAACCTGCGCACTTTGTCGAGTGCTCCAGCCTGCATACTGAGGTGTTGGTATACAACCAACATAAACTGGTCTTACCGGTTCCTATATATATATATATATATATATATATATATATATATATATATATAGGTGTGTGTCTGTGTATGCGTGTAAAAAGTAAATAGAAATAACAAAAGAAACGACACAGTACAATGAAGAAATATATTAGTTCAACGCTTGAAAGAAGAGTCTTAAAGAAGATAGAATGAGAAATAAAAGATGAAATAGAAATATAGAGGGTAAGAATATATATATTGATTAATTTCCTTCGAATGAAACTTCTAGTCTTTTAGAAGCCATCTCTCTCTCTCTCTCTCTCTCTCTCTCTCTCTCTCTCTCTCTCTCTCTCTCTCTCCCTCTCTCTCTCTCTGTGTATCCCGGGTTCAATCGGGGTTAACCACAGTAAGGTACTCAATACATAGCGGAGTATAAATATTTAATATAGAAATGGTTTCTACGGGACTAGAACTGTTTCAATCGAAGGAAATCATCAGGAAGGCCTTTCCTTCGAATGAAACAGTTCTAGTCCTGTAGAAGCCCATTTCTATATATGTATATATAAAGACGCCCTTCGGTCACGAATGACCATGGGATAAGCACCTAGAAAGTTCCCCTAGGAGGCACAAGTCCGAGCAAGGTTGTTTGTGGAAGACCAACAGTTACCCATATATACCAGTCTCCCTTCTCCACGCCAGCGATGTTGTCCAATGGAAAGGCAATGACTGATACAGCTTGGTACCAGTGACATCGTATCTGATATATACACTATATATACACTATATACGCTGTATATATACTATATATACACTATATACGCTGTATATATACACTATATATACATTGTATACGCTGTATATATATATACACTATATACGCTGTATATATGCACTATATATACATTGTATACGCTGTATATATATATATATATATACACTATATATGATGGTGTCCAAGGAAAAGGCAATGACTGATACAGCTTGGTACCAGTGACATCGTATCTGATATATACACTATATATACACTATATATACACTATATATATACTATATATACACTATATACGCTGTATATATACACTATATATACATTGTATACGCTGTATATATATATATATATACACTATATATGATGGTGTCCAAGGAAAAGGCAATGGCCGATACAACTTGGCAGCACCAGTGATGTCGCAACTTATTCCTACAGCCGAGTAAACTGGAGCAACTTGATATAAAGTGTCTTACCCAAGAACACAAAGGAAAGCCCGGTCCTAGAATTGAACTCACAACCTCACGATTGTAAGCCCGACGCTCTAGCCACTAAGTCAAGTTTAATCGATACATAACCAATTGTGTTTCTCAATACGAAAGTTCGACGAACAGTTTTACAAGTTTAAACGATATATAAAGGAATATATACCAATAATCGTGGCTTTGTGGTTAGGGTATTCAGCTCAAAATCGTAAGGTGGTGAGTTCGATTCCCGGAACTCCAGTCAGTCCCCTCAGCTGGCAAAAATGAGTTGTACCTGTAGTTCAATAGATCAGCCTTGTCACACACTGTGTCACACTGAATCTCCCTGAGAACTACGTAAAGGGTACGCGTGTCCGTTGAATGCTCAGCCACTTGCACGTTAATTTCAAGAGTAGGCTGTTTCGTTGATCGGATCAACAGGAACACATGTCGTCGTAACCGACGGTGAGCCTCCATACTAATAATATCAGTTGAGAAACTGTCAGAATCAACCATCTCCAGTTGATCCGACTTGATCCCCCAAGCGAGACCAGCCAAGCTCAGGGATGTTATTCCACCATCTTGCTCGGGGTAGGACTAGGGTACTTATGACTGGTAGTCCTAATAATTGTTTCTACTTTTGGCACAAGGCCAGCAATTATCCCAGTGTATTACTGGTACTTTATTTTATCGACCCCGTAAGGATGAAAGGCAAAGTTAACCTCGGCGGGATTTGAACTCAGATCGTAAAGGGCCGTAACTCTTTGCTGTAAAACATGGCGTCAGACCCTCTACCGACACTGCCAGTCCACCGCCCTAATAATAGCCGAAAATTCCTTTTCCTGTCTATATGGAGGTGAATCCAAACTGGCCACGCATCAGTGATCCACTAGAACCTCTAACGAATAAATATATAAATCCCCTTCGGTTACAAATGAGCATGGATTTGCACCTAGAAAGGAGAGCTTGTCAAACAAAGGGTCGGGCGAACCCTTCAGCCGTGTCAAGGAAGTGACAGCCCCTCTAGTGTTGGTGGTCTACATGATAAATGCATCCAGTATACGCTGTAAAGTGGTTGGTGTTAGGAAGGGCAAGCAGCCGTACAAAGCTTGCCAAACAAAGTGATGGGAGGGCCATCAGTTGTGTCAAAGACATAAGCAGGACATAGATCCCTGGCTTGTCTGGGAGATCTGTAGCCCCGCTTCAGTACTGACTTGGTCTATGTAGACCCATTCAACCCTTGCTAACCAGGGAAAATGGACTTTAAAACGACGAGGACGATATATATATATATATATATATATATAAATGGAAAAGAATGAAACGAAATTTCATTTCTCACTCTTAGTACATACTTATATATATATATATATATATATATATATATATATATATATATATATACATACATATGTGTGTATGTGCGTGAGAGAGAGAGAGAGTGTGCGCGTGTGTGTGTGTGTGCGCGTACGCGCCAATGTTTATGTTGGCAGCTTGAGTTGCGTACCCTTAAGTAAAACAATAACTTAGCTATTCGATAAAAGAAGATCGATAAAATAAGTACTGAAGACGATATAAGTACTGAGTCTAAAATCACTTGAAGGCAGTGCTCCAGTTTGGCCACAAACCGTGGCTGAATCAGTGAGATTTGCACTAAGAATGTAGAAAACATTTTGTCCGACGCTCTAACCATACGTCAAACCACAGCAAAAGTGCAAAAGAGAAACATACGCATACACACACAACATCTACCTCATTCCCTCTTTAATAGTCTACTTGCACACACGCATATCTTTCTTTCTTCAGTGTCTCACTGCACACACGCACAAAGCTTGCAATGTCTAAAGGCAGTTCTCTCCCTTTATCTTTTCGTCTTTATTTTATTAGCTTGTTAATTTCGCACATACAAATACACAGAAACTCATTGTAATATATGATAAAATGAATATATATATATATATATATATATATATATATATATATATATATATATATAAGAACAAAAGATGGTTAAAAGAGTTCCATCTATTTTATTATGCGCATTTCAAAAACAAATATCATCATGCAATAATATTTGTGTTTTCATCAGATAAAACAGGAAGACATGATATGAAGGTTAAAAAACACTTGTGGATAGTGCAGTTTTAAATCAACATATGAGAAGTAGTTTTAGATTGATGTGTGATATTGGGAAAAAATATTTTATTTTGAGGGGGGTGGGTGGAAAGGATGAAAAAGAGGAGGAGATGAGAGTAAAAAGTGGAGAGGGAGAAGTATAATGAGGAAGGAGGAGATAGGAGGAGAGATGGGTGACAGAGAGAGAGAGATAGCTTTTATAACTGAGAAAGATATATTGTTTTACATAGAGAGGTTGAAAACCGTTGGAAGATAATGTATAAATTAAAAGAATTTGAAAATTAACGAATAGAAAAATAATGTAAAGTTAAGGTTTGTATATTGAGGGGTTTAATAATATGTGCGATGAAAAGAAAATGTTAATATGTATTAAGAATAATATTGAAATGCGCATAATAAAATACATGGAACTCTTTTAACCATCTTTTGTTCTTATATATTATGTATACTCCAGTCCTACAAACTGTAGAGTGCTTCTTATCCGATATATACATATATATATAAAGGAGTCGGGACCCCGACGGCTGAGCTCCTGCCATCTCAACAACTAGTTCCAACTCCTTCATATTACCACACTATTACTCTGGTGAGTAATGGTCTAACAAAGTTTTACTGCATCCATTCTGATTTATGTGTGTGTGTGTGTGTGTGTGTGTGTGTGTGTGTGTGTGTGTGTGTGTGTGTGTGTGTGTGTGTGTATACATATATACACACACATATATAATTGATTACAACAGTGACATATACAAATACTTAGGTTTCGTTGGGTTATACACCCCAACTCATTCAGCCTGTTATATAAAATAAAAATGGTTACGTTCACAGTTTGAATTGAGGTCTCTTAGAAAATATGTCAGGGCTCTTCAAAGGCAGATAATTTCGAATTTAGCTATAAATAAAAAAAATATTTTAGATACTGTAAATGGAGGGAATTATGAAAAAACCCACAAAGGTGGGGGACTTGTGCCAAGTTAGTAATTCAAAGAAATTAAATTCTTTTTAATTAAATTCAGTTAGTCTGGTCTGTACCATTTCCTGAGAATGAATTTCGTTTCGTGTGGACAACGACTAAAGCAGTCGAGTTAGGTATTTAAGCAGTGTTTCTCTGAAGTCAGTTGTGAGACTATATTCCACTTTTCCGAGTTACATAGCCGGCAAAATTCGTCTCATTAACACAGGGAGTAGTTCAATGACGTAACCAATCACACAATATCAACAGACAGCATCTTTATATAGTAAGGTTACGTTTCCAAGGCAATCCAATTTAAAGATAAAGAACGGACAGAAATGATGTTTTCATAGCCGAAGTCCATTCCCTTACACACACACACACACACACACACACACACACACACACACACACACACACACACACACACACACACATATATATATATATATATATAAATGAAAGGTATAGAAAACATTGTAGCGAAAAGCCAACAGTATTCCATAATATATATAAGTGACTATAGCGTCAAAATGGGGAAAATAGTTAACATAAGATGTGGGAAAAATAATTCAAACTCATCTCAAAGAGAATCAGGATATAGATTCATCCACAGAATTTAGTGAAATCCAGGGAAAAATCAATAGAGCCTTAACTCATGATAAAATAAACTTTAAAATACTCATCCTTCAATTTGGAAAAACTTCAAATGCTCTGTATAGTCTTAAAGACTATTTCACGAAAACTTTCAGTGGAGATGGTCACGGTTGGAATTCGATCCTCAACAGAGCTCAACTCGATAACCAAGATTCTCACAGATTAATATGCCAAAAAGGGATATATATATATATATATATATCGTATCTGATTTAGTGAATTACTGGTGGTGGTACCCAAATGAACATTCGATGCACAGGCAGAGTGTATACATTAAGAAAAACGACGAAGAAGTAGAAGGATAGAGGAGAGTGAGCAATCGTTTCACCATTTCTTGGAAAAGTTAGAGCGAGATGGTGAGAGAGTAAGTGAAGAAAAGTGTTTGTGAGACGTGGGATATTAGTATATACAAAAAGCATTGAAAGATCCAATGATCCCAAGGAGTGTCCAGGTGGAAGTCCATGTAGAGTCAGAGTAAATCCAATCTTATACTGAAGATCTAAGGTACGAATCTAACGGATTTCAGGTGTCCACGTAAGCATTGGTGTGTGTATGAGAGTGGGTGTGAAAAGTAAACGGAAAAACACAACAGATATATATATTAGTTTCACGCTTAACTTAGTAAGAATAGTCTCAATGTTTCGGACGCTAGTCTGCTAGTCCATACACACACACACACACACACACACATATGTCTTTTGTCGCATCACCAGTCCTAGGAGCAGATTGATAGTGGAGTCGGGTCCATAACACCTGTAGGTCACCTTCAGTCAATCCTCTGCGAAATACGCGTAACAGGTCGATACGCTACGCAATATTTTTCATATGTAAACGAAACTCCCACGTTTTTCTATGACACACACACACACACAGATAGATATGTTTCTTTATTAGCCACAGGGGCACAAAAGAAGGGGACACATACAAAGGGGGAAGTTTACATACAATAAAAACGTGTAAAATGTTATTACAAATGCAATTTAAAAAATTAGTCGATTTTCCCCAATAGGGGGAGACAGTTCATATGGGTAACACATACCCCCGAAAAAATGTGAAACCCTCATCTCCAGGAGTACGAAGAGTTTGTACTCCTTTACTCTCCTCCTCCTTTTCTTCAACCTACAGGCTGATATAAAGAGAAGGCCCATTCACTCGGGCCATTCTCGCCACTTTCACCCACCTTTCATAAAACTTGCTGGGGTACAGCACCTCTCTCTCCATCCTGATACTTCTTCCAAAGTGGTATTTGAAAAAAAGAATCAGTTGTTGGCCGGAGAGAAAGGTGTCTGACCTCAGCCCTTTCAACCTTGTCCACCATACAACCTCTTTCGCCATAGCTATCACACAAAGGAAAACCGCCTCTCCTTCGTTTTTGAAGGAGGGAGGCGGTTTGATCATGACAATGGACTCGGTGGTCAACCGGATTGGTCCCACCCGCGACAATAGTCGTTCTACATAGCCCCACAGGTCAGTGACGCCCGGGCAGTGTATGAATTCGTGCGCGACGATTTCTTCGTTACGCACGTACCTCGGACAGATCTTTTTTGCAGGGTCCCTGCCTGGGCGCCCATGTCTGTAGAGCTTGTCTCGAACTGGTAGAGCTCCTCGGTAGCATTGCCAGGGAATTTTGGAAGTTGTCCATCGGTCCCGGGCGGAAGGTCCTACCGAACAGACTGGCCAGTTCATCTTCCTCTACGCCTAGAGTTTCACCGAGCGCGTCGTCGCACTTGCTGCGGATAAACCCTCTATAGAATGACGAAGTGGAGTCTCCACTGATCGCCAGGTCCGCCTGCCAGAGGGCTGTGAGCGCCTGAGCACATTCGATGTGCCAGTCGCCCATTTTCCTCGGCCTTTGCTTGACCCAGGACTGCAGCTCGGTCAGCCGAGACGAGTCGTGGGAAGGCTCGCCTCACGAACGGGGCCCACACCGGTTGTCCGGTGAGGAATACGTAGAGATGCCGCAGCCTGAGCGCGTGTTTGCGCATCGTCAACCACGGCATCCCCAGCCCTCCGTTAGAAGGGTGTTGGCAGCAGATGGATCTTCTCACCAAAGGAGCCCGCCTCTTCCAAAGGAATTGGAAGAGCGCAAATAGATAGATAGATAGATAGATATAATATAATATATATATATATATATATATATATATATATATATATATATATATATAGAGAGAGAGAGAGAGAGAGAGAGAGAGAGTAGCGGCATTCCGTCGGTCCACGACGACGGATGTTCCAACTGATACGATCAACGGAATAGGCTGCTCGTGAAATTAACGTGCAGGTTCTCAGGGAGATTCAGCGTGACACAGAATGTGACAAGGCTAGCCTTTCGAATTATAGGTACAACTCATTTTTGCCAGCTGAGTGGTCTAGAGCAACGTGAAATAAAGTGTCTTGTTCATAGACACAACGCGTTGCCGGCAACCGAGCTCACGACCTCACGAATACCCACACAACAAAGCTACGCACCTTCACACACACAAAGTTATATATATATATATATATATATATATATATATATATATATAAATGTGAAGACTAAAGAGGGCTCGCTAAGGATTATATATATATATAACCCTGTAGAGCAAATATTCATTATAAGAACAGATTAAAGTTTAAGCAAAGAATCGCTGTTTTCACCCTTAACAGGATCTTCCGAGGCGAGATTGGTCGGGAAACCGTGTCTCGCTCCTACAGAACTGTTCCTGGCAGGTTTTCTACGGTTAGATGTCCTTCCTAACACCAATCACATTTACAGTGTAGACTGGGAGCCATTTTATTGTAAATATATACCGTATATATATATACAGACACTCACAGTTGTGATCATGTGTCAGTGCTAGTGCTAATTAAACTAGTCATTTATACAACCAGTAATTTATTATATATGATGGCTCCTCCGTCGTCTTCGATGATGAGTTGTCAGTTGTTCGATCAATTTAACGCCAAACCTGTGAATCAATGTGTACATGGCTGAGTATTCCATAGACATATTTGTACCCATAAATAATATCAAAATCTCGTAGATTCGATATTATGTGAGGTAATTATGTGAGGTAAAGCCTTTACCACAAAAATACAATAGTATATATAGAGTAATGTAAATACTAAAGGTTTAAAGATTGTTTTTTTGGGTCCCTTTTGTAGCGTGTTTTGTTTTTATTAGATACTGCTCAATCATTTTTAGTCAAACATACAGAAAAATAAAGCAGCATTAGAAAGGGCTTTAAATGCCATAAATCAGGCACGTTAAACTGGGGGTCCCTCGAGGGCCACACATGACAATTAATTGCGCTGGTTACAACTAATTTTTTAAATTTTATATTACGAAAATAAAACATATTCGTGCTGTAAAAATCTTTGTGCGGGCCGCAGAGGTGCTTGTAAAGGGCCGCATATTTGACATGACTGCCATAAATGAAAGGAAAACGGAAGGGGGGCAGCAAGGATTATTAAGCAACGGAAGAAAGAAAGAAGAAAGAGGAGAGAGTGATTGACTCTACACCTACGTCAGAGCAGTGTTTCGGCTGCATCCCAAAAGACATTCCCGCGGACAATGGCCAGTAACACCCGCTGCAACAGCCACTACACTCCGCAAGGGTCCTTCCTCAGACGGGCTGCTGTCATTCTGATTTTACGGAGGAAGTCAGCTGTACAGAATCCAATGATGCTTGAAGGTCTCGACGGCAACCGGTGCAAGGAGGAAGCGGCCGAACAAATTCCGGTATTTTGATTCAGCAGACGTATGATCAAATGCGCTCCACACATGACCATCAATTTTTTTTGTCGAGTATTGTGTATCTAGGACTATTTAATGGAATGTGTCCATTCATTTTCATGTCACCAGATTGTAATTTGAGGAAGATTTGTTTACAGTTTCTAGATTTTAAAATGATCACGACGAATTGTTCCTTTGTTTACTTAAACAGAGTTGTCTCCCTTGAACCATTTTAATTCCCTTACATGAAACAGCAAATTAATGGGGCAACTTCTACATCACAGGTTCTCAACCCATTTAGGCCAAACGCCCCCTTTTGTCCCTCGAAATCACGAAACGCCCCCCCCCCCCTTATTTTTCCATTTTTCAATATACTACTGATTTTTATATCAGTAGATAACTAAAAAATTGATTAACAATATTCCAAAGTTGTGTGTATTATCTGATTATGTGTTGTATGTGGTCCTAGATGTGTGTGCTACTCGCTTCTGTTTTTTCTTTTCTTTTTTTTTTTATTTGTAATATTATTTATACAATAGGGAATAAAATAGATCTACATAGTGTTAACTAGTTACGGTTGAGTCAATAATTTCAGACATGAAATACATTGTTATCGGTGAAGGAAAGATAAGATTCTAACTGGCTGCGCTCAAAGTGTCTTTGACCCAGTTGACTGTGGATTTTTCCATTTTTATGATCTCAATTATCGGTTAACGTCTCAATTATCGGACATGCCTGCATACCTGCTCACAGCTGCGGTCAGACTATAGTTATGCTGTCTGCAAGCTCATTCAAATGCATTCACACTGGTTGTCTCAAAGACATACAAATATGGCTTATAAAGAGCCTTCCAGCGCCCCCTAACCTCGCTCCCCTAGCTCCAAACGCCCCCTTAACGCGACATTGCTCCCAAACGCCCCCCCCCCCCCCCTGGAGTTCCGAAACGCCCCCCGGGGGTACATGTGCCCCCCGTTGAGAACCTTTGTTCTACATGGTCGTACTATCTGCTGAAAATAGCAGCCAAAATCATCCTCTCCCAAGTCACAAACCTGCCGTTTGAAATAATTGTTTCTACTTTTTGGCACAAGGCCAGAAATTACTCCAGTACATTACTGGTACTTTATTTTATCGACTCCATAAGGATGAAAGGCAAAGTTAATCTCGACTGGATTTGAACTTAGAACATAAAGGGTCATAACTCTATGCAGCAAAGCTTGGTGTCTGGTGCTACGGTCATGGTTGGAATGCCATAAACTATATGTCTATTCGATCGGTCAGTTTTGGCATGGGACTAAACAACATCACATCAATTTGTTTTGTTTTTGTTTTTAGTTCGAAATACAGGAGAAATGACACGCCTGTGTCTTTTATTCCGCAGTTAACCCCCATGTTCCTGTATTAATTGATGCTAGGGGTCGAACACGGGAATTATAATCGATCACAGCAAAACTGAACTCACAATATTCTTTATTTAAAGTTTCGTGAAGATGCGGAGATTAGTGGTAAGAATACCCACATGTTTACCATAACTCATACACTATTCACTTCCCTGACATTTGTGTATTATTCTATGTACTATACCTTTGACGAGTTGTAGTGCACCTGAGCACTTTACACAATAATTTCATTATTATTATAATGTTGGGTTCACAATTGTGAGGTTGTAGGTTCGATTACCGAACCAGACAGTATGTTGTGTCCTTGAGCAAGTCACTTTATTTCATATTGTTTCAGTTCTCTCTGCAGGGAAAATGAGTTGCGACGTTACAGGTGCCAAGCTGAATAGGCCATTGCCTTTCCTTTGGTCAACATCATATATCGTGTATATACAGTCTATATATAATGTATATAGTGTGTATATAGTATATATAGTGTATATAGTGTGTATATAGTATATATAGTGTATATAGTGGATATATGAATTCCGATGTCACTGGTATCAAGCTGTATCGGCCATTGCCTTTCCTTTGGTCAACATCATATATGGTGTATATACAGTCTATATATAATGTATATAGTGTGTATATAGTATATATAGTGTATATAGTGTGTATATAGTATATATAGTGTATATAGTGCTTATATGAGTTTCGATGTCACTGGTGCCAAGCTGTATCGCCTATCCTTTGGACATCAGTGGCGTGGAGAGGGGAGACCAGCATGCATGGGTGACTGCTGGTCTTCCACAAAAACAGCTTGCCCGGGTTTGTGCCTCGGAGGGGAAACTTTCTAGGTGGTCATTCGTGACCCATACAGCTTCTAGATATATAGAGCCTGCTATAAAATGTAGTCATCATTTTCTTTAAATAACACCCTACATGTCTTTAAAAGAAGAAAACGTGATGGACACGGCTGGAATGCCTTTGATTTCAGGGTCGATCTGAGCGGAAGGAAATGAAAATACCTTGTCCGATTCACCGGATTTATTTTGGATGCACCGCTCATAGAACCACACACACACAATTCGACGAGGGAACTCTCACCCTACCCAAACTCTAACCATAACCCTAACAAACCCCAAGCCCAACAGACTTTACAAATTAAAACCCTAACGGACCATAACCCTAACAGCAAAGAACCATTGTTAACTTTTACTCTTAACTCCTACGGCCTTGCTAATTCTAATCTTAACCTTAATGAAACATAACCCAACCGCACCCAGTGGTTCCCAACAGTGCTGGATTTAGGACAAATGAGGCCCTGTGTTAGTTATGTTATGAAGCCCCTTACTTGGGCCCTGAAGGAGGTAAAATATTTTTGGCAGGAAGATCCCCCCCACCACCACCATGGCCAACGGGGCCCTGTGCTTAAGCACACCTAAGCACAATGATTAATCCGGCATTAGTTCCCAACCTTTTGTGCACCATGCCCCACCTTATTGTTATGCTCCCCTTTGGTATGAAAACAGTGATGATCAGCTGCAAAGTATAAACAAATTGGTGTATAGGTGGCGCCAGATTCACAATAACATGTGTGGAGGAGCTGAGACAGGAGTTTCCGACAGTGATGTGTACCAAAGTTGTTTTAGTGTAAAAGTAGTAAGGTAAAACCTGAAGTTTGTTCTCATTAACATTATAGTTACGTCCCTTTACGATCTGAGTTCAAATCCCCCCGAGGTTGACTTTGCCTTTCATCCTTACGGGGTCGATAAAATAAAGTACCAGTAATGAACTGGGTAATTGCTGGCCTTGTGCCTAAAGTAGAAACAATTAT
The DNA here is from genome assembly GCA_964016885.1 of Eledone cirrhosa. Lineage (NCBI taxonomy): Eukaryota > Metazoa > Mollusca > Cephalopoda > Octopoda > Eledonidae > Eledone > Eledone cirrhosa. The sequence continues at coordinate 17,167,566 of OZ024757.1, forward strand.
TTTTAAATTTCTCCCCTTAAACATTTAAACTGCTCCCCTGTGGGGGCGTGTACCTCACATTGGGAATCACTTCTTTAACCTTAATCCCAACAGACCCTAATTAACGCTAACCTTAACCCTAATCCTAGCCCCAAACGTGTTATAACTCTAACTTTAACCCAAAGTGTATAGATCGTATCTACAGCCATACAGGCGGATAAATTTTTTTAAAATACATTTATATCAGATAATGAATTAATACATATAATTGTTTCTACTATTGGCACAAGACCAGCAATTACCCAGTACATTACTGGTACTTTATTAATGAATTAATACATATAATGAATTAATTATTGCTAGGAACTTAAAAATATATAGTTAAAGTAAGTACGTCACACATAGTGCCGGATTTAGGACAAATGAGGCCCTGTGCTAGTTAAGTTATGAGGCCCCAAACATTTGAAAAATTCTTCTTCTTCGCCCACTTATTCCCGAGAGGGTCGTGGGGCAGAGTCCTCAAACACTCCTTCCAGCGGGTCCTGTCAGAAGCAACCGTCTCCAATTGATCCTGCTGGATCTCTAAGCGTGACCAGCCAAGCTCATGGATGTTATCCAACCATCTTGCTCGCGGTCTACCCCTGGGTCTCCTACCTATTGGTTTCACCCGAAAAATCCGTCCCTGCGATTCTTTCCTGAGACATTCTAATTACATGCCCATAGTATCGGAGCTGTGATCCCTCAATTCGGACAAGCAGTGACTCTACCTGGGGCAACTCTCTGATCCCCGAGCTACGCACTTTATCGAGTAACGTTACTCCAAAGACCCTTCGAAAAATTCATTGTAAAAATATTTTTTGGCAAGAAGATGCCCCCCCCCCCCACCTCAGTTCAACGAGGTCTTATGCTTAAGAATCTCGCGGGGGCGCTTGGCCATCACCCGAGGTAGCGCTGCGAGCGTGCTGGCTTGCCTCAGGAATTATTGGAGAGGTTTCCCAGTGCTCCTCGCGATACTGTTACCCTTTGCTCGATTGTCCATCCCTTTCGCTGTATAAATAACATTATAAAATTGTTTATAATTCTTACAGATGGAAAATATAAACACAAATAATTGTTTCTACTTTAGGCACAAGGCCAGCAATTACCCAGTGCATTACTGGTACTTTATTTTATCGACCCCGTAAGGATGAAAGGCAAAGTCAACCTCGGCGGGATTTGAACTCAGATCATAAAGGGACGTAACTATGCTGGAAAGCATGGCGTCCGACCCTCTACCGATACTGCCAATCCACCGACACAAATAATATATACAATTAATTATTGCAAGGAAACTTATTGTTCAAATAATTTCAGTTGATTAATTAAAACGCATGTATAAAACCTCTTGAAAAGCACAATGGTAAATCCGGCACTGGTCACACACCACAAGGGTCGTAAAATAAATCCAGTCAACCTCTGGAGATATTTACATTTTCTTCAAAGTAGATCAATTGTCAATGGTATAACTCTTACCACCAGAGGGCAGCAGAAACAGCAAGGACATCAACACAACAACAAGAGCCAGAACATCAACACACACACATATATATATATATATATATATATACATACATATACGGTCTGAGAATTGAACTCCCAACCTTTCGGCCTTGCAATCGAAAGGTTGTGAGTTCAATTCTCAGACCGGGTGATGTGTTGTTTCCTTGAGCAAGACACTTTATTTCACATTGCTCCAGTTTACTCACCTGTAGAAATGAGATGATAGGGACTAGGGTCCATATCATTCCACTGCAAAGTGGTCGTGGAGGTGCCACGGCAAAAAAGCACCCAGCACTCACTGTAAATGAGGTTGGTGCTAGGAAGGGCATCCAGCTGTAGAAATCAAGCCAGAATCAGTTCCCGTCCCACCCTTGCAAGCAGGGAAAAAGCGGACGTAAAATGAAATGATGATATACACACACACACATATATATATATATATACATACATATACACACACACACATATATATATATATATATATATATATATATATATATATATATATATATATATATATATATAGGGGGAGGGATTACAGTCATCAACCACAATACCTTTAACCCTTTCATTACTAGGCATGGATACATTGATGCTCCGATGTATGGCAACTGACTTGGTAGACAAGACCCACAAAATTATTAACCATCTTGCCAACAACAACCCTGAGCACCTTTTTGAATTCCATGTGTCTAACACCCGCGGGCATGTCTACAAAGTCAGAAAACAGCACATGACTTTCGGAAACATTTTTTCACGTTCAGTTGCTAAAGCTTGGAACAAACTACCTGCATCTATAGTTAGCTGCCGAGACACTGCATCCTTTAACACCTCCATGCTTCCTGAAATTCGCCAACACTACACCTGATATTCCCCCTCCATACACACGCACACATGAATCTGTGTGTATATCATGACTCATACACTGTTCATTTTCCTGACATTTGTACATTGTTCTATTTAATATACATGCACCTTTGATAAGTTGTAGTGCATCTGAGCACTATACACAATAATTTTCATTATTATGCCATGCTATGACGCATAGAGTTACGGCCCTAGCCATTCTGAGTTCAAATCCTGTCGAGGTTAACTTTGCCTTTCATCCTTACGGGGTCGATAAAATAAAGTACCAGTAATGTACTGGTTTAATTGCTGGCCTTGTGCCAAAAGTAGAAACAATTATTATTATTTTAATAGCAGCTGCAATGATAATAAAAACAACATCAGAAACAACGATAACGACGAAGACAAAAGCAACCACAACAACGAAAATAACAACAACGAAGACATCAAACACGAGAGTAACTACAACTAAGGCTTCGATCTTATTTTACATTGCATATATATATATATATATATATATATATATATATATATATATTATTTCTGAAGACAGCATATATATATTATATATATGTGTAGATATGTATATTCCCTCTGATAGTTTGTAACATTTTTACATAGATCTATGATATACATACCAACACATATAATATCCTAGAAACGATCGTAAAATGATGAATTTTTTAATATAAGGAACTGTTTCTTTGTTTTTATTCATTGTTTTTATTAATTTATCTTGACTCTGTTTTCCTGTGATTTTCATAGAAAAAATTTTTGAATACATTTTCTCTTTTCATGATATTTGGATTACATTGAGTTCTTCATACGGATTGGACACTACCGTATATTTTGGTAGATTTATCTACACATATATATATATATACTGGATATCTTTAAAATATTCTACACACTTCAACAGCACTCTAATCAAAGTGTGTATGCATTATTTTGGGACACCTCGATATATATATATATATATATATAGTCGCATATATGTTATAGAATGCCGTTAGCTTCTTGCTAAAACAATCTCTATACCTCTCATTTATATATATATATATATATATATATATATATATATAATGTATATCGTTTTTCACAAAAACAACATAAAAAGTTAAAACCATAGGTGGTGAGGTTATATCAGTCTGGAATTAGCTGTTGAAACGGCATGAGCTCAGCAGTCGGTGTCCGGACTCTTTATTATATATATATATATATGTATGTATACTTATGCTCACCTTCATCACAAAACCGTAACGGAAGCTCTGTTTATATATATATATATATATATATATATATATATATAAGACTTTTCATATGTTGATTTAAAACTTCACTATTCACAAGTGTTTTTTAACCTTCATATCATGTATCCCTATTTTATCTGACGAAAACGCAAATGACATCTCATGATGATATTTGTTTTTGAAATGCGCATAATAAAATACATGGAACTCTTTTAACCATCTTTTGATCTTATATATATATATATATATATATATATATATATATATATATATATATATATGTATATATATATATATATATATATATATATATATATAGATATATATATATACACACAGACAACATAGACACGGAGAAATTATCACACGCCATAAAAAAAACACACGATGTAGAAGTTTCGAAAGTCAATATTGGCGCCTACCAACAATATTAGCGCAATAAATCAACATTACAATGTATATATATATATATATTCCCATCATTTCCATATACATATATAAATATGTATATAAATGAATATGTTTAAATATAGAATGTAATAAATACCTTACCTTCTTTACCATCATAAGAAGTGTTGTGTTAGTCACGTGATGTGTCGTCTGTTTCTTCTAGTTGATTTCTGTATTTCCCCCTTCCCTTACACTCAGCGTTCCTTCTCTCCCCTGCACTCTCTTTCGTTATGTTTATGTGTGTATGTATATACATACGTATTTATATATATGTGTGTGTGTCTGTGTAAGTATATATATGTGTGTGTGTGTGTGTGTGTGTAAGTGTACAACATACTTTGCAACACAGAGTTGTGGCCATTTACGTTCTGAGTTCAAATCCCGCCGATGTTTTAACTTTGCCTTTCATCCTTACGGGGTCGATAAAATAAAGTACCATTAATACACTGGTGGTTGATTTAATCGACTTTCCCTTCAAATTTCTGGCCTTGTGCCTATAGTAGAAACAATTATTACATATATATATAATAATAATTATTATTATTTCTACTTTTGGCACAAGGCCAGCAATTACTTCAGTGCATTACTGGTACTTTATTTTATCGACCCCGGAAGGATGAAAGGCAAAGTTAACCTCGGCGGGATTTGAGCTCAGAATGCAAAGGGATATAACTCTAGGCTGCAAAGCCTGGTGTCTAACGCTCTCCCGATACTGCCAATCCAATAATAAAAACAAATAGTAATAATGAAATTATTGTGTAAAGTGCTCAGGTGCACTACAACTAAGCATGGGCGATCAGCTCAAAGTTCAATCTTTATCGATCGGGCCCGACATTACAATCCCTAAACTACATATATATGTAATTATAATTATACATACATACAGTCATAGGGGTGCTGTAGTGAAATATGGCTCTCTTGGGCATTTTAAGCCTGTCAGGGCCCATCTCCTCTCCAGGTCTGAAGACAGAGAAGGAGAGAGAGCGAGAAAGAGATATAGAGGAAGAACCCCCCCCCCCAGTACGTGCCTGGTACTTTTTTTAGTCGACCTCGAATGGATGAAAGGCAAAGGCAAAGTTAACTTCGACGGGATTTGAACTCAGAGAACAGAGAGTCGGAACGAATACTGCAAACCATTCTATTCAATGTTCTAACGACTCTCCAATTTTCAGCCTATGTACATGCATACATACACACAAATATATATGTACATATATCATCCTCATCATCGTTTAACGTCTATCTTCCACGCTAGCATAGGTTACATATATATATATATATATATATATATATATATATATATTCGCAATCGTAAGGTTGTGAGTTCGATTCCTGGACCAGGCGATGCGTTATGTCCTTGAGCAAGACACTTTATTTCACGTTGCTCCTTCTACTTGGAGTTGCGACCGATAGATAGTATTAGCAATTGGAAAGACCAACGGAAACATTGTTCCCTTGGTCCGATTTGACGAAAGTCGATCGTTCCTATATATATATATAGTAATAATAAGAATATTTATATTTATATATATTTAATACAACTATAAATATGGACGGTAGTACTCACTACTAGCCGGTTACCGGCATGACTAGGATTTTAGTCACATGTTTCGACATTCCATATGCTCTGATGATTCCAGACTTCCCTCTGGAAGAAACATTTGTCAGCAAATAAATGTTCTAAACTATAATTTGATCGTTTTAACACTTTGACCTCCACTAGTTGACCTCCACTATTTCCTATTTCTAGCCATATTGGGTCAAATAGGGACAATGTATTGGGTCAGATCATCTTACCATCTGGTCTTTAGCCGCTCTCTGGTTCTTCTCCACTGCCTTGGTGTCCACCCTGTCACTATAATAGTCTCTGAGATGAGAGATGAGGCCAAGCCATCTGTGGTCACCCTCTGGTTCTTCTCCACTGCCTTGGTGTCCACCCTGTCACTCCAATAGTCCACCTGTTGTCTTTGAGACAAGAAATGTTACCAGGTCATCTATGGTCACCCTCTGGTTCCTCTAATAGCCCACCTGTTGTCTCTGAGATGAGAAACGTGACTAGGCCATCTTTGGCTGCCCTCTGGTTCTTCTCCATTGCCTTGGTGTCTACCCTGTCACTCTAATAGTCCACCTGTTGTCTCTGAAACAAGAGACATGGCCAGTCCATCTATGTTTGTCCTTCTTGATGGTTTCGATTATGCCCTTCACACCAGTTGCTGTCAAATCCAGGTATTGCCCTTCCTGTCATGAAAGGTGATGCTGAGCATGAATTGCTCCATTTCCCGTTGGGTCACAGCAAACGTCTCTGCAGTGGTGGTGTTGAATGCCTAGGTCTCACCTCCATAAGCCATTATCGGCAGAACATATTCATTAAACAGCTTTCTTTTGGTTCCGATAGTTGACTTGGGCATTCTAATGATGTTATAAACTTAACCAAAAATTCTTTTGACCTCTGAAATTAGGGGACCATCTTTTGCAATCTTCTTTCCATATTATGTGAGATAATTATGTGAAGGAAAGACTTTACCACGAAAATATAATAGTAAATATGGAGTAATGTAAATGCTAAAGAGTTAACATCAGTATGAGCGGCCAGTTACAGCCGGTTTGAACAGAAAGAGGTGAGAGAATTCTGGCCGGATATGGCCAGTTTAAATGCTAAATGGTTAAGGTATTGTTCTTAAAATAAATAACATCAAAATCTCATAGATTCAATATTATGTGAGATAAAGCCTTTACTGTGAAAATACAATAGTAAATATAGAGTAATGTAAATGCTAAAGGGTTAACATCAGTATGAGCGGCCGGTTACAGCTGGTTCCAACAGAAAGGGGTGAGAGAATTCTGGTCGGATATGGCCAGTTTAAATGCTAAAGGGTTAAGGTATTATTCTCAAAATAGATAACATCAAAATCTCATAGATCTGATATTATGTGAGACAATTACCGCATTTCCTGGCGTCGAAGACGCTATGTCTTTTCCTAAAATAAGTCTAAAAAAATCTACTATGCATCCTGGAGGCTGAAGGTTGTTTATTATTTTTTTCTAGGGCGGTGGATTGGCAGTATCGGTAGAGGGTCGGACGCCATGCTTTCCAGCATAGTTACGCCCCTTTACGATCTGAGTTCAAATCCCGCCGAGGTTGACTTTGTCTTTCATCCTTACGGGGTCGATAAAATAAAGTACCAGTAATGCACTGGGTAATTGCTGGCCTTGTGCCTAAAGTAGAAACAATTATTTTTTTCTAATTTATTGGCGGTGGATTGGCAGTATCGGTAGAGGGTCGGACGCCATGCTTTCCAGCATAGTTACGTCCCTTTATGATCTGAGTTCAAATCCCGCCGAGGTTGACTTTGCTTTTCATCCTTCCGGGGTCGATAAAATAAAGTACCAGTAATGCACTGGGTAATTGCTGGCCTTGTGCCTAAGGTAGAAACAATTATTTTTTTCAAATTTTTGGTTGTCAAAATCAGGGGGCGCCATCGAGAACGAAGCATCTTCGGCGCTGGGAAATACGGTATGTAAAATAAAGCGTTTACCACAAAAATACAATAGTAAATAGAGAGTAATGTAAATGTTAAAAAGGGTTAACCCTTTAGCATTTACATTATTCTATATATACTATTATATTTTAACGGTAAAGGCTTTATCTCTCATAATTATCTCATATAATATCGAATCTATGAAATTTGATATTATTTATTTTGAGAACAATACCTTAACATCAGTATGAGCGACCGGTTACAGCCGGTTTGAACAGAAAGAGGTGAGAGAATTCTGGCCGGATATAGCTGGTTTAAATGCTAAAGGGTTAACAAACGATTAATAACTTATCCTTATGATACTTCCCTTCCAATAGCAATAGTTAAAAAGTTCAAATAGTTAGGGGTGGACGAGAAGATTTTGGTTCAGTTGTTTGTGTAAAAATTTCAAGAATGTCAGCATCTCTGACAATCTAAGGAATGTCAACCTCTCAGATTAATTTCGTCAACTGTTGAGCAATATATTTCTTTATTGTAAGTGAAATGTCACATAAGAACTAAACAGAATATTAGAAATATGTCAAAGCAGACTGGACTGTTGTTGTTGTTGTTGTTGTTGTTGCTGTTGTTGATGTTGTTGTTAGTGATGTTGTTGTTGTTGTTGTTAGTGATGTTATTGTTGGTGTTGTTGTTGTTGTTGTTGTTGTTGCTGCTGTTGTTGTTGCTGCTGTCGTTAGTGTTGTTGTTGTTAGTGGTGTTGTTGTTGTTAGTGATGTTGTTGCAGTTGTTCTTGCTGTTGTTGTTGTTGTTGTTGGTGGTGGTGTTGTTACTATTGTTGTTGTTGTTGTCACAGCTGTTGTTGTTGTTGTTGTTGTTGTTGTTAGTGATGTTATTGTTAGTGATGTTATTGTTAATGATGATGCTGGTAGTGGTGGTGATGGTGATGACTGCTCAAAATGACTTTGCTCAAAATGAATGGGACCCTCCAGTTGGTTACAGCCAGCTGAGCGATGTAGCCATCAACAGACTCTCACTTCAACCAACGGACCGAAGCAACAATACTCCCATTGGCACCCCAACAAAATGTTACTTCATGCTTCAACAGTATATATCATCTTTTGAACTCTCTGCACACACGCCTACACAATCATAAAACACAGCCTTGCTTTCCTGTGTTATCGTGAATGACCGCGTAGCAGGTTATACCTTAACCCTTTAGCATTTACATTACTCTATATTTGCTATTGTATTTTCATTGTAAAGGCTTTACCTCACATAATTATCTCACATAATATCAAATCTATGAGATTTTGATATTATTTATTTTGAGAACAATACCTTAACATCAGTATGAGTGGCCAGATATAGTTGCTTTGAGCAGAAAGAGGTGAGAAAATTCTGGCCATATATAACTGCTTTGAACAGAAAGAGGTGAGAAAATTCTGGCCATATATAACTGCTTTGAACAAAAAGAGGTGAGAAAATTCTAGCCAGATATAACCGGTTTAAATGCTAAAAGGGTCAATAAAATTTATTTAGGTAGTCATCATGGTTTATTGGTACATAAAACACCTCATTATGAGTCGAACCAACCTTATACATCACACCTATCATACTAAATATTTACAACCACGAACACACTGCCACACCACAATGAACGTAAATCATTGGACAACAGGTAAATAGCAGTATCACATCAACAACACCAACATCACTGCCACCATACTAACAACAACAGCATCACTAACAACACCACCATACTAACAACAACAACAACACCATCATTAACAACACCACCATACTAACAACACCATCACTAACACCACCACCATCACAAACAACACCAGTACCATACTGACAACAACACCAACATCACTAACAACACCACCATCATACTAACAACAACACCACCATCACTAACAACAACACCACCATACTAACAACACCACAAACAACACCTGTACCATACTAACAACAACACCAACATCACTAACAACACCACCAACATACTAACAACAACACCACCATACTAACAACAACAACACCATCACTAACAAAACACCACCATACTAACAACAACACCAACATCACTAACAACACCCCCAACATCAAATGTTTGGGGCCTCATAGGCCATCATAAGACAGGCCACATAGGATGTGGCTCATCATAAGACAGGCCACATAGGATGAGGCTTATCATAAGACAGGCCACATAGGATGAGGCTTATAAGACAGGCCACATACGATGTGGCTCATCATATACATGTGTGCGTGTGTATGGAGGGGGAATATCAGGTGTAGTGTTGGCGAATCTCAGGAAGCATGGAGGTTTTAAAGGATGCAGTGTCCCAACAGCTAACAACTGATGCAGGTAGTTTGTTCCATGCTTCAGCAACTCTGAGCGTGAAAAAATATTTCAGAAAGTCATGGGAGCTTTGCTGTTTTCTGATTTTGTAATCATGTCCATGGGTGTTAGACACAGAATTCAAAAAGGTGCTCAGGGTTGTTGTTGGCAAGATGGTTAATCATTTTGTGGGTGTCTACCAAGTCAGTTGCCACGCGTCGGAGTTTAAATGTATCCACGCCCAGGAAAGCAAGACGTTTAGAGTATGGTAGATGTCTGATGGAGGGTATTCGTTTGGTTGCACATCTCTGAACAGTTGTCGGGATGTCAATATTCTGAGCAAGATTCCAGACTGATGATGCAAATTGTAAGTGTGGTCGTACCATAGCTATATACAGCTTTAAATATGATAGATAGCTGGAGAGCGGCTGACAAAGGTCTTACTGGGTGATACTAAGACACCCTCGGCCTTCTGCCTGAGAATTACATTGATGGTACATGCGTCTGTAGAATGCCCAA
>OZ024757.1:17182971-17207971 GCA_964016885.1 Eledone cirrhosa
AATGATAGGACTGAGGCCATTGTTATTAAACTGACCCCTAAGAAATCTTCTGTGAGTTAATTCATATAGACATCTAAACCTACCTACACAGGTGTAAAATATCCATTTTCAATCAATAGTAATGATAATTATGACACTAATTATAATATACTGCTAATTGTTTCTTACATGAGCAAGAGGGCATAAATTATTGGGATAGGGGTATGGGCAGGGGTGACAAATAATCCATTGAAACAACCTCCAGTATTTTAGTTTATCTAGCCCCTCAAGTTGAATTTGGTGAGATTTGAACTCGGAATGTAAAGGGCAAGATGACTACTAGGCCACATCACTAATACTAATAATAATTGTTTCTACTTTTGGCACAAGGCAAGCAATTTTCCCAGTGCATTACTGGTACTTTATTTTATCGACCCGTAAGGGTGAAAGATCTCGGCGGGAATTGAACTCAGAACGTAAAGGGCTGTAATAATTGTTTCTACTTTAGGCACAAGGTCAGCAATTTGAAGGGGAGAGGAAAGTCGATTATATCAACCCCAGTACCTAGCTGCTACTTTATTTTATCAATCTTGAAAGGCAAAGTTGACCTCAACAGGATTTGAACTCACTTCATTAATAATGGTTTCTACTTTAGGCACAAGGCCAGCAATTACCCAGTGTATTACTGGTACTTTATTTTATCGACCCCGTAAGGATGAAAGGCAAAGTCAACCTCGGCAGGATTTGAACTCAGAATGGCAAGGGCCGTAACTCTATGCGTCAAAGTATGGTGTCCGACCCTCTACCGATACTGCCAATCCACCGCCCTTTTGTTGACCTCGACAGGATTTGAACTCACTTCATTAATAATGGTTTCTGATTTAGGCACAAGACCAGCAATAATTGTTTCTACTTTAGGCACAAGGCCAGCAATTATCCCAGCGCATTACTAGTCCTTTATTTCATCGACTTCGTAAGGATGAAAGTCAAAGTTAACCTCTGCGGGATTTGAACTCAGACCGCAAAGGGCCGTAACTCTGCTGTAAAGCATGACGTCCGACCCTTTACCGATACTGCCAATCCAATAATAACTGGCAATTTAAAGGGAAGTGGGAAAGCCAATTAAATTGGTCCTAGTGTTACTGGTATTTTATTTTATCAACCTCAAAAGGATAAAAGGCAAAGTTGGCCTCAGTGGATTTAAACCCAGAATGTAAAGAGCCCCAAACGTATTTTGTCTGATTCTCTAATGATCATGCTAACCTACATCAATAATACTGGTTTATGATTCAGACAGAAGGCCAATAATTTGGGGGGAAAGGAAAGTTGATTAAATCCACGCCCCACCCCCAGTGCATTACTGGTACTTTATTTTATCAGCCCCGTAAGGATGAAAGGCAAAGCTAACCTCAACAAGATTTGAATTCGGAACATAAAGGGCCATAACTCTGTGCCATGAAGCATGTTGTTCAACACTGATACATCAGTAATAATTGTTTCTATTTTAGGCACAAGCCCAGCAATTTGAAGGGGGGGGGGGGAGTCGATTAAATTGACCCCAGTACTCAGTGGTGCTTTATTTTATTGACGCCGTAAGGATGAAAAGCAAAATTAGCCTCAGCAGGATTTGAACTCAGAATGTAACCATATGCCGTGAAGCATGGTATCCATCAGTAATAATGATAACAGTGATGATGATGTTTTCTTAAGGAAGTCGTAGATGTATTTATTTACAAGATGAAAGGACAGGAAGCTATAGATTTCATATGTTAGACAATGTCTGTACAGAGCTGTTGTTATTTAGTACTATGGTAGTGGTGTTGGTGATGGTGGTGGTATTGGTGGTGGTGATGGTGAGGATTGTGATGTGTTCAAATCTTGCCGAAGCTAATGGTGATGTGATAGGTAGTTATGGTGGTGATGGTATGATGGTGGTGTTGGCAGTGGTGGTGATGGTGAGGGTTGTGATGTGTTCAAATCCTGCCGAAGCTAATGGTGATTTGATAGGTAGTTATGGTGGGGATGGTATGATGGTGGTGTTGGCAGTGGTGGTGATGGTGGTGATGGTGAGGATTGTGATGTGTTCAAATCCTGCCGAAGCTAATGGTGATGTGATAGGTCGTTATGGTGGTGTTTGGCAGTGGTGGCATTGGTGGTGATGGTTGTGATGTGTTCAAATCCTGCTGAAGCTAATGGTGATTTGATAGGTAGTTATGGTGGTGTTGGCAGTGGTGGCATTGGTGGTATTGGTGATGGTGAGGATTGTGATGTGTTCAAATCCTGCCGAAGCTAATGGTGATGTGATAGGTAGTTATGGTGGTCATGGTATGATGGTGGTGTTTGGCAGTGGTGGCATTGGTGGTCATGGTGGTGATGGTGATGTGTTCAAATCCTACCGAAGCTAATGGTGATGTGATAGGTCGTTATGGTGGTCATGGTATGATGGTGGTGTTTGGCAGTGGTGGCATTGGGGGTGATGGTTGTGATGTGTTCAAATCCTGCCGAAGCTAATGGTGATGTGATAGGTAGTTATGGTGGTGTTGGCAGTGGTGGCTTTGGTGGTGGTGTGTTCAAATCCTGCCGAAGCTAATGGTGATGTGATAGGTAGTTATGGTGGTGTTGGCAGTGGTGGCTTTGGTGGTGGTGTGTTCAAATCCTGCCGAAGCTAATGGTGATGTGATTGGTCATGATGGTAGTTATGGTGATCACGATAGTTGTGATGTTGGCCACAATCCTGATGGTGGTGATGGTATGATGATGGTAATGGTGGTAATGAGTGTGGTGATGGTGATGATGGTGATGGTATGATGATGGTAGTGAGTGTGGTGATGGTAATGGTGGTGATGGTATGATGGTGGTAATGATGGTGATGAATGTGGTGATGGTGATGAGTGTGATGATGGTGATGGTATGATGATGGTAGTGAGTGTGGTGATGGTAATGGTGGTGATGAGTGTGATGGTGGTGGTGGTAATGAGTGGTGATGGTATGGTGATGATGGTTTGATGATGGTAATGGTAGTGAAGTGATGATTGTGTGTGTGTGTGTATTAGTGTATATAATGTTGATTATATATTAGTGTATATAATTTCGTCTCTATAATGATTATCTATTGGCAATGTGTGTGTAACCACACAGCCATGCCGGTACCTATATATTACCCCACCCTACATACACACATACTTTGGTTTGTTATTGCTAAACAGGCCACATGTTCAAATTGTGGCAGTTACATAGTCAAGAACCAGTTGAATTGTTATTTTAACCCTTTTGGTGCCAAAGTGCTTAAAACCGACCCTGGTTTTACCATATGAAACTATTTGTTTTAAAGTGTTAATATTTCATCATAATTTTCATTTTAGATTTTATGCTCCAAACACCAGTTCAATAATGACAAAGTCAGTTATATTATCAAATTCCTCTAAATTCTTGATTATTTTCAAAATTATTTGAAAACCACAGGCAGTGTCTTTCATTAGAAATATGGTAACAAAATAATTTAATCATGCTCCAAGCACCAACTTAACCCTTTAGCATTTACATTACTCTGTTTACTATTGTATTCTTTGAGATTTTGATATTATTTATTTTGAGAACAATACCTTAACATAAGTATAAGCAGTCAGTTATGGCTGGTTTGAACAGAAAAAGGTGAGAGAATTCTGGCTGGATATGGCTGGTTTAAAGGCTAAAGGGTTAATAATGAGAAAGTCAGTTATATTATGAAATTCTTCCAAATTCTTGATTATTTTCAAAATTATTTGAAAACCACAAGCAATGAAAAGGTTAGGCTCCAAACACCAGCTTCATAGTTTCAAAGTTAGTTATATTACATAAGTTCTCCAAATTCTTGACTATTTTCAAAACAATTTGAAAATCAGTGTCTTTCATTAAAAATATTGTGATGAAAGGTTTAAGTTTAACCTTTTAGCATTTACATTATTCTATATTTACTATTATATTTTCACGGTAAAGGCTTTACATCACATAATTATCCCACATAATATCAAATCTGAGATTTTGGTATTTATTTTGAGAACAATACCTTAACATCAGTATGAGTGGCTAGTTACAGCCGTTTTGAGCAGAAAGAGGTGAGGGAATTCTGTCCGGTTTAAATGCTAAAGGGTTAAAGATGTAAAGTAGTGACAATAGGCAGGAATCGATAGAGCATCGGGCAAATGCTTTGCAGTATTTATGTCCCTTTTTGTTCAAATTTCGCTCTTTTGATTCTAGATAATAGAGTACCAGTCAAGAACTATGGATTGAGTGAATTAACTTTACCCCTCACATAAATCCTAGCCTGTTGCCTAAATTAGAAACCATCCTTTAGTCATGTCAAGAACATGACAGCCTCCCTAGTGTTGGTGATCTACATGATAAACGCACCTAATACGTGCTATAAAGTGGTTGGTGATAGGAAGGGCATTCTGTCGTAGAAATCTAGCCAAACAAAGGGTTGGCAGGATCCACAGTTGTGTCAAGGACATGACAACCTCTCCTGTGCACTCAGTGGAACGTGAGAGCGTCCATAGGCAATACACGGATCCTTGGGCTGTCTGAGAGATCAGTAGCCCCACTATGTATATATATTTACATAGATAGGTATCGTTTGGAACATGGATATTAAATGATGACGATGATGATATATATACACACATATTTCATCATTTTTATGTCCATTTTTCCACACTTGCATGGGTTGGACGAGTCTTTTTCAGCAAATCATATCTCTCCACTAGCCGCGGCGTTCCTTCATTATCTCCCCTGTGAGTCTCAGTGATTTGAGATCAGCTCTCACCATATTTGCCCAGGTCTTACTTGGTCTACCTCTACTGTGGCTTCCTTCCACTGGCTTTTCCTGGCACTTTTTCATCCAGCGATCATCATCTATGTGCATCACATGTCCATACCAACACAATCTTCTGTCTTGGCCACCACTTTGGATTTTTCTTAATCTCAGTTTCTCCCTCAGTACATCCAAGATCTGCCTTTCTCTCACAATTACATTGCATATCCAATGAAGCATGGCTGCCTACGCATGTTCTTAGCAGTCACAGCCCATGTTTCTTTACCATCAAGCATCACACTTCGCACACAGGCATCATAGAGTTGTCCTTTTGTATGTAAGGAGAAACGTTTTGTTGTCAACAATAGGAATGCATATATATATGTCTGGTCAAGGTTGTTTGTGGAAGACCAGCAGTCACCCAAGCATACAAGTCTCCCCTCTCCATGCCACAGATGTTAGCCAAAGGAAAGGCGATACTGTTTGGCACCATGGATATCACAATTTAATTTCTACAGCTGAGTAAACTGAAACAACGTGAAATAAAGTGTCTTGCTCAAGGACACAATGCATCGCCTGTTTCAACAATCAAACTCACAACCTCCCGATTTAAAGCCTAATGCTCTAGCCACTAAGCTATGTGCCTTCGCACACGCACATATACATACTTATATAATGTTTACTCTATATCGGGTATTGACAAATTAGGGCATACAAATCAAATCTGACTTGCAGCTTCATTTCATCCAGCTCGGAGGGCGTCATTAACCCTTTAGCATTTAAACCGGCCATATCTGGCCAAAATTCTCTCACCTCTTTCTGTTCAAACTGGCTGTAACTGGCCACTCATACCGATGTTAAGGTATTGTTCTCAAAATAAATATCAAAATCTCATAGATTCGATATTATGTGAGATAAAATGTGAGATAAAGCCTTTACTATGAAAATATAATATTATATATAGAGTAATGTAAATACATGTGACATTACATACAAACCTTCTTTATTTACCTGATCAATCTTTGGTTCGTGATTAGTAAAATACAATATTGAAAAAAAATGACTGTTATGCAGTGGCATCAATGAATCAATGTTTTATTTTACGACAAAATATAACATCTCCATTTACCATCTGTCTTCCATATTTGTATGGGTTAGGCGGGCTGTCACATACTGAGGCCAGACAGGTCAGGTGACTGAGTCTTGCATGTACAATTCCTATTTTATCTCGGGTTTTCTCTAGCTGGATCCCTCTCCTAATGCCTCCTTACAGCATGTACTGGAAGTTTTTTTTTGTGTGTGTGTGTGTGACATTGTTGCTACCACCTAATAGTGTGGACTGTGCTTTTTGTCATGGTACCATTATGACCACCTTATGGAGTGGACTTCATGCTTTTTGTTGTAGTACCACTACTATCACCTTACAGAACAGACTGGGCGCTTTTTGTCATGGTAGATTAACCCTCTAGCCATATCTGGCCAGAATCCTCTCACCTCTTTCTGTTCAAACTGGCCATAACTGGCCACTCATACTGATGTTAAGGTATTATTCTCAAAATAAATATCAAAATCTCATAGATTTGATATTATGTGAGGTAAAGCCTTTACTGTAAAAATACAATAGTATATATAATGTAAATACTAAAAAAAATGTAATGTACATAAAAAAATATAATGTAAATACACCAAAAAAAAGTAAAATCTCACCAGTAATTCTTTCTTTTGACTTTCTAACTTTCCATAGAATTGATGGTGAGAAGTAGTAGCTCTACCTGGAGTAATTCCCTGATATCCGAGCTGAGGTTAACTAGGTTAGCTTTGTCTTTCATCCTTATGGGGTCAATAAAATAAAGTACCAGCAATGCACTGGGATCAATTTAATTGTCTTTCCCCTCCCCCAGAATTGTTGGTCTTGTGCCTAAAATCAGAAACCATTATTAGTTAGGTAACTAATCCATTCCTCAGTTAGTTTAGTAACTAGATGGTTATTTAATTGTCAAAACTCTTTCATCACATTTTGTCACCTTTTCAATGACTGTTTTTAGCCCTGTGTGTCTCCGCTTTGTTTTGATTTTGTTCTACCTACTCCTTGTCTTTTTGAGATACACAGGGTAAAAATAGCTCATTGAGAAGGCCACAGAATGTGTGATGAAAGACCTTTGACAATTAAAGAACCGACCAGTCACTAAACTGACTGAAGAATGGATTAGCTATTTGACTAGTAACTAATAATAAAACTGAAGTGAAACTCAACTGGTGTATTTTTTATTGGCAGCTTGACAGCCCCGTCTCCCAAGTAGAACGATATCTGTTTCAACACAAAATTTTTGGTCAAGAATCTTGCAGAACAAATACAAAATCAAAGTATTAAAATGAACATTTTCAATGTATAGTTTTTGATGAACGGATTTGATTAGATTTTCTCTAAAAAGAGGCCAGTAGTCCCCCAGAAAGCTTAGAAACCTCCTCTGGTTAATATAATTGATTCTAAGATAAAAGGAAGTGACAAATTGTTTACTCGTCTGTTGAAGAAAAGAGGTAAACTGGCTGGTGTTATATTTACCTGGGGAATAAGTACAGGAACACGTGAACACATAAACATATCCTGTTTTCGACTGTCGGCTGTTTGTTTGTTTATTTATACACTTACATACACACTATATATATATATATATATATATGTGAAATAAAGTGTCTTGCTCAAGGAAATAACACATCACCCGGTCTGAGTGATGTGCTCAAGGAAACAACACATCACTCAAACCGGGTGATGTGTTGTTTCCTTGAGCAAGACACTTTATTTCACATTGCTCCAGTTTACTCAGCTGTAGAAATGAGATGATAGGGACTGGGTTCCCTATCATTCCACTGCAAAGTGGTCGTGGAGGTGCCACGGCAAAAAAGCACCCATCACTCACTGTAAATGAGGTTGGTGTTAGGAAGGGCATCCAGCTGTAGAAATCAAGCCAAAATCAGTTCCCGTCCCACCCTTGCAAGCAGGGAAAAGCGGACGTAAAATGAAATGATGATGATGAAATGATGATATATATATACACACACACACACTCTGACATACACACTATTTATACACCTACATATTATCTATTTATACACTTCGATATATACTATCTATTTATACACTTCGATATATACTATCTATTTATACACTTCGATATATATACTATCTATTTATACACTTCGATATATATACTATCTATTTATACACTTCGATATATATACTATCTATTTATACACTTCAATATATATACTATCTATTTATACACTTCAATATATATACTATTTATTTATACACTTCAATATATATATATATACTATCTATTTATACACTTCTATATATACTATTTATTTATACATTTCTATATATATATACTATTTATTTATACACTTCTATATATACTATTTATTTATACACTTCTATATATACTATTTATTTCTATATATACACTTCTATATATACTATCTATTTATACACTTCAATATATATATACTATCTATTTATACACTTCAATATATATATACTATCTATTTATACACTTTAATATATATACTATCTATTTATACACTTCAATATATATACTATTTATTTATACACTTCAATATATATACTATTTATTTATACACTTCAATATATATATACTATCTATTTATACACTTCAATATATATACTATTTATTTATACACTTCAATATATATACTATTTATTTATACACTTCAATATATATACTATTTATTTATACACTTCAATATATATACTATTTATTTATATACTTCAATATATATACTATTTATTTATACATTTCAATACACACCATTTATTTATACATAGATATACACTATCTTTTCATACACTTAAACACTATCTATTTATATACTTAGATAGCCACTGTCTATCTATACACTTAGATACCCACTATCTATACACATAAATATACACTATCTATCTATACACTTAGATATATATACTATTTATTTCTATATTTAGATATACACTATCTATTTATACACTTACATATGCACTATCTATTTCTATGCTTACACACACATCTATGTATACACTTACACATGCACTATTCATGCACTTACATATGCAGTATCTATTCATACAGTTGCACATTATTCATACACATACATATACGCACTATTTATACACTTACATGTATACTTACATACATTTACACACTATTTATAGACTTACATATACACTATTTATACACTTACATAAACACTATCTATCTATACATATACATACACTCTATATAATTAGGACCCTTCACTTGTGTGAAGAGTTACGGCAACATCCCTAGTGTTAGAACTGTGATTAAACACACCCAGTCCTCTCTGTAAAGTGGTTGGTGATAGGAAAGATATCTAGCTGTAGAAAACTTGCCAAACAAAGAGTTGAAGGGATCCTTCAGTTGTATCAGACATGACAACCTCCCTAGTGTTAGTTACACAAGGAAATGTACCCAGTTCACCTTGTAAAGTGGTTGGAGGTAGGAAGGGCATCCTGTTGTAGAAACCATGTCAAAAGTGTCAAGAGGTCTCTTTAGTTGTATTAGGGGCACAACAGCCTCTCTAGTGTTGGTGATCTATATAAATGCACCCACTACACTCTGTAAAGTGGTTGGTGATAGGAAAGGCATCCAACCATAGAAAACTTGCCATAGACATAACATCCCTAGTGTTGGTGTTTTACATAAGTGCACCCAGTACACTCTGTAAAGTCATTGGTGATAAGAAAGGCATCTATTCATAGAAAACCTACCAAACAAAAGGTAGGGAGGACTCTTCAGCTGTGACTCAAAGACATGGCACTTCCCTAGTGTTGGCGACAACATGAAATACACTTGGTAGAGTGTGGGACCGTATGTCAGCTCCTCGCGTCACCCTGGTTTGTCAGAGCAACCAATGGAATATGGGAATGTATGTAAACGGGATGTGTGTCTCCTGGCCTACCTTGAGGCCAGATGTTCTGGCTGAATACTGACCAGTCTGTGATGACACGTCCAACTCTTGCCAGCAGAGAAAACGGATGTTAAATGATAATGATGAGTTTGAGCACTGACCTGTCTGTGGTAGCATGTCCAGCCCTGGCTAGCAGGGAAGACATGTTAAATTATATATATATATATATATATATATATATATATATATATATATATATCCAGGGATGTAGCGTGAAGTTACTGTAGGTTGACCCAGGTGAGCACTTGATGTTTAGGTTCACGTCAGTGGTGAGGTGTAGAGCTGAACAGTGTAATATAGTAATACAGGGACGATTTGTCATTACAACAGGCAGAGGTCCAACGAGCTTTTGATTCCAGATTTGGGCCAGATCGATACAAATTGAGCCGTGAGCTGATCAATAGCGAAACACACATCACCAATCAATAAACATAATGAAGGCTTAACAAATCGTCCTTGTATTCTTATTATACATATATATATATATATATATATATATATATATATATATATATATATATATATATATATATATATATATATATATATATATATATATATATATATGTGTGTGTGTGTGTAAAAAGTAAACAGAAATAACAAAGCAAATGACAGAGTACAATGAAGAAATGTATTATTTTTATGCTTGATATAGTAGAAAAAGAGTCTTAACGTTTCAGAGGCTAGTCCTTCATCAGAAAATAGAATGAAAAATTAAAGAAGAAATAGAAAGATGGTGAGCAGGGGCAGAAACAAAAAACAATTTCTTTGAGTAAAAGCATCTCTTGTGTGTGCATTTCTATTGTGTTGCAGGTTAACCATGTAAATTAATACTAGTTAACATGGCTGTTGTGGGCCCTCCATAACATATTAGCTTCTTTTATCTATTCTCAGTGCATGTGGGTGGTGGTTTGTGTAGTGGATGTCTGTGTGGGTGGTGGTTTAGGGGGATGTCTGTGTAGGTGGTGGTTTAGGGAATGTCTGTGTGGGTGGTTGTGATTTGAATGTGTGTGTGTGCGTATTTGTGTAGATGGTGATTTGTATTTGTGTAGATGTATGTGTGTTTGTGGGTGGTGGTTTGTATAAGTTTGTGTGGAGGGATGTGTGTATGGGTGATGCTTTGTGTGTGGTGGTTTGTATATGTTTGTGTGTATTGGTAGTGGTCAGTCTGTGTGTGTGTGTCTGTGAGTGGTGGTTTGTATGTGTGTGTGTGGATAGTGGTTTTTATACATGTATATATGTGTGCAGGTGGTGGTTTGTACTTGTGTGTGTGCAAATGGTAGTTGTGTGTGTGTGTGTGTCTGTCTGTCACTGTGTAGGTGTGTCATTGTAAATAGGGCTAGGCACCAGGATTTTCTCAAATTCTATTTATTTGCTGAGCAAAAGTGAACTTTCCTTTCACAGCTTGTAATTGTGTGTATGTAATATATCATCATCATCATCATCATCAACGTTTAACGTCCGTGTTCCACGCTTGCATGGGTTTGGACGGGGGTAGTCCCACTTGAGGCAAGAGTGATTGTCTTGCTCGCATAGGACTGTCTGGCAGGTTTTCTACAGCTGGATGCCCTTCCTAACACCAACCACATTTACAGTGTGGGTCTGGGAGGTTTTTACCGTGTTGCCTACACGGCCACATTACAGCGTGGACTGTGTGTTTTTTTGTCGTGACACCTACACGATCTCATTTGTTTCGGCCTGGATGGCGCGGCACCAACATAACTTTACATAGAACGGGGTGGTGTGGATGGGGTGGGGGTGGTGGCGGGACGGGGTGCATTTTGTTAGAGATGCCTACTGGCAAGGCGGGTCTTCTCTGTTACTGAGTACCGCCAAAGGTCTCGGTCCAGTGACATTGTCTTGGAGAGGTGTAAGTGTGTGAGGTCGGAGTTTATCAGCTCGTCCCAGGTTTTTCTAGGTCTGCCTATTCCGTGGCTACCGTCTATCTTTATTGCCCTGCACTTTGTTATACAGCTATCGACTTTCATGCGCATCACGTGTCCATACCAACGTAGCCTTCTCTCGAGTAAACAACCTCTGATCCCTCTTATCTCTAATTTTTTCCTTAGTTCGTTTATGCTTTGCCGTTCACGTATATTACTGTTATACATCCAGCGGAGCATGCAAGCTTCGTTCCTCTCTAGTCTGCGTATATCCTCTGCACACAATGCCCAGGTCTCACTGCCATGCAACATTGCTATTCGTATGCAGGCATCGTACAACCTGCCTTTCATTTTTAGGGAGAACCCTTTAGCAGCTAATAGTGGTATAAGCGCTCTGAACTTTTTCCAACCCGTTCTGACTCTAGCTACAGTACTTCCAGAGCACCCTCCCCCACTGCTGATTTTATCGCCCAGGTAACGGAAGCTGTCCACTATTTCTATAGAACCCTCTGCGCAATTGAAAGAGCTAGTATTTTGTGGGCACTTGCTGCTACTTATTGCACCAGAACACCGGCCACATGTAAAATCTATGTTCTTAGTTAGCTTACCTGTGATCCCACTACATCTTTTATGCACCCATACTTTGCATTTAGGACATAAAATGGAGTTTCTACCTACGCCTTTCCTACACACCGAGCACGACCATTTCCCAGAAGGGACCGCCGCCTTGTTTTCTTTCCTACAAACTAGAACTTTGGTCTTAGCCAGGTTAATTTTAAGTCCTTTTGACTCTAGGCCGTGCTTCCATGTTTGGAATTTCTTCTCTAGCTCGGCCATTGATTCCGCTATGAGTGTCAGGTCGTCTGCGTATAGGAGTTCCCATGGGCAGCCTGTCTTGAACTCCTCTGTTATAGCCTGAAGGGCAATAATAAATAGTAGGGGGCTGAGAACAGAGCCCTGATGGACGTATATATATATATATATATATATATATATATATATATATGGACTTTCCTTTCACAGCTTGTAATTGTGTGTATGTAATATATATATATATATATATATAGATATATAGATATATGGACTTTCCTTTCACAGCTTGTAATTGTGTGTATGAAATATATATATATATATATATATATATATA
This sequence comes from Eledone cirrhosa, assembly GCA_964016885.1. NCBI lineage: Eukaryota > Metazoa > Mollusca > Cephalopoda > Octopoda > Eledonidae > Eledone > Eledone cirrhosa. The sequence goes on from OZ024757.1 coordinate 17,195,756, forward strand.
TATATGGACTTCCCTTTCACTGCTTGTAATTGTGTGTATGAAATATATATATATATATATATATATATATATATATATGGACTTTCCTTTCACAGCTTGTAATTGTGTGTATGAAATATATATATATATATATATATATATATGGACTGTCCTTTCACAGCTTGTAATTGTGTGTATGAAATATATATATATATATATATATATATATGGACTGTCCTTTCACAGCTTGTAATTGTGTGTATGAAATATATATATATATATATATATATATATGGACTGTCCTTTCACAGCTTGTAATTGTGTGTATGAAATATATATATATATATATATATATATATGGACTGTCCTTTCACAGCTTGTAATTGTGTGTATGTAATATATATATATATATATATATGGACTTCCCTTTCACTGCTTGTGTACCTGTCATCAACGTCTTTTAATGTCTATCTTCCACGCTAGCATGGGTTTAGACGGGAGTTGTCCTACGTGACGAAAGATTGGTTGTCTTGCTCGTGTAGGACTGTCTGGCGGGTTTTCTACGGCTGGATGCCCTTCCTAACACCAACCACGTTTAGTGTGGACTGGGAGGTTTTTACCGTGTTACTTACACGGCCACATTACACCGTGGACTGTGTATATATATATGTATATATGTATATATATATATATATATATCGTTTTAATATAGATGAAATTCTACAGGACTAGAACTGTTTCATTCTTTAGAAATCATCATTAAAACTTTTATACTCTGCAATGTATTGAGTACCTTACTTACTGTTGTTACCTCCAACTAGAAGTTGACGGAAACCGCGGAGTGGGGAGACCCAAGATGACTTGGGATGAGGTGATAAAAGCCGACCTTACCCAACTACACCTCTCAAAGTCAATGACACACGACCGTGACTTCTGGCGTCACGCAGTAATACAGGGTACCCGACCTCCCATGGGTACATGCTGAAGCATATAAACAATATGCCCCCCACACCCCCACCGCAAGGTGGTTGTGGAGGTGCCACGGCAAAAAAGCACCCAGCCCACACTGTAAAGTGGACGTGTAGGCGCCACGAAAAAGCACCCAGCACTCACTGTAAATGAGGTTGGTGTTAGGAAGGGCATCCAGCTGTAGAAATCAAGCCAGAATCAGTTCCTGTATGAGCAAGGCATGGTCAGCCGACCAGACACTGCCCACAACAGGACAACCCGTCTAACCCATGCTAGCGTGGAAGAACGGACGTAAAACGGTGATGATGATGATGATGATGATGATGACTCAACCCGGAATAACGTGTATATATATATATATATGGACTTCCCTTTTACAACTTGTGTACCTGTGTGTGTATATGTGTGTGTGTGTGGACATTGACACACCTTGCCCTGTGTACCTGTGTGTAATACTTGTGTGTGTGTGGACATTGACACACCTTGCCCTGTGTACCTGTGTGTGTATATGTGTGTGTGTGTGGACATTGACACACCTTGCCCTGTGTACCTGTGTGTAATACTTGTGTGTGTGTGGACATTGACACACCTTGCCCTGTGTACCTGTGTGTAATACTTGTGTGTGTGTATGGGTGACTAGTGGCACACCTTACCATGTGTTGACACATTCTGCCATGTGTACCTGCTTGCATGTGTGTGTGCGTGGTCGTTCACTCATTGTGTGTGTATGTGAGAGAGAGAGACAGAGATCAATTCATTCATATAAAATGTACATATTAAGAAATTCTAGTTGGTGGTGGTTTTCTAGTCAGCCATTGATGGTGATTTCTCTTCTCACCCACCCTCCACATACACACATCATATGGTTGTTACTACTACCACCAGCACTACCACCACTACTACTACTACTACTACTACTACTACCACCACCACAGTTGTTACTCATACTACAACTACTACTCCCACCACCACCACACGGTTGTTACTAATATGACCACCACCACACACACATGGTTGTTACTAATACTACCACTACTATTACTACTACCACACACACACACATGGCTGTTACTAATACTACAACTACTATTACTACTACCACACACACATGGTTGTTACTAATACTACCACACACACACACACACACACACACACACACACACACACACACACACACACACACACACACACACACACACACATGGCTGTTACTAATACTACCACTACTATTACTACTACCACACACACACACATGGTTGTTACTAATACTACCACTACTATTACTACTACTACCACACACACACACACACACACACGGTTGTTACTAATACTACCACTACTATTACTACTACCACACACACACACACACACATGGTTGTTACTAATACTACAACTACTATTACTACTACCACACACACACACACACATGGTTGTTACTAATACTACCACTACTATTACTACTACCACACACACACACACACACATGGTTGTTACTAATACTACCACTACTATTACTACTACCACACACACACACGCACACATGGTTGTTACTAATACTACTACTACCACACACACACACACACACACACGGTTGTTACTAATACTACCACTACTATTACTACTACCATACACACACACACATGGTTGTTACTAATACTACAACTACCCCCCCCCCTCCACATATGGTTGTTACTAATACTACTACCCCCACCCCCCACATATAGGGTTGTTACAATTATTATTACTAATACTGCTATTTCATTCACTACCACTACTATCTACCAACATCATTACCACTACCACCACTACTACTATTACTACTGGGACCAGCATTACCACCACCACCACCACCATTGCCATTACTATTACTATCACTTCTACCACCATCACTATCACTACCACCACTACTACTATCACCATTACCACCACCTGTATCACCACTACCACTACCATCACCACTACCACTACCACACTACTACTACCTCCTACTACCACCACCACACTACTACTACCCCCTACTACCAATACTACTACCACTACCACACTACTACTACTATCCCCTACTACCACTACCACCACTACTACTATTACTACTGGGACCAGCATTACCACTACCACCACCATTACTATTACTATCACTTCTACCACCACTATTACTATCACCATTACCACCACTACTATCACCACTACCACTACCATCACCACACTACTACTACCCCCTACTACCACCACCACACTACTACTACCCCTTACTACCAATACTACTACCACCACCACACTACTACTACCCCTTACTACCAATACTACTACCACCACCACACTACTACTACCCCCTACTACCACCACCACCACTACTACTATCACCACCTCCACTACTATTGGAATGTTAGGTTGGGTCATTGAATAAAATCCTTCTCTTGTGCCTGGGTCTCATTGTCACATGATCAGTTGACACCTCGTGACTGGCAACACCCTCGTATATTTTCACCCTGGTCCCCCCCCTCCCCACACCTCCATCTTAGTTATGTGTCACTTGTGCCTTCCTCTATAACTGGTTTCTCAACATCTATACAGTTATGTAATACTATTGCATAGATATTGGAATATAAGCTGATCTCTATATAAGCAATCCCTCCCCCTATTTGTGCCTGAGAAATGGACAAAAATCGAAACCCCTTTTATATGTTGAAGGCAGCTAATCAACACATTGTTTAGATAGTGTATATAACCCCCCCCCCATTTTAACACCTGTTTTTTTTAATTTTTTTATGGGGCACTTATTCCTTGGCTTATATTCGAGTCATCATCATCATCATCATCATCAATGTTTAACGTCTGTGTTCCACGCTTGCATGGGTTTGGACGGGGGTTTTCCCACTTGAGGCAAGAGTGATTATCTTGCTCGCATAGGACTATCTGGCGGGTTTTCTACAGCTGGATGCCCTTCCTAACACCAACCACATTTACAGTGTGGGGCTGGGAGGTTTTTACCGTGTTGCCTACACGGCCACATTACAGCGTGGACTGTCTGGCGGGTTTTCTACAGCTGGATGCCCTTCCTAACACCAACCACATTTACAGTGTGGGGCTGGGAGGTTTTTACCGTGTTGCCTACACGGCCACATTACAGCGTGGACTGTCTGGCGGGTTTTCTACAGCTGGATGCCCTTCCTAACACCAACCACATTTACAGTGTGGGGCTGGGAGGTTTTTACTGTGTTGCCTACACGGCCACATTACAGCATGGACTGTGTGTTTTTTTGTCGTGACACCTACACAATCTCATTTGTTTCGGCCTGGATGTTGTGGCACCAACATAACTTTACATTGAAAGGGGCGGTGGGGGTGGTGGGACGGGGGGGGGGGTATTTTGTTAGAGATGCCTACTGACTGTAGTAGGTTTTACTTTGTATTTAGGCAAGGCGGGTCTTCTCTATTACTGAGTACCGCCAAAGGTCTCGGTCCAGTGACATTGTCTTGGAGAGGTGTAAGTGTGTGAGGTCGGAATTTATCAGCTCATCCCAGGTTTTTCTGGGTCTGCCTAGACAGCTATCGTTTTTCATGCGCATCACGTGACCATACCAACGTAGCCTTCTCTCGAGTAAACATCTGATCCCTCTTATTTCTAATTTTTTCCTTAGTTCGTTTATGCTTTGCCGTTCACGTATATTACTATTACACATCTCGCGGAGCATGCAAGCTTCGTTCCTCTCTAGTCTGCGTATATCCTCTGCACACAATGCCCAGGTCTCACTGCCATGTAACATTGCTGTTCGTATGCAGGCATCATACAGCCTGCCTTTCGTTTTTAGAGAACCCTTTAGCGGCCAATAGTGGTATAAGCTCTCTGAACTTTTTCCATCCCGTTCTGACTCTAGCTACTGTACTTTCAAAGCACCCTCCCCCACTGCTGATTTTGTCACCCAGGTAACGGAAGGTGTCCACTATTTCTATAGTACCATCTGTGCAATGGAATGAGCTAGTATTCTGAGGGCACTTGCTGCTACTTATTGCACCAGAGCACCGGCCACATATAAAATCTATATTCTTAGTTAGCTTACCTGTGATCCCACTACATCTTTTATGCACCCATACTTTGCATTTGGGACATAAAATGGAGTTTCTGCCTACTCCTTTCCTACACACTGAGCATGGCCATTTGCCAGATGGGACCGGTGCAACATTGCTGTTCGTATGCAGGCATCATACAACCTGCCTTTCATTTTTAGGGAGAACCCTTTAGCGGCTAATAGTGGTATAAGTTCTCTGATACACGGTAATTTGTTTCTAGTTTATATGAAAGTAACTTTGAATAAATAAAATAGTTTAATATCAGGATGACACACGACCGTGACCTCTGGCGTCAAGCAGTAATACAGAAGACCCGAGACCCGATCCCCCCCCCCCCCCACGGGTACAAGCAGAAGCTGAAGCATATAGACAATATGCCCCCACACCCTCCCACTGCAAAGTGGTCGTGGAGGTGCCACGGCAAAAAAGCACCCAGCACTCACTGTAAATGAGGTTGGTGTTAGGAAGGACATCCAGCTGTAGAAATCAAGCCAGAATCAGTTCCTGTGTGAGCAAGACAAAGTCAGCCGACCGGACACTGCCCACAACAGGACAACCCGTCTAACCCATGCTAGCGTGGAAGAACGGACGTAAAACGGTGATGATCGGGACGTATAACCCACTGAACGGAAAAAGATATCAGCCTTCTATTTCAATTTCAGTTTTTAAATTCCACTAGCCACTTTCTAATCACACTTCCGTGTGTGTGTGTGTGTGTGTGTGTGTGTGTGTGTGTGTGTATATATATAATTAAAAAGTATGAGGAAATAATAGACAAAATATACCTATTTTTTCTTCAAAGTCCCGACTGCAGTTTCGCCAGTTTATGTGCACCGATTTCTACACTATAAAAATGCATCATTGTTGTGAGGTTGATACAGCTTATCAAGAGACCCCTCAGAAAAAAGGACTGTTTTTTGACGCTTTCGTAGCAAGTGAGAAATTCTTGAGAGGCGGAGGGAGAAATTAACACGTGATACAGTGGTATATATATATATATATATATATAATTGTATTTCTTTAATTTTTCTTTCTTTCTTCTGATGAAGGACTACTGTCCGAAACGTTAATTCTTTTCCTACTATACCAAGCGTAAAACTAATAGATTTCTTCATTCTACTGTGTTGTTTGCTTTGTTATTTCTGTTTTCCTTTTGCATACTTATATATATATATATATATATATATATATATAATATATATATATATATATATACGAAGGTCATGTTGATGACAGACAGTTTTATTGAGGATTAAAAAAAAAGCACCCAGTTTACTCTGTAAGGTGGCCAAGCTGGTGACATGAAAAAACACCAAATCCTCCATGTTAGGTGGTTGTTTAGGTACCATGAAACACATGTTTGGCTGTAGGAAGATCTTCCAGCTGTAGAAACCAAGCCAAAATGCAGATCTGTTTGATCAAGACATGGAAAAATAGATGTTAAATGGTGATGATGATGATATACATACACATACTCACACATATCCATACATTTATATAAATATATATGCACACACAAACACACACACATCGATACATGTATATATGAGTGTATATGTGCATATATATATGTATATGTATACATGTCATGACAAAAAGCGACCAGTCCACACTGTAAATGTGGTTGGTATTATGAAGGGCATCCAGCTGTCTCACAACAGGACAACTCATCTAACCCATACTAGTGTGGAAAAATAGACATTAAATGATGATGATATATACACACGTACATCTATCCATACATTTATATATTTATATATATATCGACAGTCGATCGAGAAGATCCCAGACTTCAATCACTTAATGAGTGTGGTAGAGCTCGTCAAATTGGACCAAGGAAACAATCTTTCCAATTACTAATACTATCTGTTGGTCGCAAATCCAGACAGAAGGAGCAGTTTGAAATAAAGTGTCTTGCTCAAGGACACGACGCATTGCTCAGTACGGGAATCAAAATCACGACCTCACGATTGCAAATCCAATTCTCTAACTACTCAGCCACGCGCCTTCACTATATATATATATATATATATATATATATATATATATATATATATCATCATCATCATTTTACGTTCGCTCTTCCCTGCTTGCAAGGGTGGGACGGGTCTTATTCAGCCCAGCATCTCTCCACTTGTCACGGTCCTTCGTCATCTCCACCATGAGCTTCAGTGATCTGAGGTCTGTTCTTACCACCTCTGCCCATGTTTTTCGTGGTCTACCTCTACCACGCCTTCCTTCAACTGCCATTGCCTGGCACTTCTTCCCCCATCGGTCATCCTTCATGCGCATCACATGTCCATACCACCTCAGTTTCCTCTCTCGCACACTACATTCTATCCCTCTCAGACACAGTTTCTCTCTCAATACATTCATGCTGGGTCATTCACGCACATTGACACTGCATATCATCCAACGGAGCATGCTTGCCTCATTTCTCTCCAGCCGTCGCATATCCTCTGCACAGGCATCATATAACTGGCCTTTCGTACGCAGGGAGAAATCCTTCTTCGTCAGCAGAGAAAGCAGCTCCCTAAACTTCTTCCAACCTGTCCTTATTCTAGATACTATGGCCTCGGAACACCCCTCTCCCATGCTATATATATATATATATTTATATATATATATATTTATATAATAGGAACGAGTAGGACCCCGACGGCTGAGCTCAAGCCGTTTCGATGGCTAATTCTGGACTGAATTAACCGTCGAAACGGCTTGAGCTCAGCCGTTGGGGTCCTACTCGTTCCTATTACCCACTCTACTACCCTAAGTATTGAGTACTTTGGTGCGTTATGGTCCACCTGGTTCCTTACCACATTTCCTTCGTTATTTATATATATATATATATATATATATTATATATATATTTATATATACATGTGTGCACACAAAAAGAACACAATTGACAGAACACTGAGTTTGAGCATGAATACAAGCATTTTAGAACATTTAAAAATCACATACACACACACACACTCACATATACCCATACACATACACACACAGCACATAGTGAAAGTAAAAGAGAGAGAGGTAGGGAGTGAGAGGGGTGGGTGGGTGGAGATCTGCTGCACTTTAAACACTGCAACAACACTGCATCAGCTGACAATGAGAAAACTGTAGAAAATGTAATGACTAATTGAATGTTGGGTAACCATCTAAACAACAGTTGTTCTGGTAGTTGTAGTAGCAGTAGTGGTGGTAGGGTTGACAGTGGTGGTGGTTGTAGGGGTGACAGTGGTGGTGGTGGTAGTAGGGGTGACGGTGGTGGTGGTGGTGGTAGTAGGGGTGACGGTGGTGGTGGTGGTGGTAGTAGGGGTGACGGTGGTGGTGGTGGTGGTGGTGGTAGTAGGGGTGACGGTGGTGGTGGTGGTGGTAGTAGGGGTGACGGTGGTGGTGGTGGTAGTAGTAGGGGTGACGGTGGTGGTGGTAGTAGGGGTGACGGTGGTGGTGGTGGTGGTAGTAGTAGTGGTGGTAGTTGTAGGGGTGACAGTGGTGGTGGTAGTTGTAGGGGTGAGTGGTGGTGGTGGTAGTAGTGATGGTAGTGGTAGTAGTATGGGTGATAGTGGTGGTGGTAGTAGGGGTGATGGTGATAGTAGTAGTAGGGGTGACAGTGGTGGTGGTGGTGGTAGTGATGGTGATGGTAGTAGTAGGAGTGATGATGGTGGTGGTAGTAGGGGTGAGAGTGGTGGTAGTAGGGGTGAGAGTGGTGGTGGTGGTTGTAGTAGTAGTGGAGGTGGCATCAGTAGTTGTAGTACTAACAATAATAGCTGTAGTAACAGTAGTGGTAGTAGTAGCAATAGTTGTAGTACTATCAATAGTGGTGGTGGTTGTAGTAGTAATAGTTGTAGTAATAGTAGTAATAGTTGTAGTAGTACTCTTTCACACACTCTCTCTCTCTATCTCTCCCTCCCACCCTAACTCATATATGCACTCTTTCAATCTCTCCCTCTCTCTCACACACAGACACTCACACACACACACACCAAGATATTACCATGGCTGTGAGGATAACAGGTTTAACAACCACAAGGTTGTGTGTTCAATCCCTAGGTATGGCACCTTGGATAAGTAACTGCCTTCTACTGTAGTATCTTGGTTCAATCCCTAGGACACTTACTGTAGTATCTTGTGTGCAGCTTTGGTAGATGGAATATGTGAGGAGCTTACTACTGGTGCTGCTACTATTGCTATTGCTGCTCCTGTTACTGCTACTACTACTACTACTACTACTACTACTACTACTACTACTACTACTACTACCCCCAACATCACTACTACTACTACCATCGCCTCCACCATCACACCTACTACTACCACAACTACCACCTCCACCATCACTACTACTACTACTACCACAATCATCACCTTCACCACCACTGCTACTACTACTATCATCACTGCAACATTTTCCTGATTTTGCAACTAAAGACTGTCAAGGCTGGTATTCATTTACCATTCAACATCTCCCTGAACCCTCAAGACGTCTCTCTGACCAGGTCACTGCAGGTAGAGACAGGCATTCCCCTTACCCCTCAGCATCTACCTGAGCAGTCAAGACTTCCCCTTGACCTGGTCATTACAGGTAGAGACAGGCACATGGTTCTATAAAAGACATCTGTTTATCTTGAAGTGTAAAACCTTTCCATCATAATTTTATGTAAGAACCCTTTCAGTTAAGTTCTAAACACCAGTTTAATAATTACAAAGTTATATTATCAAATTCCTTCAAATTCTTGATTATTTTCAAAATTATTTGAAAATCCTAGGCAGAATTTTTTTTATTGTTAGAAATATGGAAGGGCGGTAGATTGGCAGTATCGGTAGAGGGTCGGATGCCATGCTTTGGTGCATAGTTACGGCCCTTGTCATTCTGAGTTCAAATCCCGCCGAGGTTAACTTTGCCTTTCATCCTTACGGGGTCGATAAAATAAAGTACCAGTAATGCACTGGGTATTTGCTGGCCTTGTGCCAAAAGTGGAAACAATTATTAGAAATATGGTTATGCAAGAGTGTTTATCTAAAAACCTTTCATCTTAATTTCATAGAAGAATCTTTAAGTTTGAAACACCAGCTTAATAACTAGAAAGTTAGTTATATTACTAAATCCCTCCAAATTATTGATCATTTTACTTAATTATTTGAAAATCATAGGCTATAAATTTAATGAGAAATATGGTTACGAAAAGGTTAACATCCATTTTGTCCCTACTAAAATGTATTCAACAGGTCTATTCTTCGTCAGTTGTATTATTAATTCATCTGGCTTCAAGGGTGATGGACTGGCAGTATTGGTAGAACATTGAACACCATGCTTCATGGCATAGTTATGGTGTTTTATGTTCTGATTTCAAATCCCACTAATGTTAGCTTTGCCTTTCATCCTTACAAGGTCGATAAAATAATAAAATAAAGTACCAGTAAAGCACTGGGGTTGATTTAATTGCCTTCCACTCTCTCCAAAATTTGTGGTCTTGTGCCTAAATCAGAAAGTGTTAGCAATAGTTGAAGGGTGGTGGATTGGCATTATCGGTAGAACGTCTGACACCATGCTTTACAGCATAGTTATGGCATTTTATGTTTTGATTTCAAATCCCGCTATGGTTAGCTTTGCCTCTCATCCTTACAAAATTGTAACTCACTAGGGTCGATTTAATAGACTTTCCTCTTACCCGAAATTGTAGGCCTTGTGCCTACATCAGAAACCATTATTAACCCTTTAGGATTTACACTACTCTATATTTACTATTATATTTTCACGGTAAAGGCTTTATCTTACATAATTATCTCACATAATATTGAATCTGTGAGATTTTGATATTTATTTATTTTATGGTGGTGGACTGGCAGTATTGGGAGAGGGTTGGACGCCATGCTTTGTAGCATAGTTAGAGTCTGAATTCAAATCCCGTCAAAGTTAACTTTGCCTTTCATCCTCACAGGGTCGATAAAATAAAGAACAATACCATAACATCAGTATGAGCGGTTGGTTACAGCCAGTTTGAACAGGAAGAGGTGAGGGAATTCTGGCTGGATATGGCCAGTTTAAATGCTAAAGTGTTAATCCATGTTGCTTTTTCAATCATTTCTTCTGCGGGACCCAGCATCCAACATTCTGATCCCTGTCCTTACCCATTGTCACCTTCTCCCCATCATTACCCCATCACCTCCCTCCCTCCCCTATCACGACTCCCTATCCCCCTCTTTCATCACTATCCTCCAACCTAGAGAAGATAACTACTATTATTAACCCACCACTCAATGTTCAGATGTAATTTTATAATAATCTTTGTCAACTCTATCTTATCAGTTGATATGATTTATCTTTGTCACTCATACACATGCATATATAATAATATATGTATATTTATGACTTTGCGTGTATGTATAATTTATATATATATATTTATCTTTGTCACGCACATATACACACACACACACATGTATATATAATATAATTTATATATATAAATATATGTTTGTGTGTATGTATAATAGTGTGTGTATATGTGTATATGACAGGGTTTGATTCCTTATTTATGTTCATACACAGAACAAAAGCGCTAACCAAGGCCCAAATTTAACTATACCTCCAGAAAACAAGAGGCATCAAAATAGTAACCTTTCTTCAGGTGCTAATACGAGTTTATAAGATACCGTTAAAAGTAAATTTTGCTAAGAACGCATGTTTCTGAAAGATAACGTCATAAAACAAAGGGAAATAACTCCAAAATATGAATATGAATTATGAGATCAACCGCATGTTTGTGTTTATATACTATAACAGTATTGTATTATGTGGTGGAATGTAATATAGAGGTGGTAATATTTATTAAGGTATGGAGTATAGTAGAAAATGTATTGTATTATGTAAGTGTGGAAAGAGAAAGATATAACAGAAGGATATAAATCAAATGAAGTGGTTGAAAATCAGTCGAATTTGTTGAATATTTCCATTTAGCAAGCAGTTGGGTTTTGAGATGGAGGGCATCTTCTAAAAATTTCGCTCTTTGAGTTGAAGTACATATTGTTTGGAGATGACAAACCTTGTAATATCCTAAATTTCTCTCAGACAGAGATGACATTTGGTACCGTTGGTGTAAGGCCTGGATCTTTCAACTACCTTTCAAGATATCTTATGTGGGACTCCTTTCTCCTTTAATTGCTAGACTTTTTTCGCCAGGGCTGTACTGG
>OZ024757.1:17212971-17243239 GCA_964016885.1 Eledone cirrhosa
TGATGATGATATTATGAAGAGATCACTCAATACTTAGACATATGTAACTTGTAATTTCATATGAAAAGAAAAGTAAACAAAACTGATCATTGTTTCCTGTTTAATGTCAACAAAGTTTGTTGTTGTTCTTGTTGTTTATCCCTAGGCTGATTTACCTAATTATTCCATCCATGGCCATTGTATAATATTTTCATGGAGTAATTGATCCCAGAACCACATTATTCAATAAGTTCTTTATTAACCTCTTAAACTGCTTAGAACTACCTCTATTAAAATGTTCAAATTTAACCCTTTAGTATTTCCATTCTTCTATATATACTATTATATTTTCACAATAAAGGCTTTATCTTACATAATTATCTCACATAATATTGAATCTATGAGATTTTGATATTATTTATTTTGAGAACAATTCCTTAACATAAGTATGAGGGACCAGCTGGAGCCAGTTTGGATGGAGAGGTGAGAGAATTCTGGCCGGTTTAAATGTGAAAGGGTTAAATTTTATTTTAACATGAAAATATTGTAATATTTGATTTCAGTAGTTAAATATTTGTCTTTTACAGGGTAACTAAAAAAAAAGAACTGGGCCCCATTATATTTTTGTCTACATTATTCATTTTTTGATAAACAAAAATTTATGAAACTGTGAATCTATTCAGTTCATACCATTAAAAACATCAACAATTCACTATCTTCTGATGTTTCTATCCAGAGTTACATGTTCCAAGTGATCCTCATTTGAATCCATGCCTTTTTTTAGGTGCATCGTGAAGTTTAACATATCTTTACAAACAGACATAGGGATGGCTCTGATCTCCTCCCTGGTGTTGTATTGGGGTTCTCCACTGTCCCGTAGGTCTCAAACATCTTCACCCTGTTTTGTATATTGGCTTTGAAGGGAGATTTAGCCATTCTAAAAACTGCACGAAATTGCTCTTGGACCTGCTTGTATGAGCCACACATGGTAGTGTTTCCCACAGAACATCCAGTGCTGGGGCTCCCATTGGGGTCTTGTCTTCTCGGACATTGTATTTACCTTGTCCTGGAATTTAACCCTTTAGCATTTAAACTGGCCGTATCCGGCCAGAATTCTTTCACCTCTTTCTGTTCAAACCAGCCATAACCGGCCGTTCATGCTGATAAGGTATTGTTCTCAAAATAAATATCAAAATCGCATAGATTCAATATTATGTGAGGTAAAGCCTTTACCGTGAAAACATAGTATATATAGAGCAATGTAAATGCTAATTTGCCGCCTTTGTGCCTATATTAGAAATCCTTATTAAGTTGAACGTTAGCCCTTGTGGCCAACAAAGAAATCATTATTAAGTTGAAGGTTCATTATTTCAGTGAACCTCTCATAATTCTTGATTATTTTGATAATTAAAATACAGAGGCAGAATATTCTTATTAGAAATGTGGCCAGAAAAAGGTTAAGATGGTAGGGTATGATTTTTAGCGAGATTTGACTGTTGTTTCTTGCTGATCAAGTGGCAAACTACTTAAACGCTCTCTTGTTGTTGTTTAGCTGTAGGTCAACCATGATTGAGCTGACCTCTGAATAAAGGCAATCCAGCTATGACCATCTCATCTTTTTTATTTTTTTTGTAAAGAACCTAGGACCATGTTAGTCAATATCTTCATTGTTTTTTAAGACAGTAGGGTGAAGGCACATGGCTTAGTGGTTAGGGTGATTAGCTTATGATTGAAAGGGTATGAGCTCGATTCCTGGATTAGGTGGTGCATTGTCTCCTGGCAAGACGCTTTATTTCACATTGCTCCAGTAAACTCAGCTGGCAAATATTATGAGTTGTATCTGTAAGGCCAGCCTTTGTCATATATTGTGTCATACTGAATCTCCCTGAGAACTGCGTTAAAGTTGCAGGCATCTGTGGAATGCTCAGCCACTTACACGTTAATTTCACGAGCAGCATCCAGTTCTGTTGTTTGAATCAACTGGGTCACTCACCATCTGAAACAACGGATGTCCAACAACAAGGGTGAGGTTTAAAGAAGATTTGGCTGTTGTTTCTAGCGGCTCAGGCTAAATCTATGTGCACATAGTGGCTCCCTCGTTAGCTGCAGCAAGGAGGAGGGAGGGGGTAATGCTTCAAGATAATTAAATGTCTAAATTGTTAATGTCACAGATCTGATAATTATTTGTTATTGTAGATGTCACTGAAGTAAACTATTTTTGTCTTTTCTTCTTCCCCTCGCTTTCACTTTTTCTTTCCTTCTCTTATCTCTCTCTCCTCTCTCTTTCTTTCACTCTCTCCTTTCCCGCTCTCTCCTTTTCCCCTCTCACCCTCTCCTTTTCCTATCTCTCCCTCTCCTTTTCCTTTCTCTCTTTTTATTCCCTTCTTTCTCCTTCAGGATGGTTACAGTTGGAATATCTGATCAATAAGACTTATCTAAACCTAAAGAACAACAACATCAGTACCATCATCACTGATTAACCCTTTTGAACAACATTTTTTCCAACCATAGTGTATCTTGGAATGCATTATCCAGTGTATCCTTCTATTTTTAAAGATTTAGGGTATGGTTTAGGAAGGATTTACCTGCTTTTTCTAGAAAGTTGATCAACCATTTAAAGCAAGGAAATCCAAAATGGTCAATATCGACTGCCCCCCCCCCCCCGGGTAGGTGGTGATCAATGGGACTCTTCAAAGAGTTAATTGCCTTGGGGGTCAAAATGGGGTTGATAAACACCAAGGGTCAATTGAATGTTGATGATAGACATTTCTAAACCTCAACAATACTAATAGCCAATGTGTGTTTATATATTTATTTGGTCTTCTTCTTGTCGTGTCCACAATAGTGTCAGTTACAAAGTTTGGCTAGATGTGCAGGGGTGTTCCAGCAGGAAGTGCTGCATAGTCTGTGGTTCGAAGCCATAGTCACACACAATGTTCCTATCCTTTAAATATCCCCAAGAGTGACTTTTGCACGTCCAACACCAGATCTTCGTCCATTTAGGCATTTCCACACGGCATAGTTTGTATCTGCTCCAGGGGGGCAGTGCATTGCTCGCCTTTAGCTCCATTTATTTGGTGTTATGTAATGAAGGAAATATCAATGTAATGACTGAGAAAGGAAGGGGTGGTGGCAAACAATAGAAAACAGAGACAAGCATTCTCAGATTCGTTACACTTGTGTGTATGCATATGTATACGTTTATATTTAATTATTATGGTGGATTGGCAGTATCGGTAGAGGGTCGGACGCCATGCTTTGCAGCATAGAGTTACGGCCCTTTATGATCTGAGTTCAAATCCCGCCGAGGTTAACTTTGCCTTTCATCCTTACGGGGTCGATAAAATAAAGTACCAGTAATGCACTGGGATAATTGCTGGCCTTGTGCCAAAAGTAGAAATAATTATTATTCATTCATTTGTTTGTACATGTCTGGGGTCCAATGAGGGATCAAGGATTCCATGAAGGAGTTGATGGTCTAAAAAGTTTGGAGACCCAGATCTAGAGGCTTCCTCATTAAACACAATACCTAGAGTTTGTATTCTTAATTAAGATTGTTTAATTAAAATTCAGAACATTAGTCATTAACCAATGCTAAAGATAACATTGTAACTTAAGTAACTAATGATAGACTTTGAAAAAATTTGAAAGATTTCTCTTTCTTTTGCTGTTGTTGTAATTGTTTTTTTTTTGTTTTTTTTGTCGTCAATGTGAAATATTATCAACAATGATTGTATCATGTTTTATCTTAAATCTGGCATGGTGAAATAACAGGTAAAGTAGGACATTTAGAAATAGGTGAAAGGAGGGTGGTGGGGAGGAACAGCTTCAGTGTTGTGGACACACACACACACACACAGAGAGAAAGGTCATCACCACCATCATCGTCATCACCAATCGTTAACCTACAGTATCTCTAGTGCCAAACTGTATTGACCTTTGCCTTTCCCTTTGACAACATTGGTGGCATGGAGAAGATAGATTTGCATACATGGGTGACTGTTAGTCTCCCATAAAACATTTTGCCCTGTCTTATGGCATGGGGAAGATAGATTTGCATACATGGGTGACTGTTAGTCTCCCATAAAACACTTTGCCCTGTCTTATGGTATGGGGAAGATAGATTTGCATACATGGGTGACTGTTAGTCTCCCATAAAACATTTTGCCCTGTCTTATGGCATGGGGAAGATAGATTTGCATACATGGGTGACTGTTAGTCTCCCATAAAACATTTTGCCCTGTCTTATGGCATGGGGAAGATAGATTTGCATACATGGGTGACTGTTAGTCTCCCATAAAACATTTTGCCCTGTCTTATGGCATGGGGAAGATAGATTTGCATACATGGGTGACTGTTAGTCTCCCATAAAACATTTTGCCCTGTCTTATGGCATGGGGAAGATAGATTTGCATACATGGGTGACTGTTAGTCTCCCATAAAACATTTTGCCCTGTCTTATGGCATGGGGAAGATAGATTTGCATACATGGGTGACTGTTAGTCTCCCATAAAACATTTTGCCCTGTCTTATGGCATGGGGAAGATAGATTTGCATACATGGGTGACTGTTAGTCTCCCATAAAACATTTTGCCCTGTCTTATGGCATGGGGAAGATAGATTTGCATACATGGGTGACTGTTAGTCTCCCATAAAACATTTTGCCCTGTCTTATGGCATGGGGAAGATAGATTTGCATACATGGGTGACTGTTAGTCTCCCATAAAACATTTTGCCCTGTCTTATGGCATGGAGAAGATAGATTTGCATACATGGGTGACTGTTAGTCTCCCATAAAACATTTTGCCCTGTCTTATGGCATGGAGAAGATAGATTTGCATACATGGGTGACTGTTAGTCTCCCATAAAACATTTTGCCCTGTCTTATGGCATGGAGAAGATAGATTTGCATACATGGGTGACTGTTAGTCTCCCATAAAACATTTTGCCCTGTCTTATGGCATGGGGAAGATAGATTTGCATACATGGGTGACTGTTAGTCTCCCATAAAACACTTTGCCCTGTCTTATGGCATGGAGAAGATAGATTTGCATACATGGGTGACTGTTAGTCTCCCATAAAACATTTTGCCCTGTCTTATGGCATGGAGAAGATAGATTTGCATACATGGGTGACTGTTAGTCTCCCATAAAACATTTTGCCCTGTCTTATGGCATGGAGAAGATAGATTTGCATACATGGGTGACTGTTAGTCTCCCATAAAACATTTTGCCCTGTCTTATGGCATGGAGAAGATAGATTTGCATACATGGGTGACTGTTAGTCTCCCATAAAACATTTTGCCCTGTCTTATGGCATGGAGAAGATAGATTTGCATACATGGGTGACTGTTAGTCTCCCATAAAACATTTTGCCCTGTCTTATGGCATGGAGAAGATAGATTTGCATACATGGGTGACTGTTAGTCTCCCATAAAACATTTTGCCCTGTCTTATGGCATGGGGAAGATAGATTTGCATACATGGGTGACTGTTAGTCTCCCATAAAACACTTTGCCCTGTCTTATGGCATGGAGAAGATAGATTTGCATACATGGGTGACTGTTAGTCTCCCATAAAACATTTTGCCCTGTCTTATGGCATGGAGAAGATAGATTTGCATACATGGGTGACTGTTAGTCTCCCATAAAACATTTTGCCCTGTCTTATGGCATGGAGAAGATAGATTTGCATACATGGGTGACTGTTAGTCTCCCATAAAACATTTTGCCCTGTCTTATGGCATGGAGAAGATAGATTTGCATACATGGGTGACTGTTAGTCTCCCATAAAACATTTTGCCCTGTCTTATGGCATGGGGAAGATAGATTTGCATACATGGGTGACTGTTAGTCTCCCATAAAACATTTTGCCCTGTCTTATGGCATGGAGAAGATAGATTTGCATACATGGGTGACTGTTAGTCTCCCATAAAACATTTTGCCCTGTCTTATGGCATGGGGAAGATAGATTTGCATACATGGGTGACTGTTAGTCTCCCATAAAACACTTTGCCCTGTCTTATGGCATGGAGAAGATAGATTTGCATACATGGGTGACTGTTAGTCTCCCATAAAACATTTTGCCCTGTCTTATGGCATGGAGAAGATAGATTTGCATACATGGGTGACTGTTAGTCTCCCATAAAACATTTTGCCCTGTCTTATGGCATGGAGAAGATAGATTTGCATACATGGGTGACTGTTAGTCTCCCATAAAACATTTTGCCCTGTCTTATGGCATGGAGAAGATAGATTTGCATACATGGGTGACTGTTAGTCTCCCATAAAACATTTTGCCCTGTCTTATGGCATGGAGAAGATAGATTTGCATACATGGGTGACTGTTAGTCTCCCATAAAACATTTTGCCCTGTCTTATGGCATGGAGAAGATAGATTTGCATACATGGGTGACTGTTAGTCTCCCATAAAACATTTTGCCCTGTCTTATGGCATGGAGAAGATAGATTTGCATACATGGGTGACTGTTAGTCTCCCATAAAACATTTTGCCCTGTCTTATGGCATGGAGAAGATAGATTTGCATACATGGGTGACTGTTAGTCTCCCATAAAACATTTTGCCCTGTCTTATGGCATGGAGAAGATAGATTTGCATACATGGGTGACTGTTAGTCTCCCATAAAACATTTTGCCCTGTCTTATGGCATGGAGAAGATAGATTTGCATACATGGGTGACTGTTAGTCTCCCATAAAACATTTTGCCCTGTCTTATGGCATGGAGAAGATAGATTTGCATACATGGGTGACTGTTAGTCTCCCATAAAACATTTTGCCCTGTCTTATGGCATGGGGAAGATAGATTTGCATACATGGGTGACTGTTAGTCTCCCATAAAACACTTTGCCCTGTCTTATGGCATGGAGAAGATAGATTTGCATACATGGGTGACTGTTAGTCTCCCATAAAACACTTTGCCCTGTCTTATGGTATGGAGAAGATAGATTTGCATACATGGGTGACTGTTAGTCTCCCATAAAACACTTTGCCCTGTCTTATGGCATGGAGAAGATAGATTTGCATACATGGGTGACTGTTAGTCTCCCATAAAACACTTTGCCCAGCCTTGCAGCTGGGAGAGAACTCTCATGGAATGACCAAATGAGGTTAATTTTCAACATAGTACCTGGGAAGAAACAATGCAGTTATTGATAAGAAGAGTTGAAATTATCACCATGCAAGATTTCATTGCTCCAGCATCACACCTTCATTGTCAGCCTATGAACTTTTCAGCCCACCTCATATACTCTCAGGTCTTGAATAATTGCCCCCGCTCATTCATTTTTCAGATCCAATATTATATGATATAATTGTGAGATAAAGACTTTACCACAAAAATACAATAGTATATATAGAGTAATGTAAATGCTAAAGGGTTAATATATCTGTTTCCATTTTTTAGGTTGTTGGAACCTTTAACGTGGACTTTATTAGTCTTCTCCTTCACCTCAATATTTGATACACCCATGCTGTTTGGTATATACACTCACAACTCAGGTAAATACCTATCTTTTCACTTACTCCTACCTTGTTATTGCTGCTGCTGTCTATACCTACACACTCCTAGTGTTGGTAGTACTCTCACAGTGTTGGTAGTACACACTCTCACAGTGTTGTAGTACACACACACACCCAGCATTGGTAGTACACACACTGGTCTACCTACACAATGTTTGAAGTTCATACACACAGTATTGGTAGTCTACACACACACACACACACACACACAAGTTTACCTACATAAACATAATGTTGGTAGTCCATATACACAATGCAAGTAGTTCACACTGGTGGCGCGAATAAAAGCACCCAGTACATGCTGTAAAGTGGTGCTGGTGTTAGGAAGGGCGTCCAACCAGTATAATAAATGCCAAAATTATGAGCACAACAAATAAGAATTGCAACAACTGCGTCAACAGTAACACTAACCATGTTAGGGCTGCACACAGTAGTGGGGTGGCTAGTGAGGCCATGTGTGAGAACCCCCGACTGCCATCAGGCTATTGCACAACAGGAAAAAGAACGAGACGTTGCATCTCAGAGTTGCCACACTTAATGTTGGCACTCTAACGGGTAAATCTGGTGAGATAGCATAGATGATGGAGAGAAGGCATGTGGATGTGTGCTGTGTGCAAGAAGTGAGATGGAGAGGTGCCTCTGCAAGACTAATCGCAAGCAAACATCGTAGTTATAAGCTTTTCTGGGTGGGTAATGATGATGGGTTAGGTGGGGTGGGCATATTAAAACAAAAGTGTTTATAAGTAGAAGAGAGGACAATACTCTGATTCCATTGGGGAAATGGCCATGTTCGATATGTAGGAATGGAACTGGCATAAATTCCATAAAATGTACGCAATGCAGATCTTGGGTACACAAGAGATGTAGTGGCATAGCAGGCAAACTAACAAGTAGGAAAAACTACGTATGCAGTAGATGTACATGGAAAGTTGGCAGTAGTAATCGCAGTGATAGACACATTTTTCCAATGCAGGTGGGTTCTATAGAAGTGGTTGATAGCTTCCGGTACCTAGGTGATCAGATTAGCATGGGAGGGGGAGGGGGTTCTGAGGCCATAGTATCTAGAATAAGGATGGGTTGGAAGAAGTTTAGGGAGTTGCTTCTTCTGTTGACAAAGAAGGGTTTCTCCCTGCGTATGAAAGGATGGTTATATGATGCCTGTGTGAGATGTGCGATGCTGCATGGTAGTGAGACATGGGCAGCAACTGCAGAAGATTTGCGACGGCTGGAGAGAAATGAAGCAAGTATGCTCCGTTGGATGTGCAATGTCAATGTGCGTGAACGACCAAGCATAGATGAGTTGAGAAAGAAACTGGGTATAAAAGGGATAAGTTGTGGTGTGCAGGAGAGAAGGCTGGGATGGTATGGACATGTGATGCGCATGGAGGATGACCGCTGGGTAAAGAAGTGCCAAGAAATCCTAGTAGAAGGAAGTTGCAGTAGAGGTAGACTACGTAAAACATGGGCGGAGGTGGTGAGAGCAGACCTTGAATCGCTGAAACTCACCGAGGAGATGACGAAGGACTGTAACAAGTGGAGAGATGGTGTGCTGAATAGGACCCGTCCAACCCTTGCAAGCAGGGAAAAGTGAACATAAAATGATGATGTTGGTAGTACACACACACACTGTCAATCTCCTTTAGAAATTACTTTAATATTGCAAATTTTGGCAATGATCTTTCCACTAGTAGATATACTATAAACATTTGAATTAACAATTTAAGTCTTTACTTTAGTTTAATACTGTAAATTTTCACAATGATCTGTTCTCTAGTAAAGACACTATAAACATTTGAAATAACAAACTACATGAAACCACATTAACAAAACATTCTTGAAAAGTACAAAGCAGTACTATCACTGCACCACTTTAACAATTTAAGTCTTTACTTTAGTTTAACCCTTTAGTATTTACACTAGCGGATGTACCCGGCATTGCTCGGGAAATGAATGACAGCCTGTTTGTCCGTAACGGCCTAGTACATCAAAAGTTAAAAGGAGCCTAGTATTTGTACACACAGATAATTTGAAAAAAATCGATATTTCGGCCCCCAATATCAAATTTTTTCAAATTTTTTTTTGTCCAAAAACCTGCTCTGGCATATAAGCAATACGTGGTGCCAAATTTGACACACACACACACACACACACACACACACACACACACACACACACACACACACACACACACACACACACACACACACACACACACAGACCGACTTGCTTTTATATATATATAGATTACTCTATATTTACTATTGTATTTACATGGTAAAGGCTTTATCTCACATAATATCGAAGCTACGAGATTTTTGATGTTATTTATTTTGAGAACAACTTAATCCATTAGCACTTACATTACTCTATATATACTAATTGTATTTTCGCCGTAAATGCTTTACCTCACATAATTATCTCACATCATATCGAATCTATGAGATTTTGATATTATTTATTTTGAGAACAATACCTTAACATAAGTACGAATGGCCAGTTACTATCAGTTTGAACAGAAAGAGGTGAGAGAATTCTGGCCAGAGATACAATGGGTTTAAATGCTGAAGGGTTAATACTATAAATTTTTACAATGATCTGTTCTCTAGTAAAGATACTATAAGCATTTGAATTAACAAAGCACATGAAACCACATTAGCAAAGACATTCTTGAAAAGTACAAACAGTACTATGACTGCATCCAATTAACAATTAGTGTTTACTTAGTGTACAGCAAATTTTCTCACTGATCTGTCTACTAATAAAGATTCTATAAACATTCAAATTAACAAACCAAATGAAACCACATTAGCATAACATTCCTGAAAAGTACAAAACACTGCTATGATTACATGACATTAAATATTAGTCTTTACTTAGTGTACAGTATGTTTTCACAATGATTTGTCCACTAGTAAAGATAATATAACCATTTGCATAATATAAACATTTGCATAACATGCATAATTTTTAGCTAAATAATTACTGGATGTTAAGAAATATTGTTAGGATGTATTACAGCTAATGGTATGTCTTACCACCATACCACTGAACTAATCTGTACCAATACCGTTGGGACTAGGATGGTGGTTGTTGTGTCACAGCTGACACTAGTGGTATGTCAGAGCTGACACTAGTGGTTCAACAGAGCTAACCTATATCATTACTATTAGTGGTAGGATGGTTGTTGAAATCGTGAAGAGGATGGTGAATGAGAAACTCGAAATAATTCAAAACTGCTGACGAGCTAGCATTGTCCTAATTATAGGCATCTGTTAATTAACTAATTATGTCTGGAATGTTAATTACAACTAGGTATATGTTATTAATGTGAAGTCAATTTAAGTCTGAATATATATTATAAAAGTCAAGCAGATCTCCGTCTGTCTGTCCGTCACAATATATATGTAGAAGGGAAGAAGGGAGAAATCAAAAGGGCAGATAACCTCTGTCCCAGCATATATGTAGGAGGGAAGAAGGGGAGGTGTAAATGTTGTTGTTGAGAGGAGAAAGAGAGACCGTGTGAAAGATAGATTAGAAAAAAAGACTTCAACATAGACAATACAACACAACACAGACTTCTGTCTCTCTCTTTCTCTCTCTTGAAAGAAATTGGCTGTGTTTCAGACTCAGTAAGGAATGGGCTCTGCCAGGTTTAAGTGCCAAATGCATGCAGTATGTCATGATGGGGACCCCTACAACTTCATCAGGAGTTAAGGGGTCATGGATTGTTAGCATTGTCATGAGGTATCATCAATCATCATTTTTATGTTGATTTTTTTCTGTGCTGGTATGGTTTGGATGAGACTTTTTGAGGCAATGCTTTACAGCTGGATGCTCTTCCTGATACCAACTTATGTCATTTCTTAAAACACACAGGGATATAGTGTACCTATTCTAAACTGGACACACATCATCATCATCATGTTGACTTTTCCATACTGGCATGGATTAGACATGACTTTTTGTGGCAATGTTTTACAGCTAGATGTGGACCGAGTTTATGTGGACTGGGTGCTTTTTATGATAATACCCAAACAACCACCTGCTATCGCGTTTAGGACGGATCCGGCTATCATCTGAGTCCATCGTGAGGATTGCCCCGCCCTCCTCCTTTAGCCGGGAAGGGCAGGCAGTTTTTATGTCTGGTGGCCATGGCGAAAGAGATAGTATGGTGGACACGTTTGAAAGGGCTGAAGACGAGCACTTACCTCTTCGGTGATGCTCTGATTGACTTTTTCAAATTTCATTTGAAAAGGAAAATCAGAGTAGAGAGGGAAGTGCTCTCTTCCCAGCATTTTGTTGAAAGATGGGTGAGAGAAGCAAGAATGGCCCGAGTGAATGGGCCTACTCTGAGTATATATCTGTAAATTAAAGGTGGAAAACTGGGAGAGGGCACTTGCCTTGGTGGTCAGGGTCATTGTGGCTTTTTACTGGGCTTTCTCCACAAATGTCCCTCCGAAGTCTCCCCCCTATTGGGGAATTTTTCATTGTTATTTTTTGTTACATCCTCTGTTTTTGTTTTTTACACGCAGAAATGCCCATTTGTACCGTCCTGTATTGTCCTGCACTGTCCTTAATGTCTACTTTATGTAAACCCTTGTGGTTAATAAAGAAATCATTATATAAATATTTATATCTCTAGATACTATTTATACAATACTACATGACATGTATAAATAACATAGATGTAGTTGTGATGGACATATATGTCAAATCCTTTACAATGGTCTCTTGTAGTTCTATTATTCTGACATCAATGTTTCAAAATCTACTCCTGACAGTTTGGGTCAATTTCTGATCTTTGTTTAAACCAGAGGTTCTCAAAGTGGGTAATCAAAAACAGTAATCAAAAACAGAACGTATGAGTGAGACACTGGTCATCAGACCCATCTAGTCTTCGACTGTGACATGTCCAACCCAAGCCAACATATAAAATCATCATCATCATCATCATTTAAATATGCTTGCATTTAGGGAGTCTTTCTAAAGTGGCCTATTTGCCAGTTATGGGGTTTACTAATTTGTCTCAGGGTCTTGCTAGGGTGACCAATATTTGGGGCTTGGGTGACCTCTATATCAGTTAGGGATTATGGTAGAGTGACCTTTATGTTGGGCTAGGGATATCAATATATAATTAAGGGGCCTTGCTATGGTGACCTCTGTCATTTAGTGTCTTGCTAGAGCAACCTATAAGTTGGGCTAGGGATATCTATATATGATTTAGGGGTCTTGCTAGGGTGACCTACATCATTTAGGAGTCATGCTAGAGCGACCTATATGTTGGGCTAGGGATATCTATATATCATTTAGGGTTCTTGCTAGGGTGAACTGTATGTTGGGATTTACCATGTCAGTTTGAGGGTCTTGTTAGGGTGAGCTATATGTCAATTTGGGGGTTTACTAATTCAATCTTATAGGGTGAACTGTATGTTGGGGTTTAGCATGTCAGTTTGAGGGTCTTGCTAGGGTGAGCTATATGTCAATTTGGGGGTTTACTAATTCAATCTTATAGGGTGAACTGTATGTTGGGGTTTAGCATGTCAGTTTGAGGGTCTTGCTAGGGTGAGCTATATGTCAATTTGGGGGTTTACTAATTCAATCTTATAGGGTGAACTGTATGTTGGGGTTTAGCATGTCAGTTTGAGGGTCTTGCTAGGGTGAGCTATATGTCAATTTGGGGGTTTACTAATTCAATCTTATAGGGTGAACTGTATGTTGGGGTTTAGCATGCCAGTTTGAGGGTCTTGTTAGGGTGAGCTATATGTCAATTAGGGGGTTTACTAATTCAATCTTATAGGGTGAACTGTATGTTGGGGTTTAGCATGTCAGTTTGAGGGTCTTGCTAGGGTGAGCTATATGTCAATTTGGGGGTTTACTACTTCAATCTTATAGGGTGAACTGTATGTTGGGGTTTAGCATGTCAGCTTGAGGGTCTTGCTAGGGTGAGCTATATGTCAATTTGGGGGTTTACTACTTCAATCTTATATAAATATCTGATGTGGAAGAAGAGTTAACTGAATGTAGATTAACTGGAACATAATGAAGCAGTACAAAGGTTTTGTTGATTAAACTAACTTTAATTAGAACAATTTAATTAATGTTAGATACACAGACCAATCAGTCCATCATGTCACAATAACCAATCTGAATTCAAAGGTTTCTCTCTCTCTCTTGTCCTCACTCTCTCTTTTGTCCTCTCTCTCTTTTGCTCCCTCCCCCTCTCTCTCTTGCTCCTCCCTCTCTCTTGCTCACCTTTCTTTACCCTTCTCTCCCCATCTCTCCCATACATCAGTCAGTACTTTGACTCCACCCTACCAGGTTCCATTTAATCTTCTCTTCTGCTTATAGTATATGTGAGTGGACAGATGTCATTGATATCAACCACTTATACCATTACTACCACAGTGATAGAAGCCTGGTCAATGTAGGAGACTATTCTCTGGTGTGTAGAGCTCTAGGCACAAGCTGCTTCACGGTCCCAGCGTAGAAGAAAATGGAGAAAGCATTGCCCCAGTGTGTGGCGAGGGAGACGTACAGAAATAGCCATTACAACTAGTGCAGTTCGCTTCTCTGGGTGGTCACATCTGTCCTGATAGCAGTGAATAGAGAAGTACTTGAAGAACCAAGAACCACAGAAGACTCCACTGCTACAGGCAGGGCCTATGAGAGGTGGGGGTCTAGCTGGTACTTTGTTCTGGGGCCCAAGAGCTAAGAAGGCCCCACAGCAACCATGCAACATCCATTTTGAGGACAATCTTTGCCTGCTTTGGGCCCCAAAGGGGTCTTGTACCGCCTTGCAAAATTTCTCTTGGAGCCTACAAGCTGTAAATATTAAACCTATCATTGAAAAGTACAAAATAACACTATGACTGCATCACATTAAAAATTAAAGTCTTTAGTCTATCTAATACTGAAAATTTTCACAATGATTCTACAAACATTTGATTTAACAGAAACGTTTTTATATATTTTCGGCTAAACCATTATAGGCTGGGTTGTATTAACTCATGGCTCTGTCCCTTGGGTTTCCAGGAATTTCAAGCAAACTCTGGCATTCAATGTTCCATCCTACTACATCAAAAAGCATTAATGGCACCCCTAAGTCCATGTTGGTGCTCTAGTCAATCTTATGAATAATATGACCCTAATTACAGCAGGTTAGCAGTTCAACTGTGATGTTAATGTTTTTCTCTTAAGTCAACCAAGATATTTATTCTTGCTGATCAAAATGAAGTTGCAAACCCAACTTGCTAGGGAATCTTAACTTTACAGGGACCTGACAGCTTACCTTTACAGGGTATTGACAGCAACCTTTACAGGGCTCTACTTAGCTTTACAGAATTCTGATAGCTCAACTTTACAGGGTCCTGGTAGCTCAATTTTACAGGGCTCTACTTACTTTTACAGGACCATGACAGCTTAGCTATACAGGGTCCTGACAGCTCAACTTTACAGGGTCCTTGCAGCTCAACTTTACAGGGTCCTGATGGCTTAACTTTACAGGATCCTAACAGCTTACCTTTACAGGGCTCTGGCAGCCCTCCCGGGGTCAACGTAATCGACTTCCCCCTTCCCTTTAAATTGCTGGCTTTGTGCCAAATGTAGAAACAATTATATGTAGTTGTAGTAGTCATAATAGTAGTAGCAGCTATAGTAACAATAATATTAGTAGTAGTAGTGGTGGTGGTGGTGACAGCAGTAGTAATAGTACTGGTAGTAGCAGTAGTGGTGGTGGTGGTGACAGCAGCAGTAGTAATAGTACTGGTAGTAGCAGTAGTGGTGGTGGTGGTGACAGCAGCAGTAGTAATAGTACTGGTAGTAGCAGTAGTTGTGGTGGTGGTGGTGGTGACAGCAGCAGTAGTGGTAGTAATAGTACTGGTAGTAGCAGTATTGGTAGCAGTAGTTGTGGTGGTTGCAGTAGTTGTAACAGTACTGTTGGTAGTAGTTGTAGTAGTGGTGGTAGCTGTAGTTGTTGTAGTAGTAGTGCTGGTAGTTGTAGTGACGGTGGTAGTAGTGGTGCTGGTAGCAGTAGTGCTGGTAATTGTAGTGGTGCTGGTAGCAGTAGTTGTAGTAGTATTGGTGGTAGAAGCAGCAGCAGTACGTAGTGTATGAGAAACAGCCGACCATCCAACACTGTGAATGTCTTGAGCTTTCCTTCATTGGAATCCTGTTAGTAAAAAGGTACCAGCTATATACTGGGGTGTAGCTTGAATCATTACTTTTCTACCTCCTCGGCTCTTCCGTATGGCCTTGTGAGGCCACATATGTAAGCAGAATCAATAATGACAGTAGTATTGATCAACTAATTCATACTAGGACAGCGTTATCTGATCAATACTAAGTCTAATTATTGATTATGTTATGTTAGACATGGTTGGTGGTGGTGTTGGTTGGTGGTGTTGTTGTTGTTGTTGGTGGTGGTGCTGTTGTTGTTGTTGGTCGTGCTGTTGGAGGTGATGGTGGTGGTGGTGATGCTGTTGGAGGTGGTGGTGATGGTGTTGTTGGAGGTGATGGTGTTGTTGGAGGTGGTGGTGATGTTGTTGTTGGAGGTGATGGTGTTGGTGTTGTTGGAGGTGGTGGTGGTGGTGTTGTTGGAGGTGGTGGTGGTGGTGTTGTTGGAGGTGATGGTGTTGTTGTTGGTGGTGGTGTTGAAGGTGGTGGTGATGTTGTTGTTGGAGGTGATGGTGTTGTTGTTGGAGGTGATGGTGTTGTTGGAGGTGATGGTGTTGGTGTTGTTGGTGGTGGTGTTGGTGGTGTTGTTGGTGGTGGTGGTGTTGGTGTTGGTGATGGTACTCTTGTTGGTGGTGATGGTACTGTTGTTGGTGGTGGTGTTGTTGATGGGGATAATGGTGGTTTTCGTGTTGTTGGTTGGCGCATGTGGTTGTTTTATAGTTGTTGTTGTTGGTGCTGTATGGTTGTTGTTGTTGTTGTTGGTGCTGTATGGTTGTTGTTGTTGGTGCTGTATGGTTGTTGTTGTTGGTGCTGTATGGTTGTTGTTGTTGTTGTTGGTGCTGTATGGTTGTTGTTGTTGTTGTTGTTGGTGCTGTATGGTTGTTGTTGTTGGTGCTGTATGGTTGTTGTTGTTGGTGCTGTATGGTTGTTGTTGTATTGTTATCTCTAACACATAACCATAAACACTACTGGGGAGTTTCCTCTTCAACTGTTCCACTTTATTTACTAAAGCTGCTGTCTCCTGAGGGGATGGTGGGGGATACAGGAGGTCCAGACACACACACACACACACACACACTCTCTCTCTGTGGTTGATTAAATGGAAGTGTGTGTGTGGGGGGGGGGGAGTTGTGCTATAGATAGGGACACAGGCAATATTTAAAGGCAACCCGAATATTTTTTAAACTCCATAATTATTTGGGTTGTGGGTTCACTTCCGGGTTCCTTGAGCAAGAAACTTCATTTCTTGTTGCCCTAGTCACCTCAGCTAAGTACAAACACACACACACGCATGTATACAGATCAGCTGAAAAGTTCATAGGCTGACCAAGATACTCTCATGGAATGATCAAATGAGATTTATTTTTCAATACAGTCCCTGGAAAGAAACACTGCAGTTTTTGATAAGAAGCATTGCAATTTATGTGTGCAAGACTTCACAGCTCTAGCATCACTCCTTCACAGT
The DNA here is from genome assembly GCA_964016885.1 of Eledone cirrhosa. NCBI lineage: Eukaryota > Metazoa > Mollusca > Cephalopoda > Octopoda > Eledonidae > Eledone > Eledone cirrhosa. The sequence continues at coordinate 17,230,125 of OZ024757.1, forward strand.
CAGCCTATGAACTTTTCAGCCAACCCTCATATATACACACATGCATGAGTACACACACATATCAGGTATGAGTTGGATCGGACTTTTTGAGGCAATGTTTTACAGCCAGATTCATAATATGCAAGAGTCCTGAGGAAACTTTAGCCAGGAGTCTCCCCTGCTGACTTCATCTACCACCTGCAGAAGCAAATAAAGATGCTTTGAATAACAAAACTAACTTTATTGACCAGCAACATATCTGTAATTATACATAAATATCTTCAGAATATAATGTATAGAGTTTATTCAAAATGACCCCCTAGTGCAGCAATAACAGCCTCTGACCTCTATCAAACATCTTTCACTGAATCGTGCAATATTTCTTGAGGAATTTCTTTTCACGTGCTCAGTAAAGATATTTTTAAATCATTGACTGTCTTGTGGACTTTTGAACAGGCTTTTTCTTCGAGGATAAATCATACTGAAAAGTCCGTAGGGTTCAAATCAGGCGAATAAGGAGGCCACACATCTTTTGATTAGAACCTCGGAACATGGTCTCTGCACCAAGCTTGTGTGACATTTGCTGTATGGGAGGTGGCTCTTTCCTGTTGGAAGGTTCACAGATAATCATTGCCAAAATTATTAGTTGCAGAAGCAATCATAGACTCTAGAATACCGTTTATGTAAGATTGGGAGCTGACTTTTGTCCTTTCTTCCACAAAAATGAGAGGAGACCGCTAAGGTGAAACAGCCACCCAGACCATAACAGAAGATGGTTTCGTTGTATGGTCAATACTGATTACTGGTGGGTTTTTTTCCAATGATTTGATCATTTCTTCGGTTGTGTGTCTGCTCAACAATGAAAATCTTTTCATCTGACCACACAATCTTCCCTGCCATGCCAAGTTTCATTTCTTTAAGCAAATTCTAGTTTCTCTCTTGCCCTTTTTTGTTTTGTCTCTTCAGAAAGAGTTTGTCTCTTCTGAAGTTTAAATAGTATTACATCATCATCATTTAATGTCCATTTTTTTTCATGCTAGCATGGGTTAGACAAGTTATCCTGTTGTGAGCAATGCCAGATCAGGTGACCATGTCTTGCTCATACAGAATATTTACATATATTTACAATATATTACATATATTGTAAAGGTGGTTATATTGTTAAATATATGTACAGATGTAAATATTGTTAGATACATTGTAAATATATGAACTAATGTAAATACCGTTACATATATTATAAATATATGTAAAGGTGGTAATATTGTAAATATATGTAAAGGTGTAAATATATGAACAGATGTAAATATTGTTAGATATATTGTAAATATATGAACAGATGTAAATATTGTTAGATATATTGTAAATATATGAACAGATGTAAACATTGTTAGATATATTGTAAATATATGAACAGATGTAAATATTGTTAGATATATTGTAAATATATGAACAGATGTTAATATTGTTAGATATATTGTAAATATATGAACAGATGTAAACATTGTTAGATATATTGTAAATATATGAACAGATGTAAACATTGTTAGATATATTGTAAATATATGAACAGATGTAAACATTGTTAGATATATTGTAAATATATGAACAGATGTAAACATTGTTAGATATATTGTAAATATATGAACAGATGTAAATATTGTTAGATATATTGTAAATATATGAACAGATGTAAATATTGTTAGATATATTGTAAATATATGAACAGATGTAAATATTGTTAGATATATTGTAAATATATGAACAGATGTAAATATTGTTAGATATATTGTAAATATATGAACAGATGTTAATATTGTTAGATATATTGTAAATATATGAACAGATGTACATATTGTTAGATATATTGTAAATATATGAACAGATGTAAACATTGTTAGATATATTGTAAATATATGAACAGATGTAAACATTGTTAGATATATTGTAAATATATGAACAGATGTAAACATTGTTAGATATATTGTAAATATATGAACAGATGTAAACATTGTTAGATATATTGTAAATATATGAACGGATGTAAACATTGTTAGATATATTGTAAATATATGAACGGATGTAAACATTGTTAGATATATTGTAAATATATGAACAGATGTAAACATTGTTAGATATATTGTAAATATATGAACAGATGTAAACATTGTTAGATATATTGTAAATATATGAACAGATGTAAACATTGTTAGATATATTGTAAATATATGAACAGATGTAAACATTGTTAGATATATTGTAAATATATGAACAGATGTAAATATTGTTAGATATATTGTAAATATATGAACAGATGTAAACATTGTTAGATATATTGTAAATATATGAACAGATGTAAACATTGTTAGATATATTGTAAATATATGAACAGATGTAAATATTGTTAGATATATTGTAAATATATGAACAGATGTAAATATTGTTAGATATATTGTAAATATATGAACAGATGTAAATATTGTTAGATATATTGTAAATATATGAACAGATGTTAATATTGTTAGATATATTGTAAATATATGAACAGATGTACATATTGTTAGATATATTGTAAATATATGAACAGATGTAAACATTGTTAGATATATTGTAAATATATGAACAGATGTAAACATTGTTAGATATATTGTAAATATATGAACAGATGTAAACATTGTTAGATATATTGTAAATATATGAACAGATGTAAACATTGTTAGATATATTGTAAATATATGAACAGATGTAAACATTGTTAGATATATTGTAAATATATGAACAGATGTAAACATTGTTAGATATATTGTAAATATATGAACAGATGTAAACATTGTTAGATATATTGTAAATATATGAACAGATGTAAACATTGTTAGATATATTGTAAATATATGAACAGATGTAAACATTGTTAGATATATTGTAAATATATGAACAGATGTAAATATTGTTAGATATATTGTAAATATATGAACAGATGTAAATATTGTTAGATATATTGTAAATATATGAACAGATGTAAATATTGTTAGATATATTGTAAATATATGAACAGATGTAAATATTGTTAGATATATTGTAAATATATGAACAGATGTAAACATTGTTAGATATATTGTAAATATATGAACAGATGTAAACATTGTTAGATATATTGTAAATATATGAACAGATGTAAACATTGTTAGATATATTGTAAATATATGAACAGATGTAAACATTGTTAGATATATTGTAAATATATGAACAGATGTAAATATTGTTAGATATATTGTAAATATATGAACAGATGTAAACATTGTTAGATATATTGTAAATATATGAACAGATGTAAATATTGTTAGATATATTGTAAATATATGAACAGATGTAAACATTGTTAGATATATTGTAAATATATGAACAGATGTAAACATTGTTAGATATATTGTAAATATATGAACAGATGTAAATATTGTTAGATATATTGTAAATATATGAACAGATGTAAATATTGTTAGATATATTGTAAATATATGAACAGATGTAAATATTGTTAGATATATTGTAAATATATGAACAGATGTTAATATTGTTAGATATATTGTAAATATATGAACAGATGTACATATTGTTAGATATATTGTAAATATATGAACAGATGTAAACATTGTTAGATATATTGTAAATATATGAACAGATGTAAACATTGTTAGATATATTGTAAATATATGAACAGATGTAAACATTGTTAGATATATTGTAAATATATGAACAGATGTAAACATTGTTAGATATATTGTAAATATATGAACAGATGTAAACATTGTTAGATATATTGTAAATATATGAACAGATGTAAACATTGTTAGATATATTGTAAATATATGAACAGATGTAAACATTGTTAGATATATTGTAAATATATGAACAGATGTAAACATTGTTAGATATATTGTAAATATATGAACAGATGTAAACATTGTTAGATATATTGTAAATATATGAACAGATGTAAACATTGTTAGATATATTGTAAATATATGAACAGATGTAAACATTGTTAGATATATTGTAAATATATGAACAGATGTAAACATTGTTAGATATATTGTAAATATATGAACAGATGTAAATATTGTTAGATATATTGTAAATATATGAACAGATGTAAATATTGTTAGATATATTGTAAATATATGAACAGATGTACATATTGTTAGATATATTGTAAATATATGAACAGATGTAAACATTGTTAGATATATTGTAAATATATGAACAGATGTAAACATTGTTAGATATATTGTAAATATATGAACAGATGTAAACATTGTTAGATATATTGTAAATATATGAACAGATGTAAATATTGTTAGATATATTGTAAATATATGAACAGATGTAAACATTGTTAGATATATTGTAAATATATGAACAGATGTAAATATTGTTAGATATATTGTAAATATATGAACAGATGTAAACATTGTTAGATATATTGTAAATATATGAACAGATGTAAACATTGTTAGATATATTGTAAATATATGAACAGATGTAAATATTGTTAGATATATTGTAAATATATGAACAGATGTAAATATTGTTAGATATATTGTAAATATATGAACAGATGTAAATATTGTTAGATATATTGTAAATATATGAACAGATGTTAATATTGTTAGATATATTGTAAATATATGAACAGATGTACATATTGTTAGATATATTGTAAATATATGAACAGATGTAAACATTGTTAGATATATTGTAAATATATGAACAGATGTAAACATTGTTAGATATATTGTAAATATATGAACAGATGTAAACATTGTTAGATATATTGTAAATATATGAACAGATGTAAACATTGTTAGATATATTGTAAATATATGAACAGATGTAAACATTGTTAGATATATTGTAAATATATGAACAGATGTAAACATTGTTAGATATATTGTAAATATATGAACAGATGTAAACATTGTTAGATATATTGTAAATATATGAACAGATGTAAACATTGTTAGATATATTGTAAATATATGAACAGATGTAAACATTGTTAGATATATTGTAAATATATGAACAGATGTAAACATTGTTAGATATATTGTAAATATATGAACAGATGTAAACATTGTTAGATATATTGTAAATATATGAACAGATGTAAACATTGTTAGATATATTGTAAATATATGAACAGATGTAAATATTGTTAGATACATTGTAAATATATGAACAGATGTAAATATTATTAGATATATTGTAAATATATGAACAGATGTAAATATTGTTAGATATATTGTAAATATATGAACAGATGTAAACATTGTTAGATATATTGTAAATATATGAACAGATGTAAATATTGTTAGATACATTGTAAATATATGAACAGATGTAAATATTATTAGATATATTGTAAATATATGAACAGATGTAAATATTGTTAGATATATTGTAAATATATGAACAGATGTAAATATATGTAAAGGTGGTAATATTGTTGCTTATATCAGGGCGGTAGATTGGCAGTATCTGTAGAGCACCAGACAACATCCTTTGCAGCATAGTTACGACCATTTACATTCTGCGTTCAAATCCCGCTGAGGTTAGTTTTGCCTTTTGTCCTTACAAGGTCCATAAAATAAAGTACAAGTAATGCACTGGGATCGAATTAAATGACTTTCTCCTCCCACAAAATTGTTAGCCTTATGCCTAAATCAGAAACCAATATTGTAAATATATTGTAAAGGTGTTAAATATTGTAAACATATGTAAGGGTGGTAATATTGTAAATATATTGTAAAGGTGGTAATATTGTAAATATATTGTAAAGGTGGTAATATTGTAAATATATTGTAAAGGTGGTAATATTGTAAATATATTGTAAAGGTGGTAATATTGTAAATATATTGTAAAGGTGGTAATATTGTAAATATATTGTAAAGGTGGTAATATTGTAAATATATTGTAAAGGTGGTAATATTGTAAATATATTGTAAAGGTGGTAATATTGTAAATATATTGTAAAGGTGGTAATATTGTAAATATATTGTAAAGGTGGTAATATTGTAAATATATTGTAAAGGTGGTAATATTGTAAATATATTGTAAAGGTGGTAATATTGTAAATATATTGTAAAGGTGGTAATATTGTAAATATATTGTAAAGGTGTTAAATATTGTAAACATATTGTAAAGGTGGTAATATTGTAAATATATTGTAAAGGTGGTAATATTGTAAATATATTGTAAAGGTGTTAAATATTGTAAACATATGTAAGGGTGGTAATATTGTAAATATATTGTAAAGGTGGTAATATTGTAAATATATTGTAAAGGTGGTAATATTGTAAATATATTGTAAAGGTGGTAATATTGTAAATATATTGTAAAGGTGGTAATATTGTAAATATATTGTAAAGGTGGTAATATTGTAAATATATTGTAAAGGTGTGAGTATTATTACATGTATTGATATTTGCTTCATGTTCTGAACTGTATTTTTAAAAGTAGGCCAGTAGTATCATCATATGTTTACTTTCTGTGACACCAGCACCGCCACTTCTGGTACTCTGTATATTTTATCATGACAGCAGTATTACCACCTCTGGTACTCTGTATATTTTATCATGACAGCAGTACTACCATCTATGGTACTCTGTATATTTTATCATGACAGCAGTACTACCATCTATGGTACTCTGTATATTTTATCATGACAGCAGTACTACCACCTCTGGTACTCTGTATATTTTATCATGACAGCAGTACTACCACCTCTTGTACTCTGTATATTTTATCATGACACCAGCACCACCACCTCTGGTACTCTGTATATTTTATCATGACAGCAGTATTACCACCTCTGGTACTCTGTATATTTTATCATGACACCAGTACTACCATCTATGGTACTCTGTATATTTTATCATGACACCAGTACTACCATCTATGGTACTCTGTATATTTTATCATGACAGCAGTATTACCACCTCTGGTACTCTGTATATTTTATCATGACAGCAGTATTACCACCTCTGGTACTCTGTATATTTTATCATGACAGCAGTACTACCATCTATGGTACTCTGTATATTTTATCATGACAGCAGTACTACCACCTCTGGTACTCTGTATATTTTATCATGACAGCAGTACTACCACCTCTTGTACTCTGTATATTTTATCATGACACCAGCACCACCACCTCTGGTACTCTGTATATTTTATCATGACAGCAGTATTACCACCTCTGGTACTCTGTATATTTTATCATGACAGCAGTACTACCATCTATGGTACTCTGTATATTTTATCATGATACCAGTACTACCATCTATGGTACTCTGTATATTTTATCATGACAGCAGTATTACCACCTCTGGTACTCTGTATATTTTATCATGACAGCAGTATTACCACCTCTGGTACTCTGTATATTTTATCATGACAGCAGTACTACCATCTATGGTACTCTGTATATTTTATCATGACACCAGTACTACCATCTATGGTACTCTGTATATTTTATCATGACACCAGTACTACCACCTCTGGTACTCTGTATATTTTATCATGACAGCAGTACTACCATCTATGGTACTCTGTATATTTTATCATGACAGCAGTACTACCATCTATGGTACTCTGTATATTTTATCATGACAGCAGTATTACCACCTCTGGTACTCTGTATATTTTATCATGACAGCACCACAACCTCTTGTACTCTGTATATTTTATCATGACACCAGCACCACCATCTATGGTACTCTGTATATTTTATCATGACACCAGTACTACCACCTCTGGTACTCTGTATATTTTATCATGACAGCAGTACTACCATCTCTGGTACTCTGTATATTTTATCATGACAGCAGTACTACCATCTATGGTACTCTGTATATTTTATCATGACAGCAGTACTACCATCTCTGGTACTCTGTATATTTTATCATGACACCAGTACTACCACCTCTGGTACTCTGTATATTTTATCATGACAGCAGTACTACCATCTCTGGTACTCTGTATATTTTATCATGACACCAGTACTACCATCTATGGTACTCTGTATATTTTATCATGACAGCAGTACTACCACCTCTAGTACTCTGTATATTTTATCATGACACCAGCACCACCACCTCTTGTACTCTGTATATTTTATCATGATAGCAGTACTACCATCTATGGTACTTTGTATATTTTATCATGACACCAGCACCACCACCTCTTGTACTCTGTATATTTTATCATGACACCAGCACCACCACCTCTGGTACTCTGTATATTTTATCATGACACCAGCACCACCACCTCTGGTACTCTGTATATTTTATCATGACACCAGTACTACCATCTATGGTACTTTGTATATTTTATCATGACACCAGCACCACCACCTCTGGTACTCTGTATATTTTATCATGACACCAGTACTACCACCTCTGCTACTCTGTATATTTTATCATGACTCCAGTACTACCACCTCTGGTACTCTGTATATTTTATCATGACACCAGTACTACCATCTCTGGTACTCTGTATATTTTATCATGACACCAGCACCACCACCTCTTGTACTCTGTATATTTTATCATGACAGCAGTACTACCATCTATGGTACTCTGTATATTTTATCATGACACCAGCACCACCACCTCTTGTACACTGTATATTTTATCATGACACCAGCACCACCACCTCTTGTACACTGTATATTTTATCATGACACCAGTACTACCACCTCTGCTACTCTGTATATTTTATCATGATACCTGTGTGATTAATTTATGTTGACAGGTAGTCTTTAATTATGTCGACAGGTGGTCAGTCTCCATACCTCTGAATGTCCTTTGAAGTTTTTTTTCTTTATGAATGCAGTTAAACTATTTCTGGTCAGACTCCCCATGGAGGATTACAGTATTACTGAGTTATGCCAATAGTTGATACTCTACTTGTTGTTGCCACAGCAACCTGAAATCTACTGATTATGAAGAATTATGGCTACATAGGTAGACAGTTACTGTATATACTTGAATATAAGCTGAGTTACATGTGACCAAAAAATCAATGGTAAAATGGGGCGGGGTTATACACCATCTAAACAATATGTTGATTAGCTGCCCCTGCTTATAAATGGGGTTGGGATTTTTGCATATTTCTCAGACATAAAATAGAGGGGTACTTATATTCGAGTACATATGGTATATAATGTGGTATGATTCACAGTTCCATAGCTATGGCTAGAGAGGCAGACAGCTACATGGTGTGATTTGATCTACAGAACAGGTAGACAGCTGAATGATGTGATGTGATCCACAGAAGAGGTAGACAGCTAAATGGTGTGGTGTGATCCACAGAAGAGGTAGACAGCTAAATGGTGTGGTGTGATCCACAGAAGAGGTAGACAGCTGAATGATGTGATGTGACCCACAGAACAGGTAGACAGCTAAATGATGTGATGTGATCCACAGTAGAGGTAGACAGCTGAATGGTGTGATGTGATCCACAGAAGAGGTAGACAGCTAAATGGTGTGGTGTGATCCACAGAAGAGGTAGACAGCTAAATGGTGTGGTGTGATCCACAGAAGAGGTAGACAGCTAAATGATGTGATGTGATCCACAGTAGAGGTAGACAGCTGAATGGTGTGATGTGATCCACAGAAGAGGTAGACAGCTAAATGGTGTGATGTGATCCACAGAAGAGGTAGACAGCTAAATGGTGTGGTGTGATCCACAGAAGAGGTAGACAGCTAAATGATGTGATGTGATCCACAGAACAGGTAGATAGTTACATGGTGTGGTGTGATCCACAGAAGAGGTAGACAGCTGAATGATGTGATGTGATCCACAGAAGAGGTAGACAGCTAAATGATGTGATGTGATCCACAGAAGAGGTAGACAACTAAATGGTGTGGTGTGATCCACAGAAGAGGTAGACAGCTAAATGGTGTGATGTGATCCACAGAAGAGGTAGACAGCTAAATGGTGTGATTTGATCTACAGAACAGGTAGACAGCTAAATGATGTGATGTGATCCACAGAAGAGGTAGACAGCTAAATGATGTGATGTGATCCACAGAAGAGGTAGATAGTTACATGGTGTGGTGTGATCCACAGAACAGGTAGACAGCTAAATGATGTGATGTGATCCACAGAAGAGGTAGACAGCTAAATGATGTGATGTGACCCACAGAAGAGGTAGACAGCTGAATGATGTGATGTGACCCACAGAAGAGGTAGACAGCTAAATGGTGTGATGTGATCCACAGAAGAGGTAGATAGTTACATGGTGTGGTGTGATCCACAGAAGAGGTAGACAGCTAAATGATGTGATGTGATCCACAGAAGAGGTAGACAGCTAAATGGTGTGATGTGATCCACAGAAGAGGTAGACAGCTGAATGATGTGATGTGACCCACAGAAGAGGTAGACAGCTGAATGGTGTGGTGTGATCCACAGAAGAGGTAGATAGTTACATGGTGTGGTGTGACCCACAGTAGAGGTAGATAGTTACATGGTGTGGTGTGCTCTACAGAACAGTTGGGCTAGAGAGGTAGACAGATGGAAAATAAAGTTGTACCTGAAATTTACAGGGCCAGCCTTGTTACATACTTTGTCATACTGAATTTCCTTAAGAACTACATTAATGGTTCTTGTTAATGACTAATGGTTCTCTCTCTCTCTCCCTTTCTCTCCCTTCTCTCCCTCTCATATACATTGTCTCTCTCTCTCTCTCTTTCATATATGCTGTTTCTCTTTCCCTCTCACATATGCTATCTCTCTTGCTCTTCCTCTCACACATATTGCCTCTTTCTAACCCTCCTCCTTCTCTCACCTCTCTCTCTCTCCAAATTGTAGAAATCATCCAACCATACCCCCCCCCCCCACTAATTACCCATGCTCCGTGACATAGAATGTTGCCATAGTGATGGTAATGATGCTAAATAGAGACTAGGCAATAAAGGAAATGATGGTAGGTGGTGATGTGCTGATGATGATGTAATGAATGAGGATAGTATTAATGATGATGATTGTAAAAATGATTAGGATGGTGATGGCAGTTGTGATGATTATGATGGTTGAAATAGTGAGGATGATGGAAAAATGAAATTGTTACGCCTCACACCGATGTAGGTTTAGTTGACCTCTGAACAGGATGTATCTCATAGGAGGTTTCTTGGGTGTTTTAATGATAGGGGTGATGTTATACCTCACACCTATGTAGGTTTAGTTGACCTCTGAACAGGATGTATCTCATAGGAGGTTTCTTGGGTGTTTTAATGATAGGGGTGATGTTACACCTCACACCTATGTAGGTTTAACTGACCTACCAGGTTGTATCTCACAGAAAGTTTCTTGGGTGTTTAATGATAGGGGTGATGTTACACCTCACACCTATGTAGGTTTAACTGACCTACCAGGTTGTATCTCACAGAAAGTTTCTTGGGTGTTTAATGATAGGGGCCTCCATGTTGTTATGCTTCACACCTATGTAGGTTTCCAATCACTTTATAGCATGGACTGGATGCATTATTTGTGCCACCAGCACTAGAGAGATTGTCTTACTGGACTCAAGAGACCTCTCCACCCTATATCAGTTCTTATTTGGAGTTTCTACTCTCCTAGATCGATTGCCTTCATTACGGTTTACTGAGCCCACATCTGTCATTATGTTTCTATTAATTTTGGAGATATTTAATGAATGAACTTTTTGTGAATGGGTTGGCAGAATTATTAGCGTATCAGACAAAATATTGTATGGTACTTATTCCAGCTCTTTATGTTCTCAGTTTAAATTGTGCTGGGGTCAATTTTGCCATTCATCCTATCATCATTATCATGTCTGTTTTTCCACGCTTGCATGAGTTGGATGGGTACTTTTCAGCACAGTATATCTCCATTAGCTGCATTCCTTCTTCATCTCCTCGGTGAGTCTTGGTGGTTTGAGGTCAGCTCTCACAATCTCTGTCCAGTCTTTCTTGGTCTACCTCTACTACAGCTTCCTTCCACTGTGGGTCAATAAATAAAGTATCAAACCAGGGGCAATGGATTAGCAGAATTGTTAAAGAGCTGAATGAGATATGTTGCATGCAATATCTAATCCAGCAGTGTGCATTCTGAGTTCAAATTGCACCTTCTCCTGCCAGAAAAAAATTGTAAAATGATAGTTGTTGTGTCCTACGGGATAGTATCAGCAATGGAAACTTAGTCTGCTCCTTCCATTTTGGGGGAAGGGGTTTTATATCATAGCACTGGAGGACGTTGGGGACTGAAATGGGTTGGTATGAAAAAGGGTGTGGGGGTGATGTGGGGTTTCACAAACTTGAAATAAATACTGCCTCACACATTTGTGAATGACCTGTCATAGTAATTCTGTATACAATCACTCACATATACACACTCACACACAACACTGACTCCTTCATATAGCCGGTACCATCTGTTTCACTTAAGGCTACCTCACATACTGGAAACTCTGTTTGAATGGTTTGTGAATGGCGAGAGGTGATAATTCCATATATGGTGATGGTAGTGGTGGGGCTAGTGGTAGTAGTAGTAGTGGTGGTGGTGGTGTTGATGGTGGTGAATGATGAGTGATAATAGTTCCACATAGAATCACATTCACACATTATAATATTTCTACTGTCTTCTACTATAGATTGACCAAATCCTTGTCACTGAAATTTGGTAGATAGGAAATGCAGAAGCCCCCTCTCTCTCTCTCTCTCTCTCTCTCTCTCACTCTCTCTTTCTTTCTTTCTTTCTTTCTTTCTTTTCTTTCTTTCTTTCTTTCTTTCTTTCTTCTTTCTTCTTCTTCTTCTTTCTTTCTTTCTTTCTTTCTTTCTTTCTTTCTTTCTTTCTTTCTTTCTTTCTTTCTTTCTCTCTTTCTCTCTTTCTCTCTTTCTTTCTTTCTTTCTCTCTTTCTCTCTTTCTTTCTCTTCTTTCTTTCTTTCTTTCTCTCTTTCTCTCTCTTTCTTTCTTTCTCTCTTTCTCTCTTTCTTTCTCTCTTTCTCTCTTTCTTTCTCTCTTTCTCTCTTTCTTTCTCTCTTTCTTTCTTTCTCTCTTTCTTTCTTTCTCTCTTCTTCTTTCTTCTCTCTTTCTTTCTCTCTTTCTCTCTTTCT
>OZ024757.1:17243439-17250939 GCA_964016885.1 Eledone cirrhosa
ACTCTCTGCAAGCGACTGAGGTCTGGGATCTTGTCAATCGATCAGAGAGAGGTGCATATGTGTGTGTACATATATGAGTATATTTGTGAACTGTAAATTAAGTTTGATCAAATGAAATCAATAAAATAAGTACCAGAATTGAGAAAAGAAAATCTATAAAACAAATGGTTTAACCCTCTCTCTCTTTGTTTTTTTCTCTCTTTTCAGACCATAAAGACATTCACTAAACAACTCTATTAAGGTCTTTTACATACCTCGGACAAACTTATTGATTCTTCAAAGGTAATCAATTTATTTCTCAAGGATTCTGTTTAGGATTTTGGACTCGTTTTCAATGACCAATTGAGGCAGAAGTTATATTAAGGGATTTCAGATGACTTCCCTCTCCCCATAAATGTTATTACATAATGATGGTCAAAGACATATATGTATAAATGATGAAGTGATTTCAGTTAACCCTCCCTCTTCCAATAGACATTGTTACATAACAATGGTTAGGAGGATTCATCATCATCATCATTGTTTTTCCACATTTGCATGGGTTGGACGGGTCCTTCTCTGCGTAGCATCTCTCCACTTGCCGCATTCCTTCATCATCTCCTCTGTGAGTCTCAGCAACTTGAGATCTGCTCTCACCATCTCTGCACAGGTCTGCCTTGGTCTACCTCTACTACATCTTCCTTCCACTGGGCTTTCCTGTCTCTTCTTCACTAACACAGTCTTTTCTCCTGCACACCACCTCAGTTTCCTCTTAAACTCAGTTTCTTCCTCAGTTCATCCAAGTTCTGCCTTTCTCTCACACTTACATTGCACATCCATCGAAGCATGGTGGCTTCATTTCTCCACAGTCTGTGCATGTCCTCTGCAGCCACAGCCCATGGTTTTTGACCATGCAGCATCGCACTTTGCACACAGTCATCCTTTTGTACATAGAAACCTTTTCTAGTCAACAGTGGGAGTAGCTCTCTAAACCGTTTCCACCCTATCTTTATTCTAGCCATTATACTCTTAGCACACACTCCTCCGCTGCTAACTAAGTCATCTAGATAGCAAAAGCTATCAACCACTTCTATGGACATTTCTTGTGACTTGAAAAGGTTTATGCCACTGATGCTTTTCCCCCTCAATTACCCCTGTTCATCTTCTACATACAAAGTCTTCCTTTCCTATTAGTCTACCCGTTAACCCACTACAGCTCTTGTATACACAAGATTTATATTGTGTACATCGTATGGAGTTTATGCCTACTCCTTTTCTACATATTGAGCAGAGCCACTTCCCTGAAAGAATCGGAGACCTATCTTCTTTCCTACTCATTAGCATTTTAGTTTTTGCTAAGTTTACTCTCAGACCTTTTGATTCCAAATTCCTTTTCCATAGAGCTTATATATGTATAAATGTTTAAAGAATTTCAGATAACCTTCCCTCTCCCAATAGACATTGTTATATAATGGTCGTTATGGATTTATATATCAAATCAGGTCAGATGGCTGTCTTGCTCATACAGAACTGTTTCTCGCTTGGTTTCTACAGCTAAATGCCCTTCCAACCACATTTACAGAACCCTCCCTCTCTTTAGGTGATACATTGAGTTCTTGAGCAAGACACTTTATTTCACATTGCTCCAGTTCACTCAGCTGCAGAAATGAGTTGCATCGTCATTGGTGCCAAGCTGTATCGGCCTTTGAGTTTCCCTTGGATACATCGGGGAAATTGGTATGCATGGCCGACTGCTGGTCTTCCTCAAACAACCTTGCCTGGACTTGTGGCTCAGATGAGAACTTTCTAGGTGCAAATCCCATGGTCATTCGTTTACCCTTTTTTTTTAATGTATCTATGAGATCATCATCATCATCATCACACATTGGCAACTGTGTGTCTATAGTTTATATAGCCTCAGTATTATATACACTTAAAAAACAAGAATCAGTAGCAAGTGCAACTATGTGTATAGTTGCTCTGCAGCATCATTAGATCTAAAGTGATGTGTTTAGTGAAGATATTAGCATTGTCAGTTAGGAAGATATATCCTGCTAATACATGCATACGTATATATATGTGTGTGTATATATGTGTATGTGTATGTGTCTGTGTGTATGTATATACATATATATAAATATATATATATATATACAAATCATTAGCATCCTTTTATGGCCATTTTTTTCATGCATGCCTGAGTTGGATGTGTGTGTGTGTGTGTGTGTGTGTGTGTGCTGTTTAATGAAGATATCAATGGGATGTTGGATTGAGGAGGGTTTCTGCCAATATATATAGGCACAGCAATATCTGCCAACACACACACACACACACACACATATATATATATAGGCACAGCAATATCTGCCAACACAGACACACACACACACACATATATATATATATATATATATATATATATATATAGGCACAGCAATATGTGCCAACACAGACACACACACACACACATATATATATATATATATATATATATAGGCACAGCAATATCTGCCAACACACACACACACACACACATATATATATATATAACCACAGCAATAGCTGCCAACACAGACACACACATATATATATATGCCCACACACACAGATACTGCCGCATCAATATCTGCCAAAACACACTCACAAACATACAGAGATTCACACACTGACACAGCAGTGATATCTGCCAACACACACACACACACACACACACTGACATATGTATGATATATCTATAAATAGTCACTATTTGTACTGTATTGGTTTGGTCTCTCTGTACAGGGAGTTGGTAGATATTAATTCATTCACACACACATATAACCCTCTTTTAAAGTGTCTATCTCTCTCACACATATATAACCCTCTTTTAAACTCTCTCTCTCTCTCACACACATATAACCCTCTTTTAAAGTGTCTATCTCTCTCACACACATATATAACCCTCTTTTAAACTCTCTCTCTCACACACACACATATAACCCTCTTTTAAACTCTCTCTCTCACACACATATAACCCTCTTTTAAAGTCTCTATCTCTCTCACACATATATAACCCTTTTTTAAACTCTCCCTCTCTCTCTCACACATATAACCCTCTTTTAAACTCTCTCACACACATATAACCCTCTTTTAAACTCTCTCTCTCTCTCACACACATATAAACCTCTTTTAAACTCTCTCTCTCTCACACACATATAACCCTCTTTAAACTCTCCCTCTCTCTCACACATATAACCCTCTTTAAACTCTCTCTCTCTCTCACACACATATAACCCTCTTTTAAACTCTCCCTCTCACACACATATAACCCTCTTTTAAATTCTCTATCTCTCTCACACATATAACCCTCTTTTAAACTCTCTCTCTCTCTCACACACATATAACCCTCTTTTAAACTCTCTCTCTCACACACATATAACCCTCTTTTAAATTCTCTATCTCTCTCACACATATAACCCTCTTTTAAACTCTCTCTCTCTCTCACACACATATAACCCTCTTTTAAACTCTCTCTCACACACATATAACCCTCTTTTAAACTCTCTCTCTCTCACACACATATAACCCTCTTTTAAACTCTCTCTCTCTCTCTCTCTCACACACATATAACCCTCTTTTAAACTTTCTCTCTCTCTCACACACATATAACCCTCTTTTAAACTCTCTCACACACATATAACCCTCTTTTAAACTCTCTCTCTCTCACACACATATAACCCTCTTTTAAACTCTCTCTCACTCACACACATATAACCCTCTTTTAAACTCTCTCTCACACACATATAACCCTCTTTTAAACTCTCTCTCTCACACATATAACCCTCTTTTAAAGTGTCTCTATCTCTCTCACACACATATAACCCTCTTTTAAACTCTCTCTCTCTCTCACACACATATAACCCTCTTTTAAAATCTCTCTCTCACACACATATAACCCTCTTTTAAACTCTCTCTCTCTCACACACATATAACCCTCTTTTAAACTCTCTCTCTCTCACACATATAACCCTCTTTTAAACTCTCTCTCTCTCACACATATAACCCTCTTTTAAACTTTCTCTCTCTCTCACACACATATAACCCTCTTTTAAACTCTCTCTCTCTCTCTCACACATATAACCCTCTTTTAAACTCTCCCTCTCTCACACACATATAACCCTCTTTTAAACTCTCCCTCTCTCACACACATATAACCCTCTTTTAAACTCTCTCTCTCACACACATATAACCCTCTTTTAAACTCTCTCTCTCACACACATATAACCCTCTTTTAAACTCTCTCTCACACACATATAACCCTCTTTTAAACTCTCTCTCACACACATATCACCCTCTTTTAAAGTGTCTCCATCTCTCTCACACATATATAACCCTCTTTTAAACTCTCCCTCTCTCACACACATATAACCCTCTTTTAAAGTGTCTCTATCTCTCTCTCACACACATATAACCCTCTTTTAAAGTGTCTCTATCTCTCTCTCTCTCACACGCATATAACCCTCTTTTAAACTCTCCCTCTCTCACACACATATAACCCTCTTTTAAAGTGTCTCTATCTCTCTCACACACATATAACCCTCTTTTAAACTCTCTCTCTCTCTCACACACATATAACCCTCTTTTAAACTCTCTCTCTCTCACACACATATAACCCTCTTTTAAACTCTCTCTCTCACACACATATAACCCTCTTTTAAACTCTCTCACACACACATATAACCCTCTTTTAAACTCTCTCTCTCTCACACACATATAACCCTCTTTTAAACTCTCTCTCTCTCACACATATAACCCTCTTTTAAACTCTCTCTCTCTCACACATATAACCCTCTTTTAAACTTTCTCTCTCTCTCACACACATATAACCCTCTTTTAAACTCTCTCTCTCTCTCACACATATAACCCTCTTTTAAACTCTCCCTCTCTCACACACATATAACCCTCTTTTAAACTCTCTCTCTCTCACACACATATAACCCTCTTTTAAACTCTCTCTCACACACATATAACCCTCTTTTAAACTCTCTCTCACACACATATCACCCTCTTTTAAAATGTCTCCATCTCTCACACACATATATAACCCTCTTTTAAACTCTCCCTCTCTCACACACATATAACCCTCTTTTAAACTCTCTCTCTCTCTCTCACACACATATAACCCTCTTTTAAAGTGTCTCTATCTCTCTGTCTCTCACACGCATATAACCCTCTTTTAAACTCTCGCTCTCTCTCTCACACACATATAACCCTCTTTTAAAGTCTCTCTCTCTCTCTCTCTCTCTCTCTCTCTCTCTCTCACACACATATATAACCCTCTTTTAAAGTGTCTCTATCTCTCGCACACATAACCATGTTCTAACTTGTCTACTTATCTCTCTCCCTCTCACACACACATCACTCTATTTAAACATCTCTCTCTCTCTTTCTCTCTCTCTCTCTCTTTCTCTGACACAGTAGGCAACACTAATCTCATTGGGAAAGAGATGAACATCACAACATCACTACCATATATTGACACCATTATTGGCTGCTATTTTTAGTAGGTCGAGTGACCACATATAGGCATCATGACCAGCTGCTATATCCATGTTAGTGTTGGGGATGGTGATAGTTGTGGTGGTGGTGGTGATCATGTTGATGTTTATGATGGTAATGGTGGTGATGTTGGTTGTGGTGATTCCTTCCACTAAATTATATTCCCGTTTGTTTTTCAGACTTTATTATTTATTTCCACTTGTGTGTCTCCATCCAAGATGGCCGCGGGGCCGTACAATTACTCCTACATATTTAAATATATCATCATTGGTGATATGGGAGTCGGTAAATCATGCCTCTTACACCAATTCACAGAAAAGAAATGTAAGTATAACTGTCTGTCTCTTCTCCACATTCTCTTCAATTCTTAGTCCTGTACCACATGCAACCACATTAGCAAAAACATTCTTGAAAAGTACAAAACAGCATTATGACTGCACCACATTAAAAATTAATGTCTACTCTAATACTGAATTTTTCTTAACTGCAAAATTTTCACAACTATCTGTCTACCAATAAAAGTATGATAAACATTTGAATTGACAAACATGAAACCACATTAGCAAGACATTCTTGAAAAGTATAAAACAGCACTATGACTGCATAATATTTAATATTAAAGTCTTTACTCTAATTCAGAAAATGTTCACAACAATCTGTCCAGTAGTAAATATGCTATAAATATTTGAATTAACAAACCAAATTAGCAAGACATTCTTGAAAAATATAAGACAGCACTATGACTGTATCAAATTAAAGATAGTGTTTATTTAATTTACTGCAAATTTTCACAATGATCTGTCAGACATTTGAAGTAACAAAACCTGTTTTTACATATTTCCTGCTAAATCATTACAAGATGTTAAGAATTAACCCTTCCGATAGCAATTTGCCCTAAGTCCACCTTGATCCATCACACAAACTCTTTCTCTTTTAATGAAAGACACTTAACTTACTTTGATGGGTTCAACCAGTATTGTCCCAGGCTATGTCTAACTTAATAGCACCACCTAGCAAAGTCTTTCAAATCAGGATTTGGACACCATGGCCCACTCAAGTAGATAGTTATTGTTTATGGAGACATATCTGGGTATAGGAGGTTTATCTGGGATTTCTAGAAGGAATTTGTCCAAAGACTTTTTGAATTTTATGGGGCCTGTTTCTGTTTTAATGTGTTTTGGTGTAATGTTAAAGAGAGTGAGACCAATTGAGGTGAAATAATTGTGCCATAATCTTGTTATGAGATGCGAGTTTGATTTTTGTTGTGGGCGAATAGCACTGGGCCCAAGCCTATAATTTTCAAATTATTTTGAAGATAATCAAATATTTGAAGAGATTTTGTAACATAACTTTCTCATTCTTAAGTTGGTGTTTGGAACATAATTTAACCCTTTTGTTACTATATTTCTAATAAAATACAGTCTATAATTTTCAAATCATTTCTAAAATACTCAAGAATTTAGAGGGCTTTAGTAACTAATTTAGTAACTAATTTTGTCATTATTAAGCTGGTGTTTGGAACATAACAAAGTTTCTTACATAAAATTATGATGGAAGGTTTTTAAACAAATATAATCACATAATTTAACGTCTATTTTTCCATGCTTGCATGGGTTGGATGGGCCATCCAATATATGAGACAAGTCTGATATATATATATATATATATACACACACACACTAATAATAATAATTTTTATGTCTGCCTTTCCATGCACAAATAATACACACACACACACACACTCAGACACACAGGTGTGTGTACACACTGATAAAATATATACACACATCCCCTCCTCAATTTTATTTTGTGTATTTCCAGACATTTTAATAATATTTCCTGTATATTTTATGTTGTAACTGAACTATTTTCTTTCTCTCTTTCTTAGTTATGGCAGACTGCCCTCATACCATTGGTGTGGAGTTTGGTACAAGGTAAGTTGTTGTAGTTCTTACTACTACTAAAAATAATAATAATAACATT
>OZ024757.1:17253439-17310939 GCA_964016885.1 Eledone cirrhosa
TTCGGATTCTTTCATCAACTAAGGGAACTTATTACTAAACGTAAACACGCAGCCTACCAATTTATATCATACTTAAGGATATCCTCTCTGCCATCAATAGAGAATGCAGCAGCACCACGGACAATACCAGTATACTACCAAATATCTTCTTTTCGTATACTTTATGCCACCAACATCAAATACAGTAAACAACCAAATCAAATCTAGCTAAAGTTGTAACATATTTGAAATATTTACTCCTGCGTCTACAGATTGATTTTTCTCAGTTTCAGGAGATCCCATATTTGGGGGAAAGTAGAAATTCTTTGCTTAACCCTTCAGCATTCACATTACTCACGCACCCGTCTTGAAAACGGAATATTCACGACTCTCGACGGGTAGCACCCGGAATCGTTTTCTTCGAGCTCGTCCGATCAAGCTTACCCTATATAATAGACAGGACCCCCTGGCCGTGCTGCAAAGGCCCTGGACGGTCGTATTCCCCGCTGCCGACCCGTAAGCTTACGGGTCGACGGCGGATTGATTACTTTCTCGCGATCAAAGCGGGAAGGCGTGGACGAATAAAGGTACGTTTGCCGGGTTCTAGGCGGAAGACGGAGGCGTCGTGTCGCGTCGCGTAACTTCGCCTCGCGTCGCGTATACACGCCGCCGTCTTGCCGTCTGTCTTTCCCGGCAGCTACTCGTAAAAGTACGGGTCGGCGGCGGAACGCTAAAGGCATAATATTGAATCTACAAGATTTTGATATTCATTTTGAGAACAATACCTTAACATCAGTATGAGTAGCAAGTTATTGCTGGTTTGAAAAGAAAGAGGTGAGAGAATTCTGGCTGGATATGGCCGGTTTAAATGCTAAAGGGTTAAACTTTAATCTGTACTAATAATAAATAATTAATATATATATATATATATATATATATACGAGCGATATGGTCACCCAACCAAACTTGCCTCAAATGGGACAAACCTGTCTAACCCATGCTAGCGTGGAAGATGGACATTAAATGATGATGATGATGATGATGATTGCACCTTTTTCATTTTCCTTCAGAATAATTGAAGTTGCGGGTCAGAAAATCAAACTTCAGATATGGGACACGGCTGGTCAGGAACGTTTCCGGGCAGTCACTAGAAGTTATTACCGTGGTGCTGCAGGGGCTCTTATGGTCTATGATATCACAAGGTAAGTCTTGTCTCTCCTCTCGCTCTCCTCAGACAGACAGTGCTCTCATAATATAGATTTTATGTTATAAATAACATCTTAATGAAATTAGAGTTTTAGTAAATACTACTGAAAGGTCTTTGGAGTAACGTTACTCAATAAAGTGTGTAGCTCGGAGATCAGAAAGTCACTCCAGGTAGAGCTGCTATGTCTCCGAATTGAGAGATCACAGCTCTGATACTATGGACATGGGGTTAAAATGTCATAGGAAAGAATATGTAGCTTGGAGATCAGAATCACTTCAGGTAGAGCTGTTACATCTCCGAATTGAGAGATCACAGCTCCGATACTATGAACATGTGGTTAAAATGTCATAGGAAAGAATATGTAGCTTGGAGATCAGTCACTCCAGGTAGAGCTGTTACATCTCCGAATTGAGAGATCACAGCTCTGATACTATGGTTAAAATATCATAGGAAAGAATATGTAGCTTAGAGATCAGAATCACTTCAGGTAGAGCTGTTACATCTCCGAATTGAGAGATCACAGCTCCGATACTATGAACATGTGGTTAAAATGTCATAGGAAAGAATATGTAGCTCGGAGATCAGAATCACTTCAGGTAGAGCTGTTACATCTCCGAATTGAGAGATCACAGCTCCGATACTATGAACATGCGGTTAAAATGTCATAGGAAAGAATATGTAGCTCAGAGATCAGAATCACTTCAGGTAGAGCTGTTACATCTCCGAATTGAGAGATCACAGCTCTGATACTATGAACATGCGGTTAAAATGTCATAGGAAAGAATATGTAGCTCGGAGATCAGAATCACTTCAGGTAGAGCTGCTACTTCTCCGAATTGAGAGATCACAGCTCCGATACTATGAACATGTGGTTAAAATGTCATAGGAAAGAATATGTAGCTCGGAGATCAGAATCACTTCAGGTAGAGCTGCTACTTCTCCGAATTGAGAGATCACAGCTCTGATACTATGACCATGCGGTTAAAATGTCATAGGAAAGAATATGTAGCTCAGAGATCAGAATCACTTCAGGTAGAGCTGCTACTTCTCCAAATTGAGAGATCACAGCTCCGATACTATGGGCATGTGGTTAAAATGTCATAGGAAAGAATATGTAGCTCGGAGATCAGAATCACTTCAGGTAGAGCTGCTACTTCTCCAAATTGAGAGATCACAGCTCCGATACTATGGGCATGTTGTTAAAATGTCTCAGGAAAAAACCGCTTGACAGATTTTATGTGCAAAACCAACAGGCAAGAGACCCAGAGGTAGACCCCTGAACAAGATGGTTGGATAACATGAGCTTGGCTGGTCACACTCAGGGATCCAGCTGGATCAGTTGGAGATGGTTGCTTCTGACAGGACCTGCTGGAAGGAGTGTTTGAGGACTCTGCCCCCACGACCTTCTCAGGAATATGTGGGCAAAAAAGAAGAGAGTAAATACTACCAAAATTCTTAATTACTTAAAATACAAAGTATTTCATTAGAAATATGGTAACGAAAGGGTTAATAATGCTGTCTGTTCCTTATCTAAAATCTCCAATATATTTGTTGTTGTTCCAGGAGAAGTACATACAACCATTTAAGCAGTTGGCTAACAGATGCAAGGAATTTAACAAATCCTAATACGGTAGGTTCTAATTCAACCTTCCACTTAGTCATCCTCCCCTGCCTCTTCTTCCACATGTCCACTAAATCATCATTGTCATCGTCATCATACCGTCATCATCACCATGCCGTCATCATCACCATGCCGTCATCATCACCATGCCGTCATCATCACCATTTCACCACCATGCCGTCATCATCACCATACCGTCATTATCATCACCATGCCGTCATCATCACCATGCCGTCATCACCACCATGCCGTCATCATCACCATTTCACCACCATGCTGTCATCACCACCATGCCGTCATCATCACCATTTCACCACCCTGCCGTCATCATCACCATGCCGTCATCATCATCACCATGCCGTCATCATCACCATGCCGTCATCATCATGCCGTCAACACCACCATGCCGTCATCATCACCATGCCGTCATCATCACCATGCCGTCATCATCACCATGCCGTCATCACCACCACCATGCCGTCATCACCACCACCATGCCATCATCATCACCACCATACCGTCATCACCACCACCATACCGTCATCACCACCACCATACCGTCATCACCACCACCATACCGTCATCACCACCACCATACCGTCATCATCACCATGCTGTCATCATTATCATCACCATCAACCATACCATCTTCATCATCCATACCATCATCACTGGTTTGTCATCCACTGCACTGGCAACAGAAGTATCAAGAAGGCCTCTGTCTACGTGATTGATTGATTTGCTAGAAAGAGCAGCTAAATCTCCATCAAATCACACATTATTTAAAGGGCACATTGGATTAATTCTGTCCAGAATAAATTAGACACAACACAATAACAACAGCATGCATTTTAAGGCTGCTTTACCTTCTAAAGACGGTGTTTATCCTTGTGGGGTCCCATGACAAGATTCATATTCATTGCAGGGACATTTTGAGGCAATGTTTTATGGTCAGATGTCTTTCCTGGTGCCAATCATTTTAGTCATCTCTTACTAGAAACAGAGATACAGTGTACCTATTTTAAACTGGGTATGCACAGTCCAGCTGACATATCTGAAAAATTAGATACAGGGATACTGTGTACCTATTTTAAACTAGATAAACATAGTCCAGTCTACATTATACCTGAAAAACTAGACACACGGATACAGTGTACCTATTCTAAACTGGATATATTATATCTGAAAAACTAGACACAGGGATACAGTGTACCTATTCTAATACAGAACCTAACTCAATACAGAACAAATACCATAAGGGTCCTTGTTTAAAATGAATCATTTTTTTTCAGTTTTCACACTGATGCCTACATTTCTATTGACAAATGATTTACACAGTCATACACATGCAGGCATGTGCACACACACACACACACTATAAAATGGTTGTGCTGGTGTCATGACAAAAAGCACCCAGTACTCACTGTAAATGAGGTTGGTGTTAGGAAGGGCATCCAGCTGTAGAAATCAAGCCAAAATCAGTTCCGTATGTACAAGACATAGTCATCTGACCTAACATTGCCTGTGCTAGCATGGAAAAATTGACGTAAAACGGTGATGATGATGATGATGATGATGATATATAGTATTGTGTTAAAGTAATATATTTCTAATTATTTTGTATTTATCAGGTTATATTTTTGATTGGCAATAAATCAGACTTAGAAGGACAAAGAGATGTTACATATGAAGAAGCTAAACAGTTCGCTGAAGAAAACGGTAAGTTGTCCTCTCTTTGTGTCATTGTCCTGTAGTAGGGATAGAGAGTTGCAGCATCTTTCTTGGTAGTGCTGGTGCCATGATATAATGCACCTAGTACACTCTGTAATGTGGTAGTGCTGGTGCCATGATATAATGCACCTAGTACACTCTGTAACGTGGTAGGGCTGGTGCCATGATATAATGCACCTAGTACACTCTGAAACGTGGTAGTGCTGCTGCCATGATATAATGCACCCAGTACATTCTGTAACGTGGTAGTGCTGCTGCCATGATATAATGCACCCAGTACACTCTGTAAAGTTGTAGTGCTGGTACCATGATAAACTGTACCCAGTACACCCTGTAAAGTTGTGGTGCTGGTACCATAATAAACTGTACCCAGTACACTCTGTAAAATTGTAGTACTGGTACCACGATAAACTGTACCAAGTACACTCTGTAAAGTGGTAGTGTTGGTGCCATGATAAACTACCCAGTACATTGTGTAAAGTGCTAGTGCTGGTGTTATGATAAAATGTACCTTGTACACTCTCAAGAGGTAGTGCTGGTGTCAATAAAATACACCCAATACACTCTGTAAAATGGTAGTGTTGGTGGCACAATAAAACACCCAGTACATTCTGGAAAATGGTAGAGCTGGTGCTAGGATAAAACACCCAGTACACTTTGTAAAATGGTATGCTGGTGGAACGATAAAATGCACCCAGTACACTCTGTAAAATGGTAGTGTTGGTGGCATGATAAATCATACCCAGTATGCTCTGTGGCACCAGCACTACCACATGTAGAAGCCATGCCAAAAATGAAACAGGGGTGAGACAAATCTCTCCAATCCATCCAACATGGAAAGCAGATGTAACATGATGATGAGACTAAAAAATAAATATTGTCAGTGAAATATATATGATATTTACAAACAAAGGGTTGGAAGGACCCTTTAGTTATGTCAAGGACATGATAGCCTCCCTAGTGTTTGGTGACCTACATGATAAACACACCCAGTACATGCTGTAAAGTGGTTGGTGTTAGGAAGGGCATCCAACTGTAGAATGCTTGCCAAACAAGGGGTTGAGAGGACCCTTCAGTATTGTGAAAGGATTTACGGACTTATCTTCGAAAACATTTCTTCAAATACAAATCTTTGAAGACATTTCTTCGAAATCAGATACTTCAAAGTGCATTCACTTCAAAAGTATTTTACTCAGAAAATCAAAACATTGAAAAGCTGGTTTCATACATCTTTTTCAATACAAGATTGGGCAATAATCTGTATAAAAGGGTAATCAAAACCCTAACGCTAACCCTTGCTTGTTTTCTGAAATAAGTCTGAAATTGATGATTCGAAGTAATTAGCCTGTCGAAGGTATTCTACTGCAAAGTTTTTGGTCGAAGATATCTTACTTCGAAGATGTGATATCGAAGAAATGTTTTCAAAGAATAATCCATAAGTGTTGTAAAAGACATGGCAACTTCTCTGCACTTGATACGACCGTACTTAAGCAGGATACAGACCCCCATGGCCTGCCTGGGAAGTCAGTAGCTCTGCTTCACTACTGGCTTGGTCTATGTAGACTTGTCCAATTCTTGCTAATAGGAAAAGTGGATGTTAAATGATGATGATATGTCTACATAGTTCCACTGTGATTTGAACCTGTAACTAATATTTTGTTATCCCGTCTATTTCAGGTTTAATGTTCCTAGAATGTAGTGCTAAAACGTAAGTAACTTGTGTATGATTGTCAGTTCTTTGTCAGTTAAACCAGCTGGTATCTTGTCAGACTGGTGGGAGTCTTGTCCGGCCAGTGGGAGTCTTGTCCGGCCAGTGGGAGTCTTGTCTGTCAGAGAGTCACTCCAGGTAGAACTACTACTTCTCCGAATTAAGAGATCACAGCTCCGATACTATGGGCATGTGGTTAGAATGTCTCAGAAAAGAATTGCTGGACAGATTTTACAGGAGAAACCAACAGATAGGAGACCCAGGGGGTAGTTCCTGAGCAAGATGGTTGGATAACATCCCTGGACTTGGCTGGTCTCACTTGGGGATCCAGAAAGATCAACTGACATGACCTGCTGGAGGGAGTGTTTGAAGACTCTGCCCCCATGACCCTATCAGGAATAAGTGGACAAAGAAGAAGAAAACAACTAGTATTGTGTCTGTTAGATCAGCTGGTATCATGTCTATCAGACCAGCTGGTATTGTGTCAGTTAAACCAGCTAGTATTTTGACACACCAGTTGGTATTTTGTTAGTTAGAGCAGATTACCTGAATATAATATAAAAGTAGAAAAGAAAAGGTTTAATTTGTAGGAAAGAAACGATAATTAATATTTGGAATCTGCTTAATGAAGTCATTTTGTTATATTTCAGTGGAGAAAATGTAGAGGATGCATTTCTGGACACAGCTAAAAAAATATACCAAAATATTCAAGATGGAAGGTAAGTGAAATTGGGGGATTTGATTGGCTGTCGGTTAGTTGCTAAAGAAGCTCGCCTTATTTGATTGGCTGTCAGTTAGTCCCTGGAGAAGCTCATCTAATGCTCCCTTCAAAATCTCTATGTACATAGGCACTTTCATATTAGGGTCATGAAAATATATGGTTTTATATTAATGCAAGGCATTAGTGACCCAATTGACTATGTAAGACGAAAACTTGAATACGTCTGTGTAATAATACTACTTGAATTATACAATTATACAAATAAAGAGTTATGCCTCTTTAATTAGAACTGATAAACAAATTGTCTGATTTTTAAGTGACCAACACAACATCAGTTCCAATATTAATGATAGTTAGTTAAAGTCTGTTCTAAGCTGAAAGCTCATCAAGCCAGTGCTTTTCCCTGGTTTCCCTGCTTTTAAGCAACTGAGGGTACAAGACTCTCCTTGGATAGGATGCCAGTCTATCACAAGATTAACTCCTCAGCTACTGAGTATACTAGAGAAACGTAAAATAAAGCGTTTTGTTCAAGAACACAACACAGCAACCTGTTCAGGAATTGAACCGACAACATTACAATCATACATCAAACATTCTAACCATTTGGTTGATAACAAAACGTATTTGCATGGCTGTGGATAAATGTCACAATCACAACCTTAATTCTACTTCATCATCCCAAAAATGAAGGGCACAGCTATGTGCTATAAGGAAGTTGAAATAGATCACAAGATGGAGAAGCTTGAAATCACTGTGAAAATTATCAGTTTTTGTACATTTCCCACTCATGGATCCAAACATTGTCACTTGTGTATTATGGAGAAATACCATGTTTAAAATAATTGTATGACTTCAACTTACCGGACCAACACATCAATGTATTTCTCCTGGACATCTTCAGGCTCCTTAATGTTAAATGGCTGAAAAGCAACATTCTCACAGGAATGTCACTGTATGAACAAAGACTAACAGCATCTCTACATGTTTTTTCCATTATGTTGTTCATGGGGCAAACATATGCTACCTAACCTAGAATCACAATATTGTGGATTTCTGTGTCACGAAAACATTCAGTGTACTCTGTAAACTGGTAGTGCTGGTAACATCATAAAACACACCCAGTACACTCTGTAAACTGGTAGTGCTGGTGCTATGATAAAACACACTCAGTACACTCTGTAAACTGGTAGTGCTGGTGCTATGATAAAACACACCCAGTACACTCTGTAAACTGGTAGTGCTGGTGACATCATAAAACACACCCAGTACACTCTGTAAACTGGTAGTGCTGGTAACATCATAAAACACACCCAGTACACTCTGTAAACTGGTAGTGCTGGTGCTATGATAAAACACACTCAGTACACTCTGTAAACTGGTAGTGCTGGTGCTATGATAAAACACACCCAGTACACTCTGTAAACTGGTAGTGCTGGTGACATCATAAAACACACCCAGTACACTCTGAAAACTGGTAGTGCTGGTGCTATGATAAAACACACTCAGTACACTCTGTAAATTAGTATTGCTGGTGATAAAACACACCCAGTGCACTCTTTATCGTAGTAGTACAGGGGCTATGATAATATGCACCCAGTATACCCTGTAAAGTGGTACTGCTGGTATCATGATAAAATGTACTCAGGGCACCCTGTAAAGTGGTTGGCATTAGAAAGGGCAGCCTGCTGTAGAAATAATGCTTAAAATTGAACATATGAGCAAGACATAGTTTTCTAGGCCATGACAATCTAGTCAACCCATCTAAAATCTGTTTTGAGCCCGAGGTCATCAGACTGGTGCTTATCCTAGTTTCTGTGGCATTAAGCGACTGAGAGAACAAGACTCATTCCTGGACAGGATGCCAGTCTATTGCAGGGTTAAACCCCCAGTTACTGCTGGTGCTCATTTTCAGCTGAGTATACTGTGGCAACATGAAATGAAGTGTTTTGCTCAAGACCGCAACACAGTTAGGAATCGAGCATTATGAGTAAAAGTCCAACACACGTACCACTTGGCCATGTTCCTTCACTAGTCAACCATACCAGCATGTAAAATATATCTATTACAGTCCCACACTATAAATGTGGTTGGTGTTAGGAAGGGCTTCCAGCTGTAAAATACCCGGTCAAATTTACAGTCCTCACTGGAGCAAGATGCGACACATGGCCAACCCTGGCCAGACTTGCGTCCCGCCATGGGCGACCCGTCTAGCCCATGCAATCATGGAAGAATTAATGCTAAATGGAAATGATGATATTATCATTTGAGAAATGAAAATTTGATGTAAATATTATCACTGTTTACAACTCATGCTTAGGGAAGTAAATCTATTCCACATGGCTTAGTGGTTAGAGCATTGGGCTTGCAATCGAAAGGTTGTGAGTTCAATTCTCGGAACGGGTGATGTGTGGTTTCCCTGAGTAAGACACTTTATTTCACATTGCTCCAGTTTACTCAGCTGTAGAAATGAGATGATAGGACTGGGGTCTATATCATTCCACTGTAAAGTGGTCATGGAGGTGCCACGGCAAAAAAGCACCCAGCACTCACTGTAAATGAGGTTGGTGTTAGGAAGGGCTGTAGAAATCAAGCCAGAATCAGTTCCCGTATGAGCAAGACAAGGTCAGCTGACCGGACACTGCCCACATCAGGACAACCCGTCTAACCCATGCTAGCGTGGAAGAACGGACGTAAAACGGTGACGATGATGATGTTACCACATTAAACTTAAGGGTCAGTCCACTTCGTGGTCACAGCTGACAGTAGTAGTAGTAGTCTTCTTCTTCATTATGAACATCTCTCTCTTACACACACACACACACCCTCTCAAGTGCACACACTGCATCTCTCTGTTTGTTATTTTTATGTATTTCTCTCTTTCACACACATACACACAGTTTCTACATTTCTCTCTTTCTCACACACACTCTGCATCTCTCTCTCTTTCTTTCACACACAGTCTCTCTCCCTTTCTTTGACACACACAGTTTCTGCATTTCTCTCTCTCGAACACTCTTTTTCTCTTTCACACACACACACACACACACACACACACACACACAGTCTCTGCATTTCTCTTTCTCAGAAACTCTCTTTCTCTCATACACCCACACTCTCTGCATTTATTTTTCTCTATATGTATCTCTCTCTTTCTTTCTCTCTATAACACACACACTCTTATTGTCTCTAACATTTCTGTCTCTCTCTCTCTCTCTCTCTCTCTCTATAACACACACACACACACACTCTTATTGTCTCTAACATTTCTGTCTCTCTCTCCCTTTCTCTCTATAACACACACACACACACACTTATTGTCTCTAACATTTCTGTCTCTCTCTCCCTTTCTCTCTATAACACACACACACACACTTATTGTCTCTAACATTTCTGTCTCTCTCTCCCTTTCTCTCTATAACACACACACACACACACTTATTGTCTCTAACATTTCTGTCTGTCTCTCTCTCTTTCTCTCTCTATAACACACACACACACACACTCTTATTGTCTCTAACATTTCTGTCTCTCTCTCCCTTTCTCTCTATAACACACACACACACACTTATTGTCTCTAACATTTCTGTCTCTCTCTCCCTTTCTCTCTATAACACACACACACACTCTTATTGTCTCTAACATTTCTGTCTCTCTCTCCCTTTCTCTCTATAACACACACACACACACACACTTATTGTCTCTAACATTTCTGTCTGTCTCTCTCTCTTTCCAGTCTTGACCTGAATGCTGCCGAGTCTGGAGTGCAGCACAAGCCCTCGGCTCCCCGTAATGCCCTTAACACAGACCAAGCCCCCAGCAAAGAGGGTTGTGGCTGCTAGCCTTACCAACTAGAGTGTTATCAACACAGTGTGATGGTGACATCAACATAGGAAAAAAAAAATGATAATAATAATAAAATAATACACTCTCCTCTACTACTACTACAACAACAACAAAAACAACAACAACAACAACAATTGGACGATGAATGACACTTATTTGAGTGTGAGCGAGAGTGTAAGAGTGTGAGTGAGAGTGAGAGAGATGACAATTTTGAACAACCATTCCATGTTCTGCCCGTGTTCTGTGCAGAAGTTTCCCAAAAAAAAAAAAAATAATATTGTGGATAGTAGGTGCTAGATGGCAAGGGCGCCCAGCAAATCTGCAGTGACCACTGGCTACATCTTTCAACGTTGACCTCCTCCTGCAATATCTTGCTGTCTATGTGTAAACTGGGCAACTAGGGACAGCTCAATAATTTATCCCCCACCCCCTCCACATTTCTTCTTTTTTTTTTTTTTAAAGTGGCTTTATTGTTTCGTTTTTTTTTTGTTTTGTTTTTTTCTTTGTTTTTGTTTTGTTTTTCTTCTTCCCATTACTGTGTGTGTGTGTGTGTGTGTGTGTGTGTGTGTGTGGGTAAGAGTCTGTGAGTGTTTATATGAGTATAGATCTGTCTGGCTGTGCATGTGTCTGTTTATGTCTGTCTGTCTGTTTGTGTGTATCTGTGTCTGTCTGTTTGTCTATACCTGTGTGTGTGTGTGGTGTGTGTGTTCTGTATAGGCTGGTCCATAGCACCTGCTGGTAATTTGCATATCAAGTCTTTCCAGAAAACAAAAAAAAAAAAAGAAATGTTAAATTAAATTTAGCCCAAACCTGCTGCCATCTTTTGTAGAGTCTTGCCTAGTTGTAGCTGACATGTTTGTTTTGTATTGCTAATATATCCCCTGTCCCTTGCCCCACGATGACGATTTAGGAAGACACGAGAGAGAGAGAGAGAGTAGGAGGTATAGTGAGAGAGAGAGAGTAAGTGAGAGAGAGACAGACAGAATGTGATAGAGATGTATCCTGGTCTATCCACATTATTTAACTCTTAACATCCTGTACCACATGAAACCACATTAACAAGACATTCTTGAAAAGTACAAAACAACACTTATCACTACAGCACATTATTAATTCAAGTTTTTACCTTAATACTGAAAAATTTCATAATGATCTGTCCACAAGATAAGATACTATAAACATTTGAATTGACAAACCACATTAAACCACATAAGCATGATATTCTTGAAAGGTATAAAGCAGCACTATGACTGTGTCATATTAAATATTAGTCTTTACTTTAATACTGCAAATGTTTGCAACAATCTGTCCACTAATGAAGATACTATAAAAATGTGGATTGACAAAGCACACAAAACCACATTATTAAGACATTCTTAATAATGTACCAGTAATGCACTGGGTAATTGCTGGCCTTGTGCCTAAAGTAGACACAATTATTAAGACATTCTTGAAAAGTACAAAACAACACTATTACTATCATATTAGATACTATAAACATTTGGATTAACAAACCACATGAAACCACATTAGCAAGCTAGGACATTCTTGAAAAGTACAAAACAACACTATGACTGTATCACATTAAATATTCTTAGGGGCAGTGGTTTGACAGAATCGGTAGAGTGCCAGACACCATGCTCTGCAGCGTAGTTATGGCCCTTTACGTTCTGAGCTCAAACCCTGCTGAGGTTAGCTTTGCCTTTCATCCTTACCAGGTCGATAAAATAAAGTACCAGTAATACACTGGAATAGTTGCTGGCCTTGTGCCAAAAGTAGAAATATAGAAACAATTAAATATTAGTCTTTACTCTAATACAGCAAATTTTGACAATCTGTCCACTAGTAAAGATACTATAAACATGTGAATTAACAAACCCATGTTTAGATTCTTTTGTGCTAAATCCCTACAGGATGTCATGTGATTAGGCCCGTCCACTCCCACATAACATAATTAGCTAAATAATAATAATAATAATACAAATATAAACATTTTATTTTGGGGGTTTTCATTTTTGTTGAATTTCCCTCTTAAAATTATTGAATTTTATGTATGTATGTATGTATGTATGTATGTATGTATGTATATGTATGTATACATGTGTGTATATATATATATAAATATATTTTATATATTTGTATATACATGTGTGCATACATGTATGTGTGTGTGTATATATAAATATATTTTTTTATATACATATATACATATGTGTATATACACATATATACATGTGTGTATGTGTGTATATATATATATATATATATACATGTTTGTGTATGTATATATTTCTGTGTATATATATAGGCCTAAATTAGAAATCTTTATTAAGGCGGCGATGGATTGGCAGATTCGTTAGTGTCAGACAAATCCTGCTGAGGTCAATTTTGCCTTTCATCTTTCTTTGGTTGATTAAATATAGTACCAGTTATCTACTGGAGTCGATGTAATGTTCTAAATTCAAATCCTGCAGTGGTCAGCTTTGTCTTTCATTGTTCCGTGGTCAATAAAATAAAGTACCAGTGAGATACTGGGATCGATATAATCGACTTTCACCCCCTCCACTCCAAAAACAATTTGCTGGCGTTGTTCCCGTTAGAGACACGGGGGTGGTAGATTGTCAGTGTCGTTAGTGTCGGACAACATGCTTGGCAGCATTTACTTATGGCTGATTACGGTCTGAGTTCAAGTCCCGCCAAGGTTAGCATTGCCTTTTGTCCTGGAGTTGATAAAATGAAGTACCAGGCATGTACTGGGGTCAATTCAATTGACTTTCTACTCTCTCAGCCCCCTCCCACTTCAAACATTGCTGGCCTTTTGCCTAAATTAGAAACATTATTATTATTATTAGAGCGGTGGATTGGCAGTATCAGTAGAGGGTGAGACGCCATGCTTTGCAGCATAGTGTTATGGCCCTTTATGGTCTCAGTTCAAATCCCACCGAGGTTAACTTTGCCTTTCATCCTTACGGGGTCGATAAAATAAAGTACCAGTAATGCACTGGGGTAATTGCTGGCCTTGTGCCAAAAGTAGAAACGATCATTATTAGTATTATTATTATTAGAGCGGTGGATTGGCAGTGTCGGTAGAGGGTCGGACGCCATGCTTTGATGCATAGAGTTACGGCCCTTGTCATTCTGAGTTCAAATCCCGCCGTGGTTAACTTTGCCTTTCATCCTTACGGAGTCGATAAAATAAAGTACCAGTAATGTACTGGGTAATTGCTGGCCTTGTGCCAAAGGTAGAAACAATTATTAATTATTAAGGCAGTAGATTGGCAGTATTGGTAAGGCGTCAAACAACATGCTTTGCAGCATAGGGTTATGGCACTTTACATTCTGAGTTCAAATCCTGCAGAGGTTCGCTTTGCCTGTCATCCTTATGGGGTTGATAAAATAAAGCACCAGTAATATTTAATCGACCTCCCCAAAAACAGTTGGTCTTGTAGAAATCATTGGTGGATTGGCAGTATCGGTAGAGGGTCAGACGCCATGCTTTCCAGCATAGTTACGTCCCTTTACGATCTGAGTTCAAATCCCGCCGAGGTTGGCTTTGCCTTTCATCCTTATGGGGTCAATAAAATAAAGTACCAGTAATGCACTGGGTTATTGCTGGCCTTGTGCCTAAAGTAGAAACAATTATTACTATTAGTTTTTTTTTTTTTTGTTTCACTGACATATCCCTCCACTCCCCACATTTTCTAAAGACACGGTCTGTCATTCACGCCACCACATCTCACTCATCCTTTCCACCACACACACACACCTGTTTTCTCTCACTCTCTCTCTCTCTTTCAAACATTGTGTGGATAAATTGGGAAGTTTCTTCCATTCTGTATGTGTGTGGGTATGTATATGTGTATGTCTAAATATATACACATATATATATACACAAATAAGAATTTATATGTATATATATATATATGTTTATATATGTATGTATATACATATGGTTATCAATATATGTATATATACATATGTAAGTCTATATATGTACATATACTTCTCTATATCTATTTATAAATATATATATCTTTCTCTCTCTCATATATATATTTGTATATCTACGTATGTGTGTGTATATATAGATATATATATATACATACATGTGTGTGTGTGTGTGTATATATATATATATATGTACAAATGTATATCTATACACACACGTGTGTGTATATATGTATGTATATATAACACGAAACATGGTTTTTACTTGTGTTTGTTAAATAATTATCTTTATTTCACTGTAAATTTCTTTCTAATTTCATTCTAATCTGCTTAGTTTCTGATATAAATCTTCAATAAAGTGTATCTGACCCCAATGTCAGCTTTGATTTAGGCCAACATTTAATCGTTGTTGTCTTTTATTTGGCAGTATCGGTAGAGGGTCGGACGCCATGCTTTGCAGCAAAAGAGTTACGGCCCTTTATGGTCTGAGTTCAAATCCAGCTGAGGTTGACTTTGCTTTTCATCCTTACGGGGTCGATAAAATAAAGTACCAGTAATACACTAGGATAATTGCTGGCCTTGTGCTAAAAGTAGAAACAATTATATATATATATAGGTGTAGATGTGCAAGGTAATTGCGTCCATAGGTGTTATGCCAGGTGAGCACTCAACTCTCGCACAGCAGAGTATAATAGTATAAGAATGAAGGAACAAAGAATCAGTGTTGCATCATAACATATTACATGTGTTTCACTGTCGATCAGCTCGAGGAACGATCTATTATTGATTGAACCTGACTCGGGAATCGAAAGATCCTCAGATATGCTTCAATATGTCTTTCTTACGTTCATTGATTGGTGACGCGCGTTTCGTTATTGATCAGCTCAAGGTTGAATCTGTATCAATCTGGCCTGACTCTGGAATCAAAAGCTCGTCGGACCTCTGCTGTGGTAATGACAGGATGAACCAAAGAGAGGTCCGACGATCTTTCGATTACAGAGTCTGGCCAGATCGATACAGATTGAACCTTGAGCTGATCAATAGCGAAATACGCGTCACCAATTAATAAACGTAATGAAGAAATAAATCATCGTTTTACTATTATATATACACTCTGTTTAGCTCTGCACCTCGTTACACACATGAATCTAAACATTGAGTGCTCACCTGGATGAACCTACAGTAACTTCACGTTACACTCCCTGGATATATATATATATATATATGGAGGCACGTGGGTTAGAGCATTGGCCTTGCAATCGAAAGGTTGTGAGTTCAATTCTCAGACCGGGTGATGTGTTGTTTCCTTGAGCAAGACACTTTATTTCACATTGCTCCAGTTTACTCAGCTGTAGAAATGAGATGATAGGACTGGGTTCCCTATCATTCCACTGCAAAGTGGTCGTGGAGGTGCCATGGCAAAAAATCACCCAGCACTCACTGTAAATGGGGTTGGTGTTAGGAAGGGCATCCAGCTGTAGAAATCAAGCCAGAATCAGTTCCCGTCCCACCCTTGCAAGCAGGGAAAAAGCGAACGTAAAATGAAATGATGATGATAT
This sequence comes from Eledone cirrhosa, assembly GCA_964016885.1. NCBI lineage: Eukaryota > Metazoa > Mollusca > Cephalopoda > Octopoda > Eledonidae > Eledone > Eledone cirrhosa. Next base: position 17,269,757 of record OZ024757.1, read on the forward strand.
ATATAATACAGTATATAGAGAAGAAAACACAAAAAGGGGTATGATTTCAATTACGAGGGGTTTGTACGTTTTAATTTACCTTTTAATTATTTTGTGTTTTCCACACTTTTCGTAGACTTTATATTCTTCACGCTAGTGGTTCTCTATCCCCCGTAATTGAAAACATATCCCCTTTTTGTGTTTTCTTCTCTATATACTGCATTATGAAGAGCCCAGTGTTTATTCTTTGAGCTCATTAAATTACAAGGGATTAACGCAAGTCTTTAACTCTGTTTTTTCATTTGATACACATATATATATATGCAGTAACACAGAAGACGTGCCTTCCCATGTGCACAGACTCAAACATGCACCTCTTGACCACTATACTCCCACCCTTCCACTCCTGTCCACACCACCCTTACAACTATGAGATTCATTCTTCTGGGTTTCAATAAGATAAAGCACCAGTTAACTACTGGGGTTAATATAACAGACTTTCCACTTCACCCAAATTGTTAGTCATGTGCCAATGAGAAAGAATTATTTATTGTCTTGGTTTCAGGGCAGTGGATTGGCAGAATTGGTTGAGCGTTAGACAAAATGCTTTGTGGCATTTGTTTCAACATTTCACTTTATGAGTTCAAGTCCTGCTGTGGTCAGCTTTCCCTTTCATTCTTCTGGAGTTGATAAAATAAAGTACCAGTTAAATACTGGGGTGGATATAACTGACCCCCCCCCCCCCCTCCCACACGCTCCTCCGAAAAAACAAATTGCTGACCTTGTGTCAATTTTAGTTAGAAAGAATTTCTGGTGAATTAATTAGCAGAGTTGTTAGTACATACTCATTTATTCCAGCTCCCTGCATTCCGAGGTGAACTTCACCTTTCATCTTTTCTGGTTCCAGTTCCCTGGACTCCAAGGTTAACTTTACCTTTCATTCCAGCTCCCTGGACCCCAAAGTCAACTTTACTTTTCCTATTTTCTGGGTCAGTGAAAAAAAAATAGTCTGTCCCAAGCCCAGAGGTTCATCAGGTCAGTACTTATCTTGATTTCTGTGGCATGGAATGACTGAGAGTACAAGATGCACCCCTGGACAGGACTCCAGTCCATCACAGGGTTAACCCTTTAGCATTCACATTACTCTATATATACTATTATATTTTCATGGTAAAGGCTTTACCTCACATAATATCGAATCTATGAGATTTTGAAAGTATTTATTTTGAGAACAATACCTTAACATCAGTTTGAGCGACCAGTTACAGCCAGTTTCATCAGGACGAGGTAGAGAATTCTGGCTGGTTTGAACATTAAAGGGTTAAACCCTCAGCTATTGCTAGTACTCATACTGCAGCAATGTGAAATGAAGTGTTTTGTTCAAGAACACAACACGCAAGCCAGACCAGGAATCAAACCCACAGTGTTATGATCATAAGTCTAACACTCTTACCACTAGGCCACGCACCTCTAGTGGGTCAGTGAGGGATTGGTGGAATTGTTGGACAGGATGCTTTGTAGTATCTTACTCGGTCCTTTGTGTTTTGAGTTCAAATACCACCAGCACCTGCCAGGAGTTGTCAACAGCAGGTAGTATCAGTAATGGAAAGACCATTAGCACCAACTACACCACTACCACCATCACTAACAACAACACCACCAACTACAACCCCACTATCACTAACAACAACCACCCCATCCCACTACCAACAGCAACCCCCCACCACCACCAACAAGAACAACACCAGCACCAACAACACCATCAACACCAGCACCAACAACCCCACCAACACCAGCACCACCATCAACAACACCACAGCAACATCACCACCAAACAAATAAACACACATTTCAATGTAAAAAAAAAAAAAAGATTTATTTAAAAAAAAAAATTCAAATTATTAAAGAAAAGTGAAATGTGAGCTGGAGATAAATATGCAATTGCTCCAGCTGGTACGTGCACTACAGGCTTCAAATGGTACTTGTTATAAATCAATCCAGGCAGGTCTTGTTTCCAAATTGCTCCAGCTTAGGTCTTGTTAGCATTTGCTCCAGCTGGGACTTGTTACCAAAACTGCTCTTTCTAGTGCTTGTTGCCAACGGACCACTTGTGGTCAGCGTTGCGTCTGCGCAACCTCAGTACATCTCTGTCAACATCGATGGCCCTGTTCTTGCCACACATGTCATTGTGAAGGTTCATTTTGGCCAAGTTCAAGAGGTCAATATTCCTGTTATTCTCCATGAGGGCTTCAAGCAGGACATTGGTAGCCTGTGGACAACAAACAAACATACAGTTTCAGGGTTGAAATCTTTTATTTTGCTTCTATAATAATTCATGGTCATCGGCACATAGCCATTTAGCACTCTAGGCTAACCTTACTGTGTGTACCTGGCTATTTAACACCCAGTATGTACCTTGCTGTTTAGAGTCTTAAGTTCTCCCTACAGTGTGTGTTTGGGTATTTATAACCCTAAGTTACCCCTGGCTATTTATAGACCTAGCTTAGCCCTAAAGGGTGTATCTGGCTGTTTGTATCCCTACAGTGTGTGTCTGGGTATTTATAAACCTAAGTTATACCTACAATATATGCTTGGATATTTATAGCCCTAGGTTAGCCATAGAATGTGTGCTTTGCTATTTAGCACCATATGTTAGTTAACACCATACAATCCTCTCCACCACTTCAGATATTTCCACAATTCTGTTGTATAGCAAAGTTATTTAGTGATTTATTGATCACAGAAAATTATTAGATTAGTTGATGTGGCTTCATGCGAAACAGGATGTTAAGAGTTTTACAGGTTATTAATTTTTGAAAACTATTTTCTGTATCTAAAATCGCATTGGATGCAGAGGATGCAGGTCCACTATATTTAGAAATGATGAGAGGGTGCTTTTGTATGATGGCTCCATCTGCTAGAAATAACAACCAAATCTACCCCAAATCACACCCTGTTTAGGCCTGCTACAAATAACAGCCAAAATCTATCACTTGCTGTTTTAGAAAAAGGAAAGATTGGAGAATGTAGTCCTGGATACACTGTGCCTAGGATAAATACAGGATGGTCATGGCTGGCATACCTTTGATTCTAGTTCTGCTAGATGAGGGTTTATGTGGGGCTAAACAACAACAACAACAATAACCAAGGTATCCACCCCTCACCTGGTCACACATATCTGCACACTGTATTTCTGTTCTAATTAATCATCAACAACAACAACTCCTTAACCCTTTAACATTTACATTACTCTGTATATACTATTGTATTTTCATGGTAAAGACTTTACCTCACATAATTATGGTGAGTGGCCAGTTACAGCTGGTTTGAACAGAAAGAGGTGAGAGAATTCTGGCTGGATACGGCCAGTTTAATAATAATAATAATAATGAAATTGTGTACAGTGCTCAGGTGCACTACAACTCATCAAAGGTGCATGTATAGTACATAGAATAACGTACAAATGTCAGGAAAATGAACAGTGTATGAGTCATGATATAAATGCTAACGTGTTAACCAAACACTGTAGCAACAGATAGAAAGAGTTGGGCTGGTCCCATCTACTGACCTTGCGTATGTCTTTAGCCCCTGATAGGTCCTGGCCACTATGGCGACCATAGACCATCGCCATGGGTCGGTTGGTACGTTCTCGGCAGGTGAGGTGGGCCTTACGCTGGAATAGAGAGTGGAAGATGAAGAGAGAGAGAGTGTGAAATATAAAGGGAGGTATAGAGAGAAGAGGAGGAGAGATAGAGTGAAATATATATATAGAGAGAGAACATATAAATGGAGAGAGTGTTATAGTGGAATAAAGGGAGAGTGAGTGTGTTATAGAGGAATAAAGAGAGAGGTAGAGTAGAATTTATATATAGAGAGAAATAAAAAGAGACAGAGTGTGGTGTATATATATATATATATATATAAGCAAAAGGGATATTTAATTTGTTGGTAATTTAACAAATATAAATGTTTATAACTGATTCGAAGCACTCGACAGGTTTTCTGTATGCTTCAGCTTCGGCTTGAACCCATGGGAAGTCGGATCATCTGTATTACTGCATGACGCCAGAGGTAATGGTCCTGTGTCATCGCTGTTGAGAGGTGCAATTGGGCAAGGTCCACATTTATCACCTCATCCCAGGTCTTGATAAGTATATATATATATATATATAGAGAGAGAGAGACAATACAAGTAACTGGAAATGTTGAGGTTGTCAGTTCAATCCCTTCTCACACCAACTCAATTACCGTATATACTTGACTATAAGCCAAGGAATATGTGACCCAAAAATTGATGGTAGAAGGGGGTGACAGGGGCGGGCTCAGCTTATATTTGGAGGTCAATGTTTCAAAGATTTCTACCAACTTCATCACAATACCACACCACACCACAACACTATACCAAACCACAACACCACCACAACACACCACACTACAACATCAGACTAACACAATGCCATCACACCACAACACTACATCATTAATACACCACCCCAACACCATCACACCACCCCACCACACCACACTACACAATATAAAAAGCAGAAATACCATTAAACAATCCTTTGTCATTCCTGTTTTATCGGAGAAGACGTTCGCCTTTTGCAGTGACTTCCTGTTTTCCCCATAATTCGCTGATAGATGTGACTGAAATAGACACAAGGGTTAACATACATTACTGGCTTTAACTGGGTTCAACTGGCTTTGAATGGTTTAACTGGGTTTTTAACTGGTTTAACTGGCTTTGACTGGGTTTTTAACTGGGTTTAACTGGCTTTAACTGTTATTATTAGATTAAATACATAATCATCATAGTTTTTCCATGCTTGCATGGGTTAGATCAGGTATTTTGCCCTACAACATGTTTACCTACTTCAGTGATTTCCTATTTTCCCTATAATATTCCCTGATAGAGACTGTTGAAATACACATATGGGTTAACATATATTACTGGTCTTCATATGTATAAAATATTTTGCCTGACAAGGACTTCCTATTTTCCTATAATATCATTTCTACTTTAGGCACAAGGCCAGCAATTTGGGGAGATGGGAAAGTCCATTAAATTGACCCCAATGTGTTACTGGTGCTTTATTTTATCGACCCCGTAAGGATGAAAGGCAAAGTTAACCTCGGCGAGATTTGAACTCAGACCATCAAGGGTCGTAACTCTATGACCCTCTATGACAAAATGTTAGACCACAGCAGTGACTTCTTGTTTTCACTATAATTTACTGATAGAAGCAACTGAAATAGTCCCAAGAGTTAACATACATTCCCTGGGTTAACTCTTTCAAATGGGTGGTTTGGTTTTATACAGCCACAACTGGTTCTGGCCATGTTCATATCAAAAAAGTAATGAAGAATTTTGAGAGGTTTATTAAAATTATTAATTTTTTCATTACTTAGACAATAACTTAACATAGTTCTTATGTTGAAGGGTTTTAATTTAACTAGAAACCCTTTAAAATGAGTGATTTTGTTTCATAGAACCAAGGGTGGGTTTGACCATGTTGGTATCAAAAGGGTTAATGAATTTTGAGAGATTTACTAAAAAAAGTATTAATTATTTCATGACGAACCAGAGTTAGTTTTGGCGCAGTTGGTATAAAAAAAGGGTCAACTGAGACAAAAAATAATATCAAGTATCAAGAGTCGATCGACTTCCGTCAAATCAGACCGAGGAAACAATGTTTCTGTTGGTCTTTTCAATTGCTAATACTATTTATTTGTCACAACTCCAGGAGCAACATGAAATAAAGTGTCTTGCTCAAGGACATAATGCATCACCTGATCCAGAAATCAAACTCACAACCTCTGGATTGCGAATCCAATTCTCTTACCACTCAGCCACGTGCCTTCACTAATCAGGTGTTCCATTTGATAAAAACAAGTAAAGTAACTTACCACTATGTTATTTGTCTCAGCCAGTTTTTTAATTAACCCTTTATTGACAGATTGGTGTGCCGCCTCTTTCAGATTTTTCATCTTCATTACGGTGTTGTCAACTTCCTCACGGTACTTGCTAGACATCGCCATCGCATCCTTAGCCTCTCGTATTGAGATCCCAACTTGGGGGGTGTTGGGTTCAGCCAGCTCTATGGGAATCACTTGAAAAGCCCCTAGTTTAGGATCTGCAGTCTGGGGTCTCATCTTCTCCTTGTGGACCTGCTTCATATATGTTGATGAAGCTGATTCGTTGGTCAGCTCCATCACAAGACTCCTCTCCTTCAACGTAGATTTCAGATCTTTCCGAGCTTTTTGAAGGTGCTGAAATAAATAGTACAATAGATGGTGCACAGAGGGCATGGTAGGTGGAAAAAGAGTGAGGCAAGTGGATAGATGCAGACCTGTCAACACTCCCCGTCTGATAGGGAGATCTCTCACCTACTTTGGGGTGGGTGAGAGATGTGTTTTCTTGTGAAAATGGCTATAGCTTTCATTATGTAAAATCTCTCCATTTTGGGGCACTTTTTTTCATGGTACTCCCCGTTTGGGTTTTTAGAGTTTGGCAGGTCTGTAGATGGCATAGTGAATGGACAGAGATCATGGTGGCAGAGGTTGTATCTTACAGGAGGGTGCTAGAATGTTTTAATGTTAGGGACCCCAGTTCTATCATGCTGTGGTTATTACAGCTCACACCTCTGTAAGTTTAGTTGGTTCCCACGTATCTTATAGGGCGTTTCATGAATGTTTTAATGATAGGGACCCTAGTTCTATCATGTTGTTCTCAGGTGTTTTAATGATAGGGGCCCCAGTCCTATCACGAAAAACGTGAAATGAAGTAACTTACTAAAGTACACAATGCACTGCCCTGTCCAGGAATCAAACACACGACTTATGTTCATATGTCCAACACCCAACCCACTAGGCCATGCCAGTTCACCAAGTTTCTGGTCTGATGATAACCCAGAGGTCTTCATTCCCTCCCCCTCTTTCCTTTCACTTTCACCAGTCTCAGAAACCGAGACCCTGTACAAAGAAAGCAGGACATGAGAACTGCCTCTTTCATCTCTAATTACACCCTAACAGAAGCAAAATGGAGAAAATACTGTTGGAGATTACTTGCAGAGCTTCCTGAATATTCCGTAGTTGAACTTCCAGAACTTTCTTGGAGTTTACCAAATGTTTTAGTTCCGCACATATTAAATCATCAGCACCATCCCTGTCCTGGAATATACAGAGAGAATGACAGAATTAGGGAATGACAGAGTTAGGGAATGGTAGAATAAGGGAATGGTAGGCTTAGTGACAGAATGAAAGAATCGGAGATTTGGAGAATGACAAAACCACCAAATAATGGAATGAGAGAATGTTGGATTTACAGATTTACAAATTTATTATATAATCTTACATACATATATCACATACATACCACACACTACACACCATGCACATAAATATACCACACACATACCTCACACACTACACACCATGTACATACATATACCAAATACATACACATACCACACATGCAAATACTTAAACATATACGTACACACATACACCGCACACATCACAATATACAGATACATGCACTACACACATACATATACATACACGACACAGTACACATACGTACACCACACTACGTCTACACATACACACACCACACTATGACTATATACACATACATACACCACACATACGTACAGCACAGTACGACCACACATACACATACGTACAGCCCACTACGACCAGACATACACATACATACAACACTACGATGACACATACGTTCAGCACACAACGACCGCACATACATATATATTTGGATATACACACCACCATCATACCCGAGTAAAACTGAAAGGAGACATTGGTTTGAAGACAAAAACTATTTTTATAACCATTTTTCGTATATTTAAAGAATCATTGAAATCAAGGGAGATAATTGAAATGTAACGTACAGAGTCACGTCCCTTCGCACAGCTCCATTTTGTTGTCACTAAATGCACACACACACACAGACGTACGCAAACAGAGATATGCACACATACACAAAGATATACAGTAAAAGAGACATATATATAAACAGACAAATACACACAGGCATACATGCACATACAGACATACACAAACACGCACGCAGACAGATAAACACACACAGGCTTACGTACATTCAGAGACATACAGAAATACACTCACGGACAGACGAACACACACACAAGCATACCTACGCACACAGATACATATAAGCACGCACAAACACGTTGATTTATATGTTAGGTAATATATTTCAGTCCACCCTTAAGTTACGTCCAGTATGTGGACAGAGAGAACAAAGATTCAAATCTAACAAAAGAGAGAGAGAACAAAGATTCAAATCTAACAAAAGAGACACACAGCTTGTTATTTAATGTTGCTTCTTATGCTCGGGGGGTGCAGAAGTTCGAATGTCACTGGACCGAGATCTTTGGCGCTACGCAGTAATACAGAAGACCCGCCTTGCCTATGTACAAAGCGAAAGCTACAGTAAGTAGATACCTCTTAACCAAATATACACCCCAATCCACTACCCCTACCCTATCCTTCCACTCCCACCAACACCACCCTCTCTCTGTAAGGTTGGTACCACAACATCCAGTCCAAATAAATGAGATAATGAGATCGAGATCATGTAGAGGTGTCACGACAAAAAAAAAACACGCAGTCCACGTTGTAATGTGGTCGTGTAGGTAACACGGTAAAAAGTTCCCAGTTCCACACTGTAAATGTGGTTGGTGTTAGGAAGGGCATCCAGCCGTAGAAAACCTGCCAGACAGTCCTATATGAGCGAGGCACGGTCACCCGACCAACCTTGCCTCAAGTGGGACAACTCCCGTCTAATCCATGCTAGCGTGGAAGATGATGATGATGGGGTCTTGGGTTCGATCCCATCGTATGTGTAGCCACAGGTTGACCCAAGCCTTGTGTGAAATCTGGTAGACAGAAACTGTTTGGAAGCCCATTAGATGAATGGACAACTGTACCAGTAATTCAATGGACCAGCTTTGTTACACATTCTGTCCTACTGAATCTCCCTGAGAATTACATTCAGGGTACATGTGGAAAGTGTTCTTTTCCATAGCCTCAGGTTGACCTCTGCCTTGTGAATGAAATCTGGTAGACAGCGACTGTTTAGAAGCCTGTTGGGTGGACTGTATCTGTAATTCAACAGGCCAGCCTTGTCACACACTGTGTAATGGTGAATCTCCCTGAGAACTACGTTAACTGTACACAGGTCTGTGGCTATACCCCATACTCGAAGCCATTAGATGGCCTTTACCTGTAATTCAAAGGAATAGCCTTGTCATGCTGAATCTCCCTGAGAACTATGTTAAGGGACCTATAAATAACTGAAGGTAACATCTCTACATTATTGTTATCACATTTTTAATACTTCGTGATTGATTCACTTTGTGCTAGCTGTCACATAAAACACTATATTCTATACTTTACAGAATCCTTCAAGCAAACTACAACACCAACACCCTCTTAACTTAAACATTCTATTGAGTGTGTTTACACAGTCAGCAGAATACCTTACTCTTTCACTTTATTAATTTACTTAGAGTACAAAGATTAAGCACGCATTTTTTTTTTATTGTAAACAGTTTTCAGAATTTGAAAAACTAGTTTTTCATTTTTGTTTTGTTGGAAATGAATGGAAACTTAAGAAATATTTCTGTAATGTATTTCAAAATAAAATTATGCCTGATGTTTTAAGAAGTGACTAAAAGTCTTGATGTCAGGGAAGACTACATGGTTACACTATATCCCAACATGTAAGATGTGACTAAAAGTGTTGGGGCAGGGAAGGGTATCTTGCTGTAAAGTATTGCTACATGGCTACACCATCTGCCTATATGTTGTAAGATGTGACTAAAAGTGTTGGTGTCAAGGAAGGGTATCCTGCTGTAAAGTATTGCTACATGGGTACACAATATCCCTACATGTAAGAAGTGACTAAAAAAGGGTTGGGGCCAGGAAGGGCATCTTTCCACAAAACATTGCCTCAAAAAGGACCCCATTGATGTGTACAAAGCTTGTTATTGGCACCACAAGGTGATGTCATAGGAATGATAGCCTTGATGTCATAGGAATGATAGCCTTAAAATGCTTGTAGTTGTCGCTGTGGTTGTTGTGTGAGTTGTTGTTGGTGCAGTTGTGGTTGTAGTGATTGTTGTATGTGTTGTTGTTGATGCAGTTGTTGTTATCGTGGTGGTGGTTGTTATGTTTGTTGTCGTTGTTGTATGTGTTGTTGTTGGTGCAGTTGTTGTTATCGTGGTGGTGGTTGTTGTTGTATGTGTTGTTATTGATGTTGTTGTTGTAATGGTGGTGGTGGTGGTTGTTGTGCTTGTTGTAAGTGTTGTTGGTTGTTGTGCTTGTTGTAAGTGTTGTTGGTGCAGTTGTTGTTGTGTGAGTTGTTGTTGTGTTTGTTCTGTGTTGTTGGTGCAGTTGTTGTTGTTATGGAGGTGGTGGGTGTTACTTTTGTTGTTGTTGTTGTTGTTGTTACTGTATTTCAAAAAGAAAAGAAAAAAAAGTATTACGAGAGGAATTTGCCAAGTAACTACACTGACAAAGGAAGTACAAATACCAGCTTATGTAATGATATAACATAACAGCAACGACAATAACAACAATAATGATTTGAAGTCAGTGTGCTGTGAGCTGGAACAAATATTGAGCTATGTAATGGTATACTCTAATGACTAGACCAATTCTCCTAAATATGTCCAACCAAGTAGTTATAAAAATAGCAAGCAATCCTGTTTACGAGGTGTCGAGCAAATTATGAAGTTTGAACGCACGTTAGCTTGAAGTTAAGCTGCTTCAACACAGGTTTTCTGCTGACTATGAAAAACAGTTGAACAAGTTGGATATCATCATCAGCTTCATCATCATCATCATCATCATCATCATCATTTAACGTCTGTTAGCAAGGGTTGGACGGGTCTACATGGACCAAGTCAGTACTGAAGTGGTGGCTACTGATCGCCCCAGACAGGTCAGAGGTCGGCAGCTTGCTAACATAAAGTCATAGAGTGCAGAGGAGAAGTTGTGTCTTTGACACAAACTGAAGGATCCTCCTAACCTTTTGTTTGGCAAGCTTTCTACAACAACAACAGCAACAACATCAGGAATAGTAGCAGCAGCAACAACAATAATAGCAGTAACAACAGCAACAGCAGCAACAACAATAGCAGTAACAACAACAACAACAATAATAGCAGTAACAACAACAGCAGTAACAACAACAACAGCAACAACAACAACAATAATAGCAGTAACAACAACAGCAACAACAATAGCATTAACAACAACAACAACAGCAACAACAACAACAATAATAGCAGTAACAACAGCAGCAACAACAATAGCAGTAACAACAGCAACAGCAACAACAACAACAATAGCAGTAACAACAACAACAGCAACAGCAACAACAACAACAATAATAGCAGTACCAACAGCAATAGCAACATTAACAACAACAGCAGCAACAGATGCAGCAGCAGCAACAACAACAACAATAGCAGCACTAACAGCAGCAACAGAAACAATAATATCTGTCATGTGGCGTGTCTTGTGTGGAGTGTCGTATGTGGAGTGTCGTGTGTAGAGTGTCATATCTGGAGTGTGGAGTGTCGTGTGTGGAGTGTCACGTGTGGAGTGTGGAGTGTCATGTGGAGTGTCGTATGTGGAGTGTGGAGTGTCTTGTGTGTAGTGTCGTATGTGGAGTGTCGTGTGTGGAGTGTCTCGTGTGTGGTGTGGAGTGTCTCGTGTGTGGAGTGTCGTGTGTAGTGTGTGGAGTGTGGAGTGTCGTATGTGGAGTGTCTTGTGTGGAGTGTCTTGTGTGTAGTGTCGTATGTGGAGTGTCGTGTGTGGAGTGTCTCGTGTGTGGAGTGTCGTGTGTGGAGTGTCATATGTGGAGTGTCGTGTGTGGAGTGTCATATGTGGAGTGTCGTGTGTGGAGTGTGGAGTGTCGTATGTGGAGTGCCATGTGTGGAGTGTCGTGTGTGGAGTGTCGTGTGTGGAGTGTCGTGTGTGGAGTGTCATATGTGGAGTGTGGTGTGTGAATGGGACAAACAGGATGTTCTAATCTACTATACTTGACTGTGTGACATTTATCTGTCTGGGGATTGGGTGGTGTGGTGGGGTGGGGGGGGGGTGGGGGTGGGGGTCGAAGGAAGAGGAGGGGAGGAATCATTCTGTCGCTATAGTAACGGAAATGTGCATGGATATGAGTGATTGTAATATTGAACTCATACATTATCATCATCATCATCATAACCATCACCACCATCATCATCATCACCACCATCATCATCTTCAACACCATCATCATCATCACAATCATTATCATCACAATCATCACCACCATCACCATCATCATCAGCACCACCATCATTATCATCACAATCATCAGGACCATCATCCCCACCATCATCATCATCACCACCATCACCATCACCACCACCATCACCATCACCACCACCACCATCATCATCATCATCATCATTACCACCGTCATTATCATCGCAATCATCATCATGAACATCACCACCACCACCACCATCATCATCATGTACATCATCACCATCATCAACATCACCATGGCATGGAGAGGGAGGAGTAGTATGTATGGGTGACTGCTGGTCTTCCACAAAACACCCTGCCCAGACTTGTGCCTTGGAGGGGAACTTTCGAGATGTAAAGCCGATGGTCATTCATTAATTGTTTCTACTATTGGCACAAGGCCAGCAAATTACCCAGTACATTACTGGTACTTTATTTTATCGACCCCGTAAGGATGAAAGGCAAAGTTAACCTCGGCGGGATTTGAACTCAGAATGGCAAGGGCCGTAACTCTATGCGTCAAAGCATGGCGTCCGACCCTCTACCGATACTGCCAATTCACCGCCCATTCGATGGTCATTCATTAATGAAGGGCGTCTTTACTCTTTAACCATTCTTCTACATCCATTTTACCATGTTTGCATGGACCAGATGGTTGTTTTCCAGAACACCTACCCTCCACTCAGTGTATTACTGGTGCTTTATTTTATTGACCCCGTAATGATGAAAGACAAAGCTAACCTCGGTAGGATTTGAACTCAGAACATAAAGGGGCATAACTCTATGCGGCAAAACATGGTGTCTGACGCTCTACCAATACTGGCAAATCAGGTAAAAATACCCCTCAAGGACAGAATAATGTAGGCAGCAGCTGCTACAGTTGTTGGCAACTTTTTTTTCTATCCCTTAGGCACATTTCAAATGTTAATGAGTAAGATTTTTAAAGTGAAAATAAAACAGGCACGAGACCCAGGGGTATATCCTGAGCAAGACGGTTGGATAACATACATGAGCTTGACTAGCCTTGCTTGGGGATACAGCTGGATTAATTGGAGACAGTTGCTTCGGACAGGACCAGCTGGAAGGCATGCTTGAGGACTCTGTATATGACCCCAAAACCTTCCCAGGAATAGGTGGGCAAAAAGGGAGGAAGAGGAGGAGAAGAAGAAGAAGAAGAAGAAGAAGTTTGTCTCTCACCTTTTCTGGTTCTGGCCGAAATCTTCTGGTCAACTGACTCTCCTTGTTCGACACAATGTCCTTGCGTATGAAGTCCAGTTCCTTCTCTAGTTTCTCTTTGTACCTGGTGGTCAACACAATATCATTGTTGATCTTCACCACATGCTGTCTCAACTTCACGGTCAGTTCTCGCATCGAACGGTTGTAGGAAAGGATGGCATCGTTAGCGTGTCTGACTAGATAATCTAAGATGAAAGGTGCGGGGGCCGTCGTTTTTCTTGCAGCCACATATCTGTCACTTCTTTGAATCATATCTTGCGACACTTTAATTCCTCGCATTGACCTGTTATGCCATTCTTCAGTCCCTATCGTCAGTTCAGGCATTTTAGCTGTCGTTTTTTTAACTCTCTCCATCATTTTTATATTAAATTCTTTTTTCACCGGTTAAAATTTTTTAAAAATTAATTATTTTTTTGATTTTAAACTTTTACGTTTTTTTTTTCTAATAAATTAGAGCGTTTTTATATTTATATAAATTTTATATGGTAATATATAACCATGTTATTTTCCCTTTAAAAAAATGGTAAGAAAGGGTATATATATAGAGCTGGACAGTGATTTTTAATTTTTGACATGTTTTAGTGTTTAGTGTTAGTGTTTAGGGAAGTCGCGTCCGGTATCTTAGCAACAGCTGCAATCAATAGCTCCGCAGCAAGGCTCTTCCATCAAATATCAGCACTAACACGGTAAGACTGATTCAACGAAGCAGAAGATGTGAAAATTAAATTTATTTATCGAATTTATTTGATTGAAAATTATAGTAAAAATAGTATCTTTCGTCATAAAAATCGACTAATGGTACTTTTTTGTTTTTAGTAGATAAAAACAGCAACTAAATACTATAAAACGATAAATGAAAAACGAAATGTCAGCTTTTTAAATTATCGATAACAATTAATTATTAATAATATTGATGTAAGTTTGCAATGGAGACGGAATAGATAAATGGTTATATATGTTTAATATATAATTATAAATAACAGTGGTGTTAATGTATCAATTGGATTGCGACACATTTCTTGTTTTAACATGCAATTACTATAGACATTCATATACACATACATAAACACACACACATACAGACGAACGCACAGACACACACACACCCATACAGACGAACGCACAGACACACACACACACACACACACACAGATACATACACACACTAGCTTTTAATAAACACATATATTCATGCACAGACAGCCACACAGTCACATTCACACACACAGGCACAGTGACACTCACTCACTCACACACACACACACTAACAAATAACAAACGCCCCCACACACACACACACATATATACATACATTTATTTATACAGGATATGTACTCTGTTAGTAAGAATGGTAAAAACAGCATAACTGAGTCATATTTGTCATCAGACATGGCAAGTGAGGAAATGTGTGTGTGTATATATATATTTACATCATCATCGTTTCACACCTATCTTCCACGCTAGCATGGGTATATATAATATATACGTATATATAATAAATACGTATATATATATATATATATATATATATATATATATATATATATATATATATTATATATAGTAATAATTGTTTCTACTTTAGGCACAAGGCCAGCAATTACTCAGTACATTACTGGTACTTTATTTTATCGACCCCGTAAGGATGAAAGGCAAAGTAATAATAAATTTGAAGACTAAAATCCAAAGAGGGCTCGATAAGGATGAAATATATATCAAATATATAAGAACCGTAGAGCAAATATTTTAATAAATATATATATATAGAGAGAGAGAGATACAAATGAGGCTACTCAGCCGATGTGTACTTAAGAAAATACTATACATTTTCAACCGTTCAACAGATTGGCAGTGGTATACAGTCCTGATGAAGGGTAATGACCCAGAAACATGTTGATTGTTCTTCAATACCAGTGTTGAATAAACAGGTGATGATCGGTCATCAGCATGGCACAGCTTCAAATTGGGCCATTTGTTTAGAAACGAATCATACATTATTATTAATGTTTGACATAACCCATACGTACATATGTGTGTGTGAATATATATATACAGATATATATAAATATATGTGTGTGTGCATGTGCATACTTACATTTATGTATCAGCTGTGACAGAGCGAGAAATAAAAATTCTTATTTTATTTTTATATATATATGTATCATCATCGTCATCATCATCATCATTATCATCATCATCATTTTACATCCGCTTTTCCCTGATTGCAAGGGTGGGACGGGTCCTATTCAGCACAGCATCTCTCCACTTGTCACAGTCCTTCGTCATCTCCTCCGTGAGCTTCACAGATCTGAGGTCTGCTCTCACCACCTCCGCCCATGTTTTTCGTGGTCTTCTTCCACTGTGTGTTCCTTCTACTGGCATTTTTTGGCACTTCTTTACCCAGCGGTCATCCTCCATGCGCATCACATGTCCATACCATCTCAGCCTTCTCTCCTGCACACCACAACTTATCCCTTTTATACCCAGTTTCTCTTTCAACTCATCTATGCTTGGTCGTTCATGCACATTGACATTGCACATCCAACAGAGCAAGCTTGCTTCATTTCTCTCCAGCCGTCACATATCCTCTACAGTTGCTGCCCATGTCTCACTTCCATGCAGCATAACATAAAAGATTGTAGCCCATATTCAGTTAGTTCAAGTTTATTTAAAACTCCGTTATACATATGTCACTGAGGACTATCAGTTATGACAGCCTGAGCTCTTCAGATGGCAAAACCTAAAATAAACATGGAAAGTTCCTAATAAACCTTTAAATTTGGAAAAATCCAATAATTTCCCCCCCAAAAGATTTTCTTTTCATGATAAGGAGGTTGGCTAAACATATGGTGTTGTTTCTTCAATGGCCAGCCGCTGTATATATATATATATATATATATATAACGAAGGAATTGTGGTAAGGAAACAGATGAACCATAACGCACCAGAGTACTCAATACTTAAGGTAGTAGAGTGGATAATAGGAAAAGGTATGACCCCGACGGCAGAGCTTAAGCAGTTTCGACGGCTATTTCTAGAAATAGACGTCGAAACGGCTTGAACTCTGCCGTCGGGGTCATACCTTTTCCTATATATATATATACATATATATATACAAACATTAAAACAACAACAAATGTTGCGTACAGTTGGGGTACTCTTTCTTCCTTCTACTCAACCTCCACATTCATCAGCTCCTCATAATAGCATTTCTAGGCCTCTTTTTATTGAGTGACAGCAGAGGTGTAACAGGGCAAAATGGCAAACATTGAAATTGCTTGCCTGCCCGTGCAACAAGCTATACCTGCATCAGTTGTTAGCTGTCGAGACACTGCATCCTTTAAGGCCTCCATGCTTCCCGAGATCCGCCAACAGAACAGCTAACACATACACACATGTACTTCCCTGACATTTGTGTATTATTCTATGTACTATATTGACGAGTTGTAGTGCACCTGAGCACTTTACACAATAATTTCATTATTATGACATATAGTAGTTGTTAGACAATGGCATTGACAGCACAGTTTAAATAAATGAGGGTTTAGGGTATTAAACTACATTTTCATTTGTTCTACAGGTATCTCTTATGCTTAAGTATAGGTAAAGTATTGGCAAAAGTGTAACTGACACTTTTGTGGACACAATAAGAAGACATGCAATGTAAAGCTGTTGTTTAGCTTCTCTTATTGATGCATGTTGCCCTCGTATTTCCAGTTTCCCCCTGCCTGTCTCTTGCTTTTTATGGCTTTTCCACCACAAGGTCATCCTCTGTATGGCTAATTTTTTGCTCTAGCCCCAGGTTTCATCAGTAGCCTGCAGTATGTTGTCATGTAGGAACTTCGAACTGACCTCTATATCATGTGTCTAACTTCTTTTCTCTCTTCTGAGTTTTTCTGAACTTATATTTAACAGGGTGGTCCTTTAACTTCCATACTTCCCTTTTTCAGATTTCCCTGCATTTCTTGTTCCATCTTGTATTTATTCTAATATCACTAATAACTAACTTATGTTGGTGAATTCTTTTGTATTTATTATTACTATATATATATATATATATATATATATATATATATATATATGTAAAGTTATGTTGGTCCCACAACATCCAGGCCGAAACAAATGAGATCGTGTAGGTGTCACGACAAAAAACACACAGTCCACACTGTAAATGTGGCCGTGTAGGCAACACGGTAAAAACCTCCCAGCCCCACACTGTAAATGTGGTTGGTGTTAGGAAGGGCATCCAGCTGTAGAAAACCCGCCAGACAGTCCACGCTGTAATGTGGCCGTGTAGGCAACACGGTAAAAACCTCCCAGCCCCACACTGTAAATGTGGTTGGTGTTAGGAAGGGCATCCAACTGTAGAAAACCCGCCAGACAGTCCTATGCGAGCAAGACAACCACTCTTGCCTCAAGTGGGAAAACCCCCGTCCAAACCCATGCAAGCGTGGAACACGGACGCTAAACCTGATGATGATGATGATGATATATATATATATATGCAGAGGTTATATTTAATTTGTTGGGATTCAACAAGCTTAAAAATGTTTTATAACTGATATAAAACTCCACTATCCAGGAAGCTCCAACTGTTAAGATTGTCTTTTTTCAGGGTATGTCAATATTTCTTTATAAAACTAATCTGTATTATATTTTATCTGATGAAAGCGCACCATAATTTGCCTTGGTGGCCCTTGAAATATGTATAATAAAATAAATATGGTTTTATAAATATAGTTTCCATTTGTTAATATATATATATATATATATATATATATATATATATATATATATATGTATATTTATATATATATATGTATATTTATATATATATATTTTTTAATTCAACTTTTAAGTTGAGCCAACTTCATATGCAAATGAGGCAAATCAGCCCACCAACATGGGCGAAAATACTAGATATTTTTGCCTGTTTTCAAGTTCCAGCAGAGCGCAGGGAAGCATTGTCCTGATGAGAGCCAGTACCTCAAAATGTGCATAGACAGTTGTCCCTTGATGTTCCTGCTTGAATCCACTAGATGGCACTGGCCGTCAGCCTTTCCATATTAATAGCTGGGCTTTCAAAATGTTTATTTATTAAACATACTGTATATCTTTAGATATACGAAATTCACATACATATATGTATACAGCTAAATTTTAATTCTCTCTCTCTCTATATATATACAAAATACAAAGTATAAAACAATCAAATTTTTGCTTAATACATTAATGTATACAACAAATGTATTAAGCAAAAATTAGATTGTTTTATATTTTGTATCTCTGCTCTGTAATACATCTGATAATTTACATTGAGCTTTTTCTCTTACTGGTAATTGGGTAATGTTTAATACTACCCTTTCATATTTATAATTATATATAACTCATATCATCATCATCATCATCATCATTTTACGTCCACTTTTCCCTGCTTGCAAGGATGGGACGGGAACTGATTCTGGCTTGATTTCTACAGCTGGATGCCTAACACCAACCTCATTTACAGTGAGTGCTGGGTGCTTTTTTTACCATGGCACCTCCTCGACCACTTTGCAGTCGAATGATATGGACCCCAGTTCTATCATCTCATTTCTACAGCTGAGTAAACTGGAGCAATGTGAAATAAAGTGTCTTGCTCAAGGAAACAACACATCACCCGGTCCGAGAATTGAACTCACAACCTTTCGATTGCAAGACCAATACTCTAACCACTAAGCCATGTGCCTCCATTACATATATTAGTATAAATACATATATAAGTATAAATAATAGTATTAGCATATATATATATGGTTCAAAATAACAGAAAACAAAAAACAAACAAACACAGAAGTAAATGTTACAAGGTATTATTAGTTTCACATTGATGAGAGTGGGGAGGAAGAACTCCGAGAAGGAGTGAGGTGGGAGTTAGCGTGGGGGTGGGGGGAATGAAAGGACGGGGGGGGGGTTTAGAAATGTGTATAGATTACTCAACAATATATCTAATATATAAAACCATAGATCAAATATTAATGAGTATCATGCCATAAGGTCAAAATAGTCATTTAGAAGGTCACAGGAGTTGTGACAAAAGACCTTTGACAATTAAAGAAACATCCTATTACTAAACTGACTGAGGGATTAGTTATTTGATTAGTAACTAATAATAAAACTGAAGTGAAACTCAGTTGGTGTGTTTTTATTGGTAACATGACTCCCAAAATATAACAATATGTATTTCAACACCTGATTTCTAATCAAGAATCTTGCAAAATGAATATGAAAGCTAACACATACATACACACATACACACACACACACATACACACACATATACATACGCACACACATACCACATAGAAGACACAAACATACACACATACATGCACCACATAACAAACACAAGCATACACACTCACACACCACATAAAAATACAAACATACATACACACACACATACACACACACACACGACATAAAAGACACAAACATACACACATACACACACAAACATATATACACACACACACGTGACATAAAAGACACAGACGTACACATATACACACACACCACATAAAAGACACCAACGTACGCATACACACACATGCCACATAAAAGACATAAACATACACATATACACACACACATACCACATAAAAGACACACCGACATACATACACAAACCACATATAAGACACAAATATAACTGCATAAACAGCTAAAAATAAACTAATAAAAAATAGGTACAACTTCCCACCCCTCTACACCTCATACAACCAGGTGCGTATCTAGGGTATGGCAAGCATGGCCCATGCCATGAGCACCACATGAAGGGGGCGTTACCTGAATTAGGAGCATTTTTTCTTAAAGTCAGATAAGCTATCATCAGAGAGTGAAAAAAGAAACTTCTTCAGATGTATGATCTGTCTTTGATTATCATGGGTGAAAAACACTACGGTGGCTGGATCATTAACCCTTTAATGTTCAAACCGGCCAAAACCGGCCAGAATTCTCTACCTCTTTCTGTTGAAACTGGCTGTAACTGGTCGCTAAAACTGATGTTAAGGTATTGTTCTCAAAATAAATACTTTCAAAATCTCATAGATTCGATATAATTGTTTCTACTTTAGGCACAAGGCCAGCAAATTACCCAGTGCATTACTGGTACTTTATTTTATCGACCCCGTAAGGATGAAAGGCAAAGTCAACCTCGGCGGGATTTGAACTCAGATCGTAAAGGGACGTAACTATGCTGGAAAGCATGGCGTCCGACCCTCTACCGATACTGCCAGTCCACCGCCCTCATAGATTCGATATTATGTGAGATAATTATGTAAAGCCTTTACCATGAAAATATAATAGTATATATAAAGTAATTGTTTCTACTTTAGGCACAAGGCCAGCAATTACCTAGTGCATTACTGGTACTTTATTTTATCGACCCCGTAAGGATGAAAGGCAAAGTCAACCTCGGCGGGATTTGAACTCAGATCGTAAAGGGACATAACTATGCTGTAAAGCATGGCGTCCGACCCTCTACCGATACTGCCAATCCACCGTAGTATATATAAAGTAATGTGAATACAAAAGGGTTAAATCATTTATATAAATTATTAGGCCTCCATAGGTAAAAATACAGTGCTGGGAACTACATGACTACACAGGCATACCTCATAGTATGACTTGTCAACTGTTTTAATAGGGTTTTAATATATGTCAAAGATCAGTATTACACAGATCACTTCCTTTAAATATGCTAACAGTTTTCCCAATACTTTACGTATACTTAAGCGTAAAAGATACCTGTAGAACAAATGAAAATGCAGTTTAATACCTTAAACCCTCATTTATTTAAAATGTGCTGTCAATCCCATTGTCTCACAACTACTATATAGCTTGCTGCATGGGCAAGGACGCAATTTCAATGTTTGCCATATATATATATGTGTGTATATGTGTGTATATGTGTGTGTGTGTGTGTGTGTGTGTATCTATATGTGCGTGTGTGTATATATATATATATGTATGTGTAAAGTGAAGTAGAGAGAGAGGGGGAGATCATGTGGCTTTAGTGAGAAATATTTGGTATATACTCAGAAATAGATGGAGTTGGTGTTTAATATAGACATGAGGGAGAAGTGGTAGGAGGGGGGAAGGAGAAAGAGAGGGTGTGTGAGAGAGAGTGTGGGTGAGAGAGAGAGAGTGTGTGTGAGAGAGAGAGTGTGTGTGAGAGAGAGAGTGTGTGAGAGAGAGTGTGTGTGAGAGAGAGTGTGTGAGAGAGAGAGTGTGTGTGAGAGAGAGAGTGTGTGAGAGAGAGAGAGTGTGTGAGAGAGAGTGTGTGAGAGAGAGAGAGAGAATGTGTGTGAGAGAGAGAGTGTGAGAGAGAGAGTGTGAGAGAGAGAGAGTAAGGTATGAGGGGGAAGGAGAAAGATAGAGAGAGTGTGTATGTGAGAGAGAGAGAGTGTGTGTGAGAGAGAGAGTGTGTGTGAGAGAGAGTGTGATTGAAAGAGAGAGAGAGTGTGTGTGAGAGAGAGAGAGTAAGGTATGAGGGGGAAGGAGAAAGATAGAGAGAGTGTGTGAGAGAGAGAGTGTGTGTGAGAGAGAGAGTGTGATTGAGAGAGAGAGAGTGTGTGTGTGAGAGAGAGTAAGAGAAAGAGAGATAGATAGATAGATAGATAGATAGATAGAGAGAGAGAGAGAGAGAAGAACAAGGAAACAATACACTAGATAACATGATATATGAGATTGGAGGTATAGACACACACATACACATACACACATACTCACACACACACTCACATACACGTACACATACACATACACATATATATATATATATATAATCCCCCCTCTCTCCCCCTACCCATCTCTCTACATATATATATATGGGGGTGTGTGTATAATATACATACATATAGGTATAGATATAGATATATATACAAATATATTTATATATTTATATATATATATTATATGTATATAGATATAGATATAGATATGTGTGTGTATATACATACACAAACACACACAAAGACACAACACACGCAAACACACATACACTCACAAACACACATGCACTCACAAACACACATGCACTCACAAACACACACAAACACATACACTCTCTATCTCACAAACATATATTCATATATATCCATATAACACGATATAACATGATATATATGAGACAGGAGATGAAAGCAAAAATATCATCTGTGTTTAGTCACAGATACCTATTGATTAGCATGTATGTATGTATATATGTATATATGTATATAGTATGTATGTATATAGTATGTATGTATATAGTATGTTTGTATATAGTATGTTTGTATATAGTTACGTCAGGTCACCAGTTGGTGCTACTGGTAACATGTATCCCAGTACAACCTGACTCATGGTCGGGTCGTTGGCGACTAAACTGGCAACCCACCAAGGTTTCTTGGTGAGGAGGGTGACTTTGGACATCCTGCAGGAATAAAAACAAAACCTGTCAAAGGGCAAAGGAGCTCTTAAGAGTCAATGGCCATCCAAAATCACCGGGAGAGATGACCCCTTAGCCTTTGTCAAGGCAGAATTCTAGGAGAAGGAAAACTCTGATATAACACCTGCAACCCTGATGGTATCCAATGATGTTGACTTGTTCTTCTTTTTGGTAAATATCATCTTGGTTAAGAGAGTGGGACTGGCTTTGTGCAGTGCCTTTGCTCACTATAAAAGCTTCACGGCACAGGCATTGCTTTATATCTGGAGATCTCTCTGCACTTGTCATCACATGGTACCATGGGCCTAGCACTATGTGTCAATAATTGTCACAAGTGTAGTGTTTGTACCAGAGTTTTCAAGTCGCTGGCTGGACTAAGAAGTCACACTCGTTCAGCGCATCGGTGGGGTTCTCCTACATGGATATAAAGTAGTGGCCATACTCGAAAACGAGTTGGCAGCCACCATATAGTATGTATGTGTGTATGTATGAATGTATATATATATGTATGTATATATGTATGTATGAATGTATTAATCTATGTATGTATGTATGTAATGTATGTATGTAATGTATGTATGTAATGTATGTATGTATGTGAAAGGAGTGCCCCCAGTTGTTGTTAGAACACCTTTCTAAGAGAGGGAAACTCTGAAAAAAAAACCTGCTGCTTCGGAAGCATCCGATGATGTTGACCAGTTCTCCTTTTTGGGTAGTGTTTTCCATGCTCAGAGAATGGGATTGGTCAAGTGCAAGGCTTTCCCCACTTAAAAAATGTTCAAAGCACAAGCATTGCTTGTTCAGGATCTGTTACAGGTTTGTGTGGCTGGCCGTAGTGTAAAAGGGCACCATTTTCTGTAATCTGACAAGCGATTGCAATACTGTTAGCAGAGTTTGCAGCCATCATGAATGTATGTATGTATGTATGTATGTATGTATGTATGTATGTATGTATGTATGTATGTATGTATGTATGTATGTATGTATGTATGTGTTTTTTGTTTTGTGGGTTTTGTTTTTCATTCCGCAGGGTGTCCAAAATCACCCTCCTCACCAAGCAAGCTTGGTGGGATTGCCTGTTTAGTTGCCAGTTACCCGACCATGCGCAGGTTGTACTGGGTTACATGTTACCAGTATCGCTGAAGAGCAAAGGGCAGAATTCAGAAGAGTCAATGACCAACCAATTAATATTTTTTTTTTTGTGGAGAGAGAGAGACTCCTAGTTTTCATTAAGACATCTAAGAGTTCAATCTGATATAAAACCTGCGACATCATTTGTAACCAATGATGTAGACGAGTTCTACTTTTTGGGTAAATGCATTTGATGTTCAGAGAGAGGGATTGGCCTCATGCAAAGTCTTTCCTCACTTAAAAATGCTTGAAGCAGAAGCATCGCTTGATATGTGACAGTTTTTGCGATGCATGTCATTGCTGGCCATAGGCAAGTCCCTAACAGGACTAAAAAGCTGCATCCATGATGCTCATGCTTATGTATCAAGCGATGGATTTACTCGAAATTGAATTGCAGCCATCATGTATGTGTATGTGTGATTGTGTGTGTATGTTATATAGTGTTATATGGATATATATGAATATATGTTTGTGAGATAGAGAGTGTATGTGTTTGTGTGTGTTTGTGAGTGTATGTGTGTTTGTGAGTGTATGTGTGTTTGCGTGTGTTGTGTCTTTGTGTGTGTTTGTGTATGTATATACACACACATATCTATATCTATTGTGTGTGTATGTATATTGATTCAAGGATTGCGTAAAGGGCTCATTGAAAAAAACTGGTTTGATGATGGTTGACTGGGAATTAGAAGCTCTTGAAAGAGAAAGTTGGCATGGAATAGTGAATGATGGGGTTCATAATTTTGAGGACAGATGCATAGAGCATGAGAAGATCAAATGGGATGTGCGTAAGCAATGCCCTGGTGTATCCCTCGAAACGATCGATGTCTCCATTGAATTGGAAAGATTTGCTCGTGCAAATCTGGTCTCAGGAGCCACAGACGCAGCCATGTTCAAAGAGAACCATTGAACTATGATCTCCACGGTATTGTGAAGGTTCACAGGCAACCTGATGCAAGACCTGAGGCCAGGGAGATCCATAGTTGTCATCAATGTGCAAAGAAGTAAAACTCTCTAGCAGGCTTGAAAAGTCATATCTGAGCGTCACACATCTGAATTTGACAAGCGATTGCAATACTTTTAGCAGAGTTTGCAGCCATCACGTATGTTGTAAAATAGATTTCCTGAGCTGCCAGGGGAGTACTCTAGAAGTTGTGAACAGTTTTTGCTACCTAGGTGATCAAATTTAGCAAAATTTAGTAAGTGGTGGTGGAATAAGAGTGGGGAGGGGGCGATTATTTGATAGTATGATACAACAACTTCCCTAGTGGTTGTACTACAATAAATTGTCCTGACTCACCTGAGGTCAGAGACTTCAGTACCGGCCAGTCTGTGATGACACATCCAACCCTTGTTAGCAAGGAAAACAGATGTTTGTTTTTCATGTTATTACATTTTTTGATATGGTATGAGTCTAATCTGTGAAGTGAAATAACCTTTTGCATGTTTTTATGTTGATGCTTATAACAATATTTAAATTCCTGAGTATATGTAGACTGGCAGACAAGTGCAATATATATTGAGGTATGGCCTGCCTTTATACATTGAAACATATGTAGGATAAAATAAAGTTCTAAGTCTAACTTGGTTATTCTCTCTCAAGTTATTAAATCTTGAGCTCTGCAGTTCGTGTTATAATAGTCTATAGCAGAATCTACTAAGGTTAAAAACTCCCTCAGTCTTTTTCGGTTACTGCTGGTCCAAGGATACTGATTAGTATAGAGCTTCTATAATCTTTACCAGGATATATATTGGTAAACTCCAATATAATCAAACATATACTATATAATATAATATATAAAATGTTTTTGACTCGAAGGAGATCAAGAGGGCCAGTTATTGTCAGCCAAACTGACAATAACTGGCCCTCTCGATTGGCTTTGAGTCAAAAACATTTCTCTCTGTATTTTTTATATCTTTATAGCCTCTTGGATTGTGTTTACCATTATTCCTTTATCATATAACTATTATGCAATAAACACCTGATGATGTCATCAGGATCTTACAGAACCTAGCTACTGAAATGTACATAGTGTTTGCTGAAATAAATCTTTGAAGGAATTTTACCTGCCCGGCCTCCTGTCATTTTACTCAATAATAATTAACTCCATTCTTGCACCACAAACAAGATGGATGAGTTGCATAACGTTGAGTGCTTTTCCTAATATTATATCATGGTTGGCTCAGTGGAATGACCAGTTCTATCCAGTGGTGAACCACCAAACTTAAATGAATATATATAGTATATATAGTATATATACACACACATATATATATATATATTCAGGTTTGTTGGTTCACCACTGGATAGAACTGGTCATTCCGTATAGTCAGCCATGATGTAACATTAGGAAAAGCACTCAACATTATGCAACTCACCCATCTTCGTTTCTGTTGAATCTACCATTATTATATTCCTTTATTAGATAAATTTCGTAACATATGATAATGTCACCGGGTTCTTGCAGAGCCGGGTCATGGAAATGTGTGTAGTGTTTATAACAAACCTTTAAGGAATTTCACCAGTCCAGCCCCGTCATTTTACTCAATAATATATATATATATATACATATACAATATATTAATAAATGGAAACTATATTTATAAAACCATATTTATTTTATTATACATATTTCAAGGGCCACCAAGGCAAATTATGGTGCGCTTTCATCAGATAAAATACAGATTTGTTTTATAAATAAATATTGACATACCCGGAAAAAAAGACAACCTTAACGGTTGGAGCTTCCTGGATAGTGGAGATATTACATTTATTGAGGGTGATAGAAAATTATGATTGAGTATGCGAAAGGTTGAAAAGATAACGGTTTATTTAAATTAAACTGTTGGAAGAAGGTTATATGTGAGGGAGAGAGAAAAAATTTTTTAAGCTTGTTGAATCCCAACAAATTAAATATAACCTCTGCATATATTTTTTCCTGGACTTCTCCGACGGAATTACTTCATTTATATATATATATATATATATATATATATATATATATATATATATATATATATATATATATATATATATATATATATAGTGTTCCCACAGAGATCCGTTTAACCACTATGTAAAGTATTATGCTCACTCTGATATGCAGATTCGTATTTACAACATACGATTTTTGTAAAATCATTGAGAGTGGAAAACAGCAATTCTAGATGAAATCTAATTGCCTGGCTCAGGCTCCTCAGTATACACCCCTCAGTATACACCCCACACCCCTCCCCCTCCCTCCCACACCACCCTTTCTCTGTAAAGTTATGTTGGTACCATAAAACATCCACCTCACACTGTAAAGGTGGTCGTGGAGGAGACACAGTAAAACACACCCAGCACACACTGTAAATGTGGTCGTGGAGGAGACACAGTAAAAAACACCCAGCACACACTGTAAATGTGGTCGTGGAGGAGACACAGTAAAAAACACCCACCTCACACTGTAAATGTGGTCGTGGAGGAGACACAGTAAAAAACACCCACCTCACACTGTAAATGTGGTCGTGGAGGAGACACAGTAAAAAACACCCAGCACACACTGTAAATGTGGTCGTGGAGGAGACACAGTAAAAAACACCCAGCACACACTGTAAATGTGGTCGTGGAGGAGACACAGTAAAAAACACCCAGCACACACTGTAAATGTGGTCGTGGAGGAGACACAGTAAAAAACACCCAGCACACACTGTAAATGTGGTCGTGGAGGAGACACAGTAAAAAACACCCTGCACACACTGTAAATGTGGTCGTGGAGGAGACACAGTAAAAAACACCCAGCACACACTGTAAATGTGGTCGTGGAGGAGACACAGTAAAAAACACCCAGCACACACTGTAAATGTGGTCGTGGAGGAGACACAGTAAAAAACACCCAGCACACACTGTAAATGTGGTCGTGGAGGAGACACAGTAAAAAACACCCTGCACACACTGTAAATGTGGTCGTGGAGGAGACACAGTAAAAAACACCCAGCACACACTGTAAATGTGGTCGTGGAGGAGACACAGTAAAAACACCCAGCACACACTGTAAATGTGGTCGTGGAGGAGACACAGTAAAAAACACCCAGCACACACTGTAAATGTGGTCGTGGAGGAGACACAGTAAAAAACACCCAGCACACACTGTAAATGTGGTCGTGGAGGAGACACAGTAAAAAACACCCAGCACACACTGTAAATGTGGTCGTGGAGGAGACACAGTAAAAAACACCCACCTCACACTGTAAATGTGGTCGTGGAGGAGACACAGTAAAAAACACCCAGCACACACTGTAAATGTGGTCGTGGAGGAGACACAGTAAAAAACACCCAGCACACACTGTAAATGTGGTCGTGGAGGAGACACAGTAAAAAACACCCAGCACACATTGTAAATGTGGTCGTGGAGGAGACACAGTAAAAAACATCCACCTCACACTGTAAATGTGGTCGTGGAGGAGACACAGTAAAAAACACCCAGCACACACTGTAAATGTGGTCGTGGAGGAGACACAGTAAAAAACACCCAGCACACACTGTAAATGTGGTCGTGGAGGAGACACAGTAAAAAACACCCAGCACACACTGTAAATGTGGTCGTGGAGGAGACACAGTAAAAAACACCCAGCACACACTGTAAATGTGGTCGTGGAGGAGACACAGTAAAAAACACCCAGCACACACTGTAAATGTGGTCGTGGAGGAGACACAGTAAAAAACATCCACCTCACACTGTAAATGTGGTCGTGGAGGAGACACAGTAAAAAACACCCAGCACACACTGTAAATGTGGTCGTGGAGGAGACACAGTAAAAAACACCCAGCACACACTGTAAATGTGGTCATGGAGGAGACACAGTAAAAAACACCCAGCACACACTGTAAATGTGGTCGTGGAGGAGACACAGTAAAAAACACCCAGCACACACTGTAAATGTGGTCGTGGAGGAGACACAGTAAAAAACACCCAGCACACACTGTAAATGTGGTCGTGGAGGAGACAGTAAAAAACACCCAGCACACACTGTAAATGTGGTCGTGGAGGAGACACAGTAAAAAACACCCAGCACACACTGTAAATGTGGTCGTGGAGGAGACACAGTAAAAAACACCCAGCACACACTGTAAATGTGGTCGTGGAGGAGACACAGTAAAAAACACCCAGCACACACTGTAAATGTGGTCGTGGAGGAGACACAGTAAAAAACACCCAGCACACACTGTAAATGTGGTCGTGGAGGAGACACAGTAAAAAAACACCCAGCACACACTGTAAATGTGGTCGTGGAGGAGACACAGTAAAAAACACCCAGCACACACTGTAAATGTGGTCGTGGAGGAGACACAGTAAAAAACACCCAGCACACACTGTAAATGTGGTCGTGGAGGAGACACAGTAAAAAACACCCAGCACACACTGTAAATGTGGTCGTGGAGGAGACACAGTAAAAAACACCCAGCACACACTGTAAATGTGGTCGTGGAGGAGACACAGTAAAAAACACCCAGCACACACTGTAAATGTGGTCGTGGAGGAGACACAGTAAAAAACACCCAGCACACACTGTAAATGTGGTCGTGGAGGAGACACAGTAAAAAACACCCAGCACACACTGTAAATGTGGTCGTGGAGGAGACACAGTAAAAAACACCCAGCACACACTGTAAATGTGGTCGTGGAGGAGACACAGTAAAAAACACCCAGCACACACTGTAAATGTGGTCGTGGAGGAGACACAGTAAAAACATCCACCTCACACTGTAAATGTGGTCGTGGAGGAGACACAGTAAAAAACACCCAGCACACACTGTAAATGTGGTCGTGGAGGAGACACAGTAAAAAACACCCAGCACACACTGTAAATGTGGTCGTGGAGGAGACACAGTAAAAAACACCCAGCACACACTGTAAATGTGGTCGTGGAGGAGACACAGTAAAAAACACCCAGCACACACTGTAAATGTGGTCGTGGAGGAGACACAGTAAAAAACACCCAGCACACACTGTAAATGTGGTCGTGGAGGAGACACAGTAAAAAAACACCCAGCACACACTGTAAATGTGGTCGTGGAGGAGACACAGTAAAAAACACCCAGCACACACTGTAAATGTGGTCGTGGAGGAGCCACAGTAAAAACATCCACCTCACACTGTAAATGTGGTCGTGGAGGAGACACAGTAAAAAACACCCAGCACACACTGTAAATGTGGTCGTGGAGGAGACACAGTAAAAAACACCCAGCACACACTGTAAATGTGGTCGTGGAGGAGACACAGTAAAAAACACCCAGCACACACTGTAAATGTGGTCGTGGAGGAGACACAGTAAAAAACACCCAGCACACACTGTAAATGTGGTCGTGGAGGAGACACAGTAAAAACATCCACCTCACACTGTAAATGTGGTCGTGGAGGAGACACAGTAAAAAACACCCAGCACACACTGTAAATGTGGTCGTGGAGGAGACACAGTAAAAAACATCCACCTCACACTGTAAATGTGGTCGTGGAGGAGACACAGTAAAAAACACCCAGCACACACTGTAAATGTGGTCGTGGAGGAGACACAGTAAAAAACACCCAGCACACACTGTAAATGTGGTCGTGGAGGAGACACAGTAAAAAACACCCAGCACACACTGTAAATGTGGTCGTGGAGGAGACACAGTAAAAAACACCCAGCACACACTGTAAATGTGGTCGTGGAGGAGACACAGTAAAAAACACCCAGCACACACTGTAAATGTGGTCGTGGAGGAGACACAGTAAAAAACACCCAGCACACACTGTAAATGTGGTCGTGGAGGAGACACAGTAAAAAACACCCAGCACACACTGTAAATGTGGTCGTGGAGGAGACACAGTAAAAAACATCCACCTCACACTGTAAATGTGGTCGTGGAGGAGACACAGTAAAAAACACCCAGCACACACTGTAAATGTGGTCGTGGAGGAGACACAGTAAAAAACACCCAGCACACACTGTAAATGTGGTCGTGGAGGAGACACAGTAAAAAACACCCAGCACACACTGTAAATGTGGTCGTGGAGGAGACACAGTAAAAAACATCCACCTCACACTGTAAATGTGGTCGTGGAGGAGACACAGTAAAAAACACCCAGCACACACTGTAAATGTGGTCGTGGAGGAGACACAGTAAAAAACACCCAGCACACACTGTAAATGTGGTCGTGGAGGAGACACAGTAAAAAACATCCACCTCACACTGTAAATGTGGTCGTGGAGGAGACACAGTAAAAAACACCCAGCACACACTGTAAATGTGGTCGTGGAGGAGACACAGTAAAAAACACCCAGCACACACTGTAAATGTGGTCGTGGAGGAGACACAGTAAAAAACACCCTGCACACACTGTAAATGTGGTCGTGGAGGAGACACAGTAAAAAACACCCAGCACACACTGTAAATGTGGTCGTGGAGGAGACACAGTAAAAACACCCAGCACACACTGTAAATGTGGTCGTGGAGGAGACACAGTAAAAAACACCCAGCACACACTGTAAATGTGGTCGTGGAGGAGACACAGTAAAAAACACCCAGCACACACTGTAAATGTGGTCGTGGAGGAGACACAGTAAAAAACACCCAGCACACACTGTAAATGTGGTCGTGGAGGAGACACAGTAAAAAACACCCAGCACACACTGTAAATGTGGTTGTGGAGGAGACACAGTAAAAAACACCCAGCACACACTGTAAATGTGGTCGTGGAGGAGACACAGTAAAAAACACCCAGCACACACTGTAAATGTGGTCGTGGAGGAGACACAGTAAAAAACACCCAGCACACACTGTAAATGTGGTCGTGGAGGAGACACAGTAAAAAACACCCAGCACACACTGTAAATGTGGTCGTGGAGGAGACACAGTAAAAAACACCCAGCACACACTGTAAATGTGGTCGTGGAGGAGACACAGTAAAAAACACCCAGCACACACTGTAAATGTGGTCGTGGAGGAGACACAGTAAAAAACACCCAGCACACACTGTAAATGTGGTCGTGGAGGAGACACAGTAAAAAACACCCAGCACACACTGTAAATGTGGTCGTGGAGGAGACACAGTAAAAAACACCCAGCACACACTGTAAATGTGGTCGTGGAGGAGACACAGTAAAAAACACCCAGCACACACTGTAAATGTGGTCGTGGAGGAGACACAGTAAAAACATCCACCTCACACTGTAAATGTGGTCGTGGAGGAGACACAGTAAAAAACACCCAGCACACACTGTAAATGTGGTCGTGGAGGAGACACAGTAAAAAACACCCAGCACACACTGTAAATGTGGTCGTGGAGGAGACACAGTAAAAAACACCCAGCACACACTGTAAATGTGGTCGTGGAGGAGACACAGTAAAAAACACCCAGCACACACTGTAAATGTGGTCGTGGAGGAGACACAGTAAAAAACACCCAGCACACACTGTAAATGTGGTCGTGGAGGAGACACAGTAAAAAACACCCAGCACACACTGTAAATGTGGTCGTGGAGGAGACACAGTAAAAAACACCCAGCACACACTGTAAATGTGGTCGTGGAGGAGCCACAGTAAAAACATCCACCTCACACTGTAAATGTGGTCGTGGAGGAGACACAGTAAAAAACACCCAGCACACACTGTAAATGTGGTCGTGGAGGAGACACAGTAAAAAACACCCAGCACACACTGTAAATGTGGTCGTGGAGGAGACACAGTAAAAAACACCCAGCACACACTGTAAATGTGGTCGTGGAGGAGACACAGTAAAAAACACCCAGCACACACTGTAAATGTGGTCGTGGAGGAGACACAGTAAAAACATCCACCTCACACTGTAAATGTGGTCGTGGAGGAGACACAGTAAAAAACACCCAGCACACACTGTAAATGTGGTCGTGGAGGAGACACAGTAAAAAACATCCACCTCACACTGTAAATGTGGTCGTGGAGGAGACACAGTAAAAAACACCCAGCACACACTGTAAATGTGGTCGTGGAGGAGACACAGTAAAAAACACCCAGCACACACTGTAAATGTGGTCGTGGAGGAGACACAGTAAAAAACACCCAGCACACACTGTAAATGTGGTCGTGGAGGAGACACAGTAAAAAACACCCAGCACACACTGTAAATGTGGTCGTGGAGGAGACACAGTAAAAAACACCCAGCACACACTGTAAATGTGGTCGTGGAGGAGACACAGTAAAAAACACCCAGCACACACTGTAAATGTGGTC
This sequence comes from Eledone cirrhosa, assembly GCA_964016885.1. NCBI lineage: Eukaryota > Metazoa > Mollusca > Cephalopoda > Octopoda > Eledonidae > Eledone > Eledone cirrhosa. The sequence continues at coordinate 17,303,146 of OZ024757.1, forward strand.
GTGGAGGAGACACAGTAAAAAACACCCAGCACACACTGTAAATGTGGTCGTGGAGGAGACACAGTAAAAAACATCCACCTCACACTGTAAATGTGGTCGTGGAGGAGACACAGTAAAAAACACCCAGCACACACTGTAAATGTGGTCGTGGAGGAGACACAGTAACAAACACCCAGCACACACTGTAAATGTGGTCGTGGAGGAGACACAGTAAAAAACACCCAGCACACACTGTAAATGTGGTCGTGGAGGAGACACAGTAAAAAACATCCACCTCACACTGTAAATGTGGTCGTGGAGGAGACACAGTAAAAAACACCCAGCACACACTGTAAATGTGGTCGTGGAGGAGACACAGTAAAAAACACCCAGCACACACTGTAAATGTGGTCGTGGAGGAGACACAGTAAAAAACATCCACCTCACACTGTAAATGTGGTCGTGGAGGAGACACAGTAAAAAACACCCAGCACACACTGTAAATGTGGTCGTGGAGGAGACACAGTAAAAAACACCCTGCACACACTGTAAATGTGGTCGTGGAGGAGACACAGCAAAAAACACCCAGCACACACTGTAAATGTGGTCGTGGAGGAGACACAGTAAAAAACACCCAGCACACACTGTAAATGTGGTCGTGGAGGAGACACAGTAAAAAACACCCAGCACACACTGTAAATGTGGTCGTGGAGGAGACAGTAAAAAACACCCAGCACACACTGTAAATGTGGTCGTGGAGGAGACACAGTAAAAAACACCCAGCACACACTGTAAATGTGGTCGTTGAGGAGACACAGTAAAAAACATCCAGCACACACTGTAAATGTGGTCGTGGAGGAGACACAGTAAAAAACACCCAGCACACACTGTAAATGTGGTCGTGGAGGAGACACAGTAAAAAACATCCAGCACACACTGTAAATGTGGTCGTGGAGGAGACACAGTAAAAAACACCCAGCACACACTGTAAATGTGGTCGTGGAGGAGACACAGTAAAAAACACCCACCTCACACTGTAAATGTGGTCGTGGAGGAGACACAGTAAAAAACACCCAGCACACACTGTAAATGTGGTCGTGGAGGAGACACAGTAAAAAACACCCAGCACACACTGTAAATGTGGTCGTGGAGGAGACACAGTAAAAAACACCCTGCACACACTGTAAATGTGGTCGTGGAGGAGACACAGTAAAAAACACCCAGCACACACTGTAAATGTGGTCGTGGAGGAGACAGTAAAAAACACCCAGCACACACTGTAAATGTGATCGTGGAGGAGACACAGTAAAAAACACCCAGCACACACTGTAAATGTGGTCGTGGAGGAGACACAGTAAAAAACATCCAGCACACACTGTAAATGTGGTTGGCGTTAGGAAGGGCATCCAGCCATTCGTTAACTCGTGCGCCGATTTTTCGATACTCGATCTTTCTAATATATATATATATATATAAATCACCCTCCTCCCCTTTCATGTTTATTATCATTTTCATTTTCTCATCACACAACCACCATCATCATACGTTTCACAATGAGAGAGGAGAGAAAGAATTCATGAGAAAGGAGAGGAGGATGGAAAGAGGGAAAAAAGGGTAAGACAGGAGAGAGAGAGAGAGAGAGAGAGAGAGAGAGAGAGAGAGAGAGAGAGAATGGAGCTAACGAGAGAAAGAAAGGAAATGAGAAAAAGAGAATGAGAGAGAGAGAGAGTGAGAAAAAGAGGGAGAGAAAAAGAGTGAAAGAAGGAAAATGACAGAGAGAAAGAGAGTGAGCGAAAGAGAAAAAAAGGGTGAAAGAGAGGGTGAGAGATTGAGAGAAAGAGATTGAGAGAGAGAGAGAGAGAAAGAGAAAAAAGAAAGTGAGAGAAATAGAAAAAAAGAAAGAGAGAGAAAGAGGGGGTGAGAGATTCAGAGAAAGAAAGCTAGAGAAAGAGAGTGAGAGAAAGAAAGATAACAAAGGATTGGCGGAAGAATAGAAAAAAAATTTCTGGAGCGACCTTGACCTTTGTACTGAAATGAGTGCGAGGCTGGCTGAATGGTGACGTCACAGAGTGTGTTAATTGATTAGAGACAGCAACATTAGAAGAGCACTTGTCTCTGACGATCACACTGGGTTAGTTCACTCTTTCTCTCTCACAAACATACACACACACAAATATATATATATTTACACACACACATAGATATTTATATATATATATATCTACGGAGCTATTATTTACTCGGACTTTTATTTTCTTATGAAATTTCCGTCTCTCCTTATCTCGTTTTTCTTCGCATCCGACAATAGAGTGGACGGTGTGTGTATGTTTAATTCATTATTATTCTATGTATGAGGGTGTGTCTGTGTGTGCATGTACGTGTGTGAGTGAGTGAGCGAGCATGTATGTATATATGTGCGGGCGGGTTTTGTGTGTGTGTGTGTGAGTGAGTGAGTGAGTGAGTGAGTAATTGATTCCGGAAAGGAAGAACTTGAATCGTTCTATAGTGTTGTTGTTATTATTGTTGTTGTTGTTCCGTTTAGAAGCGAAGTACCGAAGGGGAGGGGTAAAACATGGATGCTGTACCCGAGTTTCCGAAAATAGTTGTCGAGAAGAAACGTGTGTACGAGGCGGAAGAAAGGCAGCAACAATCTCCCCCTCTATCGAGAGACAGTAGTATTGGTGACGGCATCAGTGGTGGTGGTGGTGAGGTGAAGTCACCTTCTTCCTCTTCCATCTGTCAGTATTCAACATGGAAACAGAAACGAAAGCCGAACCATAATGATACTCCGAACAATCTAGTAGGACAGGAGAACCACAGTTATACCAGTGGTACTCAGCAGGGACAGGTGAAATCACCAACCTCTAAATACAGCCCTCATAGCAACGACGGAACATTACCGTCTTCGGGGATGACAAGTCCTATTTCGATTTCGTTAGCGACAACGAACTCTGATGGCAGCCGTGATACGGGAGAGAAGTTGGTCGATGACGATCGCATCATACCAGTGCACGATAACCCGTTTTTTGTAAAAGACGGTAGGAGAAGTCTAGACAGAAGGGATATGAATGGCTCGTTGGATTACCATAATGACTATATTGTCAACAACCGCCAGGACATATCAAATTTCCGAGACGACACGGATATGGAGTACCATCCTGGATCCGGATTTGTTAGCCGTTTAAAGGATAAATTCTCATCATTAGGTACCAGAGGAGACGTGACTGTGCTTCACCCGAAAAGATCTTCTAGTTTCGAAAATCTCTTGGACGGTAGATCGAAATCACATCCATATAATGGTGGGGACTTAGGTCTGACGGACACAAGGCGGAAATTCCGAGATAACCGCGCTGTGAGCGTTGAAAATTTGAACCATACCATGGATAAAAGTTCTACTTCTCCAAACCTGGTGCTCGATTTAAAATTAGCGAAAGAAGGAAGTTCCGACATTGGCAGCGGCTTTAAGAACACAATGAAAGAACGAGAAATTGTAGTGATTGAGAAAAGTCCCACTATTTCAGCGTTTGCTCAGTCTCCAGTTTTTGATGTTAAACCTCATATTAGCGTTATTTCTGCAGCCAATGATGAAAGCAAGAATGTAGATGAATTACCTAAGCCCAATACTGTTTCATCTTTTCGAAGTTTATTTGAGAATTCTGCTAACAATGATATAGCGGTGACCAGGCCTAAGGGCAAGGCACCCGTCGCTCCCGGGAAACCTGTAAATAATACACCGGATACATTAATATCACCTAAAAAGGAAAAAGTGGCCCCTGTTGTACCTAAACTAGCACCTCCCCCGAAAGAAAGAAATAGTGAAGCCCTTGTCAAAAAACCCGAAGTTGCAAAACGTTCGGTGTTTGACCAGAAAAATTCCGGAATCGCTGAAAATAACTCAAGTTCTTTTGTGAAGGACAGTTCCAGTGTTAAGGTAACTGCTAAGCAGACGGCACCGAAATTGCCTCTAGCATCACCCGTTTCACCTTCACCCACTCTAGAGACATCATCCTCACAGATTAATCAAGTATCAAACACCAAGAAAGTGGCACCAACACCACCTGGCGAAAATGACCACTCGGTGTCGGAAAGTAAAGAGAACACAAAACCGTCTTGTGATACAAATACAAATGCTGAATTTAATAACCGCGGGCTCCCTTCGATTTTGATGAGAAAAGCCACCGATGATTCCGGGGAACTTGGTCAGGTGGTTCTGCGGAAGGTGAAACCTAGGATATTGGAAGAAGATGACGAACTTAAAGGTAGGATTACTTATTATCCAGCTGGTCTTAGCAAAACGACGAATAATTCTACGTCTTCCGATGAACCGACTCCAAAGATGATGCACCCACCTCTTGTGACAAATATCCGAGGTTTCGATGCCACCGATCTATGGGGTGAAGATGACGACGAGGAGGCTGATGATGAGGCCGTATCTATAGACGGAGAGGTGATAGAGAAAGATGTAGAAGATAACAACCGACACATCATCATAACTGACTCTATGTTTAGAAAAACTGGCAATGTCGACAGTTTGCCTCATTTGGATTTATCACATATTACCAATGACACTAACCAGGAATACCAGGAAGGCTACATTCCTTCGAAAATTGGACCTTGTAAGATACAGTTCATTGGAGCTGATGTCAAACTAGATAGAAGCTGTATAATAAAGAACAAAACACAAAAGGTAAGTGATGGAGGGCTTGAAAAACCCCCGCTTTCGTTATGTTTATCTTTTCTTTTCTCTCACATACACACATGATCTCTCTCATATATTTACACACATGATCTTTCTCAAATATGTATACACACACCCCATCTCTCTCTCTTATACATACATAATCTCACTTTCTCATACACATACCCCTCTCTCAAACACACACACATATATATATATACATACATAAAATGTAATGTATGTTCGGTGAAATATTTCAGTGAAATATTTCAGTGAAAATCAATTTAATGCTTATTTAATACAGCCTTATATGTTTAGTGATGTTTCTTATACATGAATATAACGCAGAGCAAAGCTGAGTAAATTGCCGGATTAAACACACTTCCGCATTCAATTATGCCCCTTTATTTTCAGGTCGATTTTTTTCGTTCGATCTCTCCAATAACCATTCTATAAATATCAGTGTTTAAGGTTTCCCCTTTCCTATATAGTGTTGTAGTAGCTTTGGTGCAGTTGAAGAAACATCATCGTTGTGGTCAAATATGAATGTTTAGCCCTTGGTCGACCAAGCTGCAGTAGATCTATGATCAAATACGGTCCAGTCGTGACCATCTCGCCATTTTTGTACATCACCGACTACATTTTCCAATGTATTTGTCTTTATTTAAGATGATATGTTATAATTTGAAGGAGATATTTCACGTTATGTGTTCAAATCCCGCTTTGGTAACGTCTTTATCTTTCATCCTTTTCCGGTGGGGGTCGATAAAGTACTAGTAAATAACTGGGTCTATATAATAAACTTTCTCCCTTCCCCCCTCAATTTGCTGGCCTTGTGCCTAAATTAGAAATCGTTATTTGAGGGTGATATTGGTTGCTATTTCTAACAAATCTAGTGATTACGTGGATGCTCTCTGTGTGAGGCGTTTTGTTTTCAGTGAGGTTTCGAGCTGCTACAACCTGGCTTCATTTAGGTGGTTAATGACATACGAAAAGGCATGAAGGCCACCTAGTTATCCCATCAAAAATTAATGAACAGATTTCGTAGCAGTGAGGTTTCAAATAGTCACAACCTGGCTTCATTTTGGTTGTTGATGGAGCACGGAAAGGCATGAAGGCCACTCAACTAGCCTATCAGAACTAAAAGACATTTCAGACAAAACAAATATGCTGTCTTGCTGGAAAATGCGACATTTGTCACTTCCTGTTCGTCCTGTATCACCGTCTTGCAATGATGACGGCTCTCCTACAAAAATCACTGGCCGTTTGACATTAACTATTATAATCATTCAGATAATTAGGACCCGAGTGATTATAATTACCTATAATTAAATCTTATTCGTGACTCACACACTCACACACACATACATACACCGCTCTCTTACTATTTATTTCAACATATACCAACCAACTAGAGTGGGAGTGTTTCTAAATGGTCGTCTGGTCTGCTGAAAATAGCAGCCAGACATGTCTCTCTTACAAGTCCCCCACACACACACACATATATATATTCACATACACATATATAAATACACACATGCACTCACAAACTAACACCCCTCTCACTATTTATCTCAACAACTAATCGTCTGGTCCTGCTGAAAATAGCAGCTAGCCATGCCTCTCTTGCAAGTCACACACATACACAGAACTAAAAACTAACACACTTACTATTTATCTCAACATTAGATCAACTAGAGTGGGAGTGTTTTTATCTGGTCGTCTGATCTGCTGAAAATAGCAGCCAGTCATACCTCTTTTGCAAATCACACACGCACAACAACAACCTACTACACCCATCGTGTTGAAAGAAAGAAAGAGGAAGTGTATATGAAATAAAAATAGTCCAAGATACTCCAACCTCCCTTGTGTTTGTAGTAGGTTAAACAGAAACCAGGATATTTGTGGATATTTGTTCATCATGCCTTCTAATTTCGTGTTGATAATGACTAATTATCAAACAGGATAATGTCAGATTGTGTTTATATATCGGAGACGTAATGTCATTTCTACCACCAGGAATCGTGGCAGAGATAAATAGATATTCAAATAAATATTTAAATAAATAAATAGATAAATATATAATTTAATATCCGCCCCACTCTGAAAAAAAAAGTCGGAGTGGTTACGACTGGAATGTCTTTGATGGTACAGAGGCCTATTTGACCCTACAGGATCGACAACCTGGGGTTAAAGCAACCACACCAACAACCAGAACAGTTAAACAACAACCTTAATATGAAAGAAAGCAAAATAATTATTAAAATAATGCTATTTTCTTTAAAGTTAACTAACATCTTCCAAGTCCGAAACAAGCTGTCGTCAGATTTCTGTCGATAGAGGGTTGTATTCGACCCAAAGGTTGGTAAGATACTTCAGACAATAACCACGAGTTATTGTGATTATATTATAGCTTTTTAGACCCAGATCAACCCTGTATATGGAAAATCCCAGTTTTTTTAAGGGTTATCAATGGTTACATTGTCTAATATGATCTCAAATCGTCTTTATAAAAACACGATAGGGTGGGATTTGAGATATTGGGTGGCTATATATATATATATATATATAATATATGTATGTGTATATATATATATATATACACACTCTCTCTCTCCATATATATGCATATATATAATAACATATATATTAGTATATATATATATATATATATATATATATATATATATATATATATAATATATGTATGTGTATATATATATACACACTCTCTCTCTCCATATATATGCATATATATAATAACTTATATATTAGTATATATATATATATATATAAGAGTATTGTATGGATATTTGCAGTAGTGTATTGTGTGGTAAATCACTCACACCCTTCCCTCCATTTCACACAAAAACAACACATGACCCATCGCCACACACACACAGACACACACACATATCTATATATACATATAGACTCTCATACAGGTTTTTTTTATTAACAAAGGCAGAAAAAGTACTCAATACATGCTGTAGAGAGTATAATATATATATATATATATATATATATATATATATATATATATATATATATATATATATATATATATAAATGAATATATTATATATATATATATCTGTTATTTTAATATATATATATATATATATATATATATATAT
>OZ024757.1:17318439-17323439 GCA_964016885.1 Eledone cirrhosa
TTCTACAGCTGGATATCTTTCCTAACACCAACCATTTCACAGCATATGCTGGGTGCTTTTATTGTGTAGATCACCAGCACTAGGGAGGCAGTCATGTTCTTAAAGGGTCCTCTCAACCCTTTATTTGGCAAGCTTTCTATGGTTGGGTGCCCTTCCTATCACCAACCACTTAACAGCATATATTAGGTGCTTTTATATTACATGCATACACATATATATACTAGCATAGTACCCATCAAAAAATGACAGGGTTTATAGTAAAAAGATTATTTGATTTACTAATTATTTGATGACATTCTTTATAAAGATGTTTGAATTCTGGATTATCCTTGATCTCCCTCTTGTTACTCCAGCTATCGCCATATTTAGTTTTACATTCATTTATATCAATTGCAGTAATTTTTTTTCATATATTCTTTAATCCTTATCAAATATATATTGATTAAATTACAATGACCCTTTTCCTCAGGAGCACAGAGAGAGGGTGCTCCCATGAACTTTCATCTTTCTCACCTACAGTCTGATGTAGAGTGAAGGCCCATTCACACAGGCCATTCTCCCCACTTTCACCCATCTTTTATAAAAACGGTTGGGGTGCAGCACCTCTCTCCCCATCCTGATCCTTCTTCCGAAATGATATCGGAAGAAACGGACCAGATAAACAAATAGATAGGTAGATAGATAGATAGATAGACAGACAGATGGGTAAGCAGACAATAAGACTAATACACAAATGGACAACACCCTAGGTAGATAGATAGATAGATTTCTTTATTAGCCACAAGGGCGCAACAAGAAAAGGGGACAATACAAAGACATGCTGGGGATTTTACATACAGTCGTGTAAAAAATATAAAAGCAAACAATTACAACAATCGAAATCCCCAATACGGGGGGAGGCGCCACAAATGGGTTGTTTAATACCCCGTCGATAGAACAACCCTCAACTCCAGGAGCGTGTTGTGCAAGTGCTCCTTTCTTCCTTTTGCTCTCTTCCTCAACCTACAGGCTTATAAACAGAGAAGGCCCAATCACTCGGGCCATTTTCGCTTCATTCACCCACCTTTCAGTAAATTTACTGGGGTGCAGTGCCTCTCTTTCCACCCTGATTCTCCTTCTAAAGTGATACTTAAAGAAGGGAATCAATTGTTGTCCGGAGAGAAAGGCATCAGTCCTCAGTCCTCTCAACCTCGTCCACCATAAATAGATAGGTAGATAGATAGATAGATTTCTTTATTAGCCACAAGGGCGCAACAAGAAAAGGGGACAATACAAAGACATGCCGGGGATTTTACATACAGTCGTGTAAAAAATATAAAAACAAACAATAGATAGATAGGTAGATAGATAGATAGATAGGTAGATAGATAGATAGATAGGTAGGTAGATATACAAGCAGACAGACAATTAGGAAGATAGACAGACTGATAGATAGAAAGATAGACTGACAGACAGCACCTAGATAGACAGAGAGATGTTTTTATACTCTAAAGAGATAGATATAGATAACTGCTGTGATATCTGTGAAACATCAACAGGGCTGTTGTCTTCCTTGTTCTTGTAAACTGATACACACACACACACATACATACACTCACACACACATATACATGCATTCACACACACACATATACATGCGCTCACCCACACACACACATATACATACACTCACACACACATATACATGCATTCACACACACACATATACATGCGCTCACCCACACACACACATATACATGCACTCACACACACACACATACATGCACTCACACACATACATATTCATGCACTCACACACACATATACATGCACTCACACACACATATACATACACTCACACACACATATACATGCGCTCACACTCACATATACATATACATGCACTCACACACACATATATACATGCGCTCACCCACACACACACATATACATGCACTCACACACACATATATACATGCGCTCACCCACACACACACATATACATACACTCACACACACATATACATATACATGCACTCACACACACATATATACATGCACTCACCCCCACACACATACATACATGCACTCACACACACACATACATGTGCTCACACTCACATATACATGCACTCACACGCACATATACATGCGCTCACACACACATATACATACACTCACACGCACATATACATGCACTCACACACATATACATACACTCACACACATACATACACACACACACACATACATGCACTCACACACACACACATACATGTGCTCACACTCACATATACATGCACTCACACGCACATATACATGCGCTCACACACACATATACATACACTCACACGCACATATACATGCACTCACACACATATACATACACTCACACACACACACACACATATACATACACACACACACACATACATGCACTCACACACACACACATACATGTGCTCACACTCACATATACATGCACTCACACGCACATATACATGCACTCACACACACATATACATACACTCACACACACATATACATACACTCACACACACATATACATGCACTCACACACACATATACATGCACTCACACACACATATACATGCACTCATACACACATACATGTGCTCACACACACACACATATACATGCACTCACACACCTACATACACTCACACACACACACATATACATACACACACACACATACATGCGCTCACACACATATACATGCACTCACACATACATATACATACACTCACACACACATATACATGCACTCACACACACATATACATGCACTCACACACACATATACATGCACTCACACACACATATACATACACTCACACACACACATACATATACATGCACTCACACATACATATACATGCACTCACACACACATATACATGCACTCACACACGCATATACATGCACTCACACACACATATACATGTGCTCACACACATATACATGCACTCACACACACACATATATACATGCGCTCACACACACACACATAGATGCACTCACACACACACACACATACATGTGCTCATACGCACATATACATGCACTCACACACACATATATACATGCGCTCACACACACACACATAGATTCACTCACACACACACACACATATACATGTGCTCACACACACATATACATGCACTCACAAACACATATACATGCACTCACACACACATATACATGTGCTCACACACACATATACATGCTCTCACACACACACACATATACATGCGCTCACACACACATATACATGCACTCACACACACACACATATAGATGCACTCACACACACACATATATACATGCGCTCACACACACGCACATATAGATGCACTCACACACACACACATACATGTGCTCACACACACATATACATGCACTCACACACACACATATACATGCGCTCACCCACACACACACATATACATGCGCTCACCCACACACACACATATACATACACTCACACACACATATACATGCACTCACACACACACACATATATACATGCACTCACACACACACACATATACATGCGCTCACCCACACACACACATATACATACACTCACACACACATATACATGCACTCACACACACACACACATATATACATGCACTCACACACACACACATATACATGCGCTCACACACACACACACACATACATGCACTCACACACACACATATACATGCACTCACACACACACACATATACATGCGCTCACACACACACACACATATACATGCACTCACAAACACATATACATGCACTCACACACATATACATGTGCTCACAAACACATATACATGCACTCACACGCACATATACATGCACTCACACACACACATATACATGCGCTCACACACACACACACATATACATGCGCTCACCCACACACACACATATACATGCGCTCACACACACATTGTTTACTGTCATGTTCTGGCTAGGTGGATATATCCTGTCAACTCTATGTGAGAGAGTAAGAGAGGAAGGTTTTGTAGAAATTAGATATTTTAACTACATGTTTTTTAAAGCTTTTTACAATTTGTTGGACACCAGGTCAGAACACAGAGGAGCCAAACTCCCACTGTCATTGCCTCCATCTCACTTGCCCTCCCCATCTCTAACTATTATGAGCAAATGGGGTCCCATGTGCTGGCCGCCCTACGGCCACGATGGATAGAATGGAGAAGGCTTTTCCCTGGTGGATGGTAAGGAAGATGCGCTGGAAGAACCATAGAGGAAGATACCAAAGCATATATGAACACCACTTTTTCTTAGTCTAAAATGGCTGTCACATACATGATCAGGAATTTTATGATACACTACTGGATCATTTCTGTCTGTCTCAGGACTTTATATAGAGTCAGTGTGATATAGTAAGACAGTTTTTTGAGTAACCCTTGCAGGACTTTATACAGGATTAGGTTAATTTACTGAGGAACCCACCCTTGTAGGATCTTATATTGGGTCAGTGTGATTTAGTAACATAATTTACTGTGTAGAATCATTGAATGTATATATACATATTTTTATAACCTAGTGGTAAGGTTGTTGGATTTATGATCGTAATGTTGTGGGTTCGATACTTGTACTGGGTTGTATGTTGTGTTCTTGAGCCAAAACATTTCATTTCATGTTACTCCAGTATACTCGGCTGAAAATGAGTACTAGCAATGGCTGGGGGTTTGACCCTGCGATGTACTAGCATCCTGTCCGCACCCAGCACTCACTGTAAAGTGGTCATGGAGGTGCCACGGCAAAAAAGCACCCAGCACTCACTGTAAAGTGGTCGCGGAGGTGCCACGGCAAAAAAGCACCCAGCACTCACTGCAAAAAAGCACCCAGCACTCACTGTAAAGTGGTCATGGAGGTGCCACGGCAAAAAAGCACCCAGCACTCACTGTAAAGTGGTCATGGAGGTGCCACGGCAAAAAAGCACTCAGCACTCACTGCAAAGTGGTCGCGGAGGT
>OZ024757.1:17338439-17373439 GCA_964016885.1 Eledone cirrhosa
GAGCTCAGCAAATTGATAAAAGAATTGTTAGAGTCATGGAGAAGATACAAATGCTTGCATTGCAGAGCTCAGCAAATTGATAAAAGAATTGTTAGAGTGCTGGAGAAGATACAAATGCTTGCATTGCAAGGCTCTGATTTCTGAGTTCAAATCCCTCCAAGGTCAATTTTTATCTTACTATATGTGTATGGTCCTGTAATTCCTGAGTTGTAGGGGTGCTGTATTGACATATGGTGTTTCTTGGGCATTTGGCAGTACCGGTAGAAGGTCGGACGCCATGCTTTCCAGCATAGTTATGTCCCTTTACGGTCTGAGTTCAAATCCCACCGCGGTTAACTTTGTCTTTCATCCTTACGGGGTCAATAAAATAAAGTACCAGTAATGCACTGGGGTAATTGCTGGCCTTGTGCCAAAAGTAGAAACAATTATTAAGCCTGGTGGGGGCCCATCCCTCTCCATTTCAAAGTACAGCAGGTTTCTTCCAGAGAAAGATGGAAAGTGAGAGAGAGGAAATGAGAAAGAAATATAGAGGAAGAATCAACCCCAGTACTAGACTGGTACTTTTTTTATCAACCTCGAAAGGATGAAAGGCAAAGTTGACCTCGGCGGGATTTGAACTCAGACCATAAAGGACCGTAACCCTTTGCTTGCAAAGCATGGCGTCCGACCCTCTACCGATACTGCCAATCCACAAATTAATAATTGTTTCTACTTTAGGCACAAGGCCAGCAATTAACCAGTTCATTACTGGTACTTTATTTTATCGACCCCGTAAGGATGAAAGCAAAGTTGACCTCGGTGGGATTTGAGCTTCGAGAGCAGAGAGCCGGAATAAATACCATAAAGCATTCTATCAGACGTTCTAGCGACTCTGCCAATTTGCTGTAGATTAATATAAAATACTAGTCCAGATTAGTGGATTGGCAGAATCAGTAGAGTATTGACTGATATGCTTTGTGATACTTTTGCTGGTTCTTTACATTCTGAGTTCAAATCCTTCTAAGGAAAACTGTGTCTTTTATCTTTCCATGGTCATCATCATCATCATCATCATCAACGTTTAACGTCCGTGTTCCACGCTTGCATGGGTTTGGATGGGGGTTTTCCCACTTGAGGCAAGAGTGGTTGTCTTGCTCGCATAGGACTGTCTGGCAGGGTTTTCTACAGCTGGATGCCCTTCCTAACACCAACCACATTTACAGTGTGGGGCTGGGAGGTTTTTACCGTGTTGCCTACACGGCCACATTACAGCGTGGACTGTCTGGCGGGTTTTCTACAGCTGGATGCCCTTCCTAACACCAACCACATTTACAGTGTGGGGCTGGGAGGTTTTTACCGTGTTGCCTACACGGCCACATTACAGCGTGGACTGTCTGGCAGGTTTTCTACAGCTGGATGCCCTTCCTCACACCAACCACATTTACAGTGTGGGGCTGGGAGGTTTTTACCGTGTTGCCTACACGGCCACATTACAGCGTGGACTGTCTGGCGGGTTTTCTACAGCTGGATGCCCTTCCTAACACCAACCACATTTACAGTGTGGGGCTGGGAGGTTTTTACCGTGTTGCCTACACGGCCACATTACAGCGTGGACTGTCTGGCAGGTTTTCTACGGCTGGATGCCCTACCTAACACCAACCACATTTACAGTGTGGGGTTGGGAGGTTTTTACCGTGTTGCCTACACGGCCACATTACAGCGTGGACTGTCTGGCAGGTTTTCTACAGCTGGATGCCCTTCCTAACACCAACCACATTTACAGTGTGGGGAAAGTCAAATACCAGTCCATATATACATAAATATACATTTAACACTCACTCTTTGATCACCAACAACTTTACAGAGCGTACGAGGTGCACTTTATCATGACACCTGTTCTAGTGAGGTTGTCATACACACACGCACACACATTCTATTTCACATATGATGATATACCTATACTACTGAGGTTGTCATACACATTCACACACACATTATCTCTCTCTCACACACACGCATTCTCTCTCTCTCTCACACACATACTCTCTCTCTCTCTCTCTCTCACACACATATACTCTCTCACGCACACACACACACATATTCTCACACACATTGTATTTCACAAACACACACACACACAACCAATAATAATAATAATACTCTAGTTTTCATTAAAAGGAATGTCTGTATTTTCATTTAATCTGAATTTTATGTGAGCAGCAAAAAGCATTTATATTTGAATCTCTTTCAATGTGTTGACAAATATTTCAACAATTTCTCTCTTTCTTGAAATAAACCTGTAATATATGTGTGAAATATTACTGTGAAATATATATTGGTTTAGTTGAGCTTGTCTCACTTTGTCTCTTTCTGTTTCTATATAAATATATCTATAATATGTGTGTGAAGTGTTACTGTGAAAAATATAGCACATCAGTTGACTGTCTGTGTGTTAATCTCTCTCTTTCTTGAAATATATTTAATATATGTGTGAAGTATTACTGTGAAAAATATAGTAGATCAGTTGAGCTTGTGTCTGTCTGTTGATCTCCCTCTCTCTCTTTCTCTCTCTTTCTCGTAATATATCTGTAATATGTGTGTGAAGTATTACTATGAAAAATATAGTAGATCAGTTGAGCTTGTGTCTGTCTGACTGTCTGTCTGTTAATCTCCCCCCCTCTCTCTCTCTTTCTCTAAATATATCTGTAATATGTGTGTGAAGTATTACTGTGAAAAATATAGTAGATCAGTTGAGCTTGTATCTGTCTGACTGTCTGTCTGTTGATCTCCCTCTCTCTCTCTCTGTTTCTCTAAATATATCTGTAATATGTGTGTGAAGTATTACTGTGAAAAATATAGTAGATCAGTTGAGCTTGTGTCTGTCTGTCTGTTGATATCCCTCTCTCTCTTTCTCGTAATATATCTGTAATATGTGTGTGAAGTATTACTGTGAAAAATATAGCACATCAGTTGAGCTTGTATCTGTCTGACTGTCTGTCTGTTGATCTCCCTCTCTCTCTCTCTCTTTCTCGTAATATATCTGTTATATGTGTGTGAAGTATTACTGTGAAAAATATAGCACATCAGTTGAGCTTGTGTCTGTCTGACTGTCTGTCTGTTGATCTCCCTCTCTCTCTTTCTCTCTCTTTCTCGTAATATATCTAATATATGTGTGAAGTATTACTGTGAAAAATATAGCACATCAGTTGAGCTTGTGTCTGTCTGACTGTCTGTCTGTTGATCTCCCTCTCTCTCTCTTTCTCTAAATATATCTGTAATATGTGTGTGAAGTATTACTGTGAAAAATATAGTAGATCAGTTGAGCTTCTGTCTGTCTGTATGTCTGTCTGTCTGTCTGTCGATCTCTCTCTCTCTCTAAATCTATATAACATATGTATGAAAAACTGATAGTTCACTTGATTCATTCTGTCTGCCTGGCTGTCTGTCTGTGTCTCTGTCTCTAGTCTCTCTCTTTCTCTAATTCTTCTGTCCTTTCCATTTTCTCTCTCTCAATCTCTTTGTCTTTTTCTATCTCTTACTCTATTTCTCTCTCTCTGATTTATCTACTATCTCTCTCTTTGGACTCTCTCTCTCTCTTTCTCTGCTTTCTCTTGTCTCTCTCTCCCTCTCCAGTCTATCTTTCACCTCTCATCACTGGAGAGTTAACATTGTACCTGTCTGACTAGTAACAGCTATCACAATCTCTGATTTGTGACCTATATATATATTTATATATATATATATATGTGTGTGTGTGTGTGAGTAGTGTGTGTGTGCCTGTGTGTGTATATGTATGTTTGTGTGTGTGTATATGTATATATATATATATATATATATGTGTGTGTGTGTATATATATGTGTGTGTGCGTGTGTGTGTATATATATGTGTGTGTGCCTGTGTGTGTATATATATGTGTGTGTGCCTGTGTATGTATATATATATATGTGTGTGTGTGTGTATATATATGTGTGCCTGTGTGTGTATATGTATATGTGTGTGTGTATATATATATTTATATATGTGTGTGTCATCATCATCAACATTTAATGTCCATTTTTCCACACTAACAAGAGTTAGTGAGTTGTCCTGTTGTGAGACAAGTCAGGTCAGGTGACCATGTTTTGCTCATAGAGAAGTGATTCTGGCATGGTTTTCTACAGCTGGATGCCCTTCCTAATGCCAACCACATTACACTATGGACTGGGTACTTTTTGTTGTAACACCTACGTGATCACATTACACTGTGGACTGGGTGCTTTCTGCCATGACACCTACATGACCACTTTACAGTGTGGGGTGGGCACTTTTTGTCATGTCACCAACACAACCACTGTACAGTGTGAACTGGAGAGTTGGGTGGGGGGAGATGCAATAAGGTTTGGTGAGGTAGATCTAGGGATGGGTGAGGGGTGGGGAACATGTGTATGTATATATATGTATATATATATATATATATATGTATATATATATTTATATATATATATGTATATATATATTTATATATATATATGTATATATATATATATATATTTATATATATATATATATATATATGTATATATATATATTTATATTTATATATGTATATATATATATATATGTATATATATATTTATATATATATATATATATATATATATATTATATATTTATATATATATATATATATATATATATATATATATATATATATATTTATATATATATATATATATATATATATATATATATATATATATATATATATATATTATATATTTATATATATATATATATATATTATATATTTATATATATATATATATATATATATATTTATATATATGTATTTATATATATATATTTATATATATATATTTATATATATATATTTATATATATATATTTATATATATATATATATATATTTATATATATATATATATATATATTTATATATATATATTTATATATATATATGTATATATATATATATATATATATTTATATATATATATATATATATATATATATATATATGTATATATATATTTATATATATATATGTATATATATATTTATATATATGTATGTATATATATATATATATATATACATACATGTCTCATGGTCAGGTCGTCGGCAACCCTGCAGGATGAAATACAAGACCCGGCAAAGGGCGGAAGAACTAAGCAGAGTCAACGGCCATCCAAATAGAACTTCATTTTTTTTTTTTTTTCACCTGGTAGTGAAAGGCCCCCCCCCCCCCCCCCCCCCCCCAGTTGTCACAACACTTTTCTAGGAGAGGGAAACTCTGAAATAAAACCTGCGGCTTTGGAAGCATCCGATGATGTTGACCAGTTCTTCTCTTTGGGTAGTGTCTTCGATGATCAGAAAGTGGGATTGGTCAAGTGCAAGGCCTTTCCCCATTTAAAAACACCTTCAAAGCACAGGCATTGCTTGTTCAGGATCTGTTACAGGTTTGTGTGGCTGGCCGTAGCCTAAAAGTGCACCAAACTCTATAATCCTCCAAACAACTTCAGTACTCTTAGCAGAGTTTGCAGCCACCATATATATATATGTGTGTGTGTGTGTGTGTATGCACGCATATGTGCGCACATATATTTTATGATTATTTTGTGGTACAAAAACTGAATTTATCTGGTGTTTGGAACATAACTTAACAGAGCTTTTTACATAAAATTATGATGGAAAGTTTTTTAGATAAATATTTTAAACACTTTAACCATATTTTTTACCATATTTTTAATGAAAGACAATGCATATTATTTTGAAATAATTTTGAAAATAATCAAGATTTTTGAAGGATTTACTAATTTAACTGACTTTCCCATTATTACACTGGTATCTGTTATCATAACTTAACAAAGGTTTTTACATAAAATTAGATAAAATGTAAACACTTTAAAATAACCACCACCACCCTACACCAAAATATATTCTCACATACTCCCGTTCACACAGATACATACACATACACACATACTCACACACACATACACATGCACATACAACACACACCACAAACACACTTTGACATGTACATACACACATTGATAAGTTGAACTCAAACACACACACACATATATATATATTTCTCTATTCACACACACACACACACATTTGTCTATTCACACACACATACATATCTGTCTATTCACACGCATACACACACATTTGTCTATTCACACACACATAAATTTGTCTATTCACACACACACGCATATCTATCTATTCGCACACACGCATGTTTATTCATACACACACACACTTATCTGTCTATTCACACACACACACACACACATATCTATCTATTTACACACACACAAATCTGTCTATTCACACACACACACTTATATATGTCTATTCACACACACACATACACATATCTATCTATTCAGACACACACACACACACACACACACACACACACACACATCTATCTACACACACATACCTATCTATTCACACACACACACACATATCTGTCTATTTACACACACACACACATATCTGTCTATTCACACACACACACACACACATACATATATGTCTATTTACACACACACACACACACATATCTGTCTATTCACACCCACACACACACAGACATCTGTCTATTCACACACACACACATATCTGTATATTCACACACACATATCTATCTATATACACACACACATATCTATCTATCTATACACATACAGTAGCAATTATAACCCCACCTTATATAAATCCCTCATTCACCACACCATAACAACATCCGCCACACTTTATATATAATGTCATAACCAACAGATAAAAAATTCCATGATATTTTGTGAATCTGTCAAATGTCACATCAGGAATTATAATTATTCTCATTTCATTTATCACTCTTACACATCTGAAATTATAATTATTATTATTCCATTTGTCTCTCCTTCACATCTGGAATTATAGTTATTATTATTCCATTTGTCTCTCCTACACATCTGAAATTATAATTATTATTATTTCATTTGTCTCTCCTACACATCTGAAATTATAATTATTATTATTCCGTTTGTCTCTCCTACACATCTGAAATTATAATTATTATTATTCCATTTGTCTCTCCTTCACATCTGGAATTATAATTATTATTATTCCATTTGTCTCTCCTACACATCTGGAATTATAATTATTATTATTCCATTTGTCTCTCCTTCACATCTGGAATTATAATTATTATTATTCCATTTGTCTCTCCTACACATCTGAAATTATAATTATTATTATTTCATTTGTCTCTCCTCCACATCTGAAATTATAATTATTATTATTTAATTTGTCTCTCCTACACATCTGAAATTATAATTATTATTATTTCATTTGGCGGTGGATTGGCAGTATCGGTAGAGGGTCGGACGCCATGCTTTCCAGCATAGTTACGTCCCTTTACCATCTGAGTTCAAATCCCGCCGAGGTTGACTTTGCCTTTCATCCTTACCGGGTCGATAAAATAAAGTACCAGTAATACACTGGTTAATTGCTGGCCTTGTGCCTAAAGTAGAAACAATTATTATTTCATTTGTCTCTCCTACACATCTGAAATTATAATTATTTCATTTGTCCCTCCTACACATCTGAAATTATAATTATTATTATTTCATTTATCTCCCTTGTATAAAATAATTTCTGCAAAATATTCTTTTGTTCATCCATTATTGAAAAAGGAGGCGGTGGATTGGCAGTATCGGTAGAGGGTCGGACGGCATGCTTTCCAGCATAGTTACGTCCCTTTACGATCTGAGTTCAAATCCCGCCGAGGTTGACTTTGCCTTTCATCCTTACGGGGTCGATAAAATAAAGTACCAGTAATGCACTGGGTAATTGCTGGCCTTGTGCCTAAAGTAGAAACAATTATTGAAAAAGGAGGCATTGGATTTTCAGAGTGATCTGAGTGAATGTGTTGGTTTTTCTGTTATAGGTGTGGCCTGTAACAACAGGAACCTTGTGGAAGGCCAGCTAAACCTACATAGATGTGACCTGTAACAACAGGAACCTTGTGGAAGGCCAGCTAAACCTACATAGATGTGACCTGTAACAACAGGAACCTTGTGGAAGGCCAGCTAAACCTACATAGATGTGGCCTGTAACAACAGGAACCTTGTGGAAGGCCAGCTAAACCTACATAGGTGTGGCCTGTAACAACAGGAACCTTGTGGAAGGCCAGCTAAACCTACATAGGTGTGGCCTGTAACAACAGGAACCTTGTGGAAGGCCAGCTAAACCTACATAGATGTGAACTGTAACAACAGGAACCTTGTGGAAGGCCAGATAAACCTACATAGGTGTGACCTGTAACAACAGGAACCTTGTGGAAGGCCAGCTAAACCTACATAGATGTGGCCTGTAACAACAGGAACCTTGTGGAAGGCCAGCTAAACCTACATAGATGTGGCCTGTAACAACAGGAACCTTGTGGAAGGCCAGCTAAACCTACATAGGTGTGGTCTGTAACAACAGGAACCTTGTGGAAGGCCAGCTAAACCTACATAGGTGTGGCCTGTAACAACAGGAACCTTGTGGAAGGCCAGCTAAACCTACATAGATGTGGCCTGTAACAACAGGAACCTTGTGGAAGGCCAGCTAAACCTACATAGATGTGGCCTGTAACAACAGGAACCTTGTGGAAGGCCAGCTAAACCTACATAGGTGTGGCCTGTAACAACAGGAACCTTGTGGAAGGCCAGCTAAACCTACATAGGTGTGGTCTGTAACAACAGGAACCTTGTGGAAGGCCAGCTAAACCTACATAGATGTGGCCTGTAACAACAGGAACCTTGTGGAAGGCCAGCTAAACCTACATAGATGTGGCCTGTAACAACAGGAACCTTGTGGAAGGCCAGCTAAACCTACATAGATGTGAACTGTAACAACAGGAACCTTGTGGAAGGCCAGCTAAACCTACATAGATGTGAACTGTAACAACAGGAACCTTGTGGAAGGCCAGCTAAACCTACATAGATGTGGCCTGTAACAACAGGAACCTTGTGGAAGGCCAGCTAAACCTACATAGATGTGAACTGTAACAACAGGAACCTTGTGGAAGGCCAGCTAAACCTACATAGATGTGGCCTGTAACAACAGGAACCTTGTGGAAGGCCAGCTAAACCTACATAGGTGTGACCTGTAACAACAGGAACCTTGTGGAAGGCCAGCTAAACCTACATAGGTGTGACCTGTAACAACAGGAACCTTGTGGAAGGCCAGCTAAACCTACAGAGGTGTGACCTGTAACAACAGGAACCTTGTGGAAGGCCAGCTAAACCTACATAGATGTGGCCTGTAACAACAGGAACCTTGTGGAAGGCCAGCTAAACCTACATAGGTGTGGCCTGTAACAACAGGAACCTTGTGGAAGGCCAGCTAAACCTACATAGATGTGGCCTGTAACAACAGGAACCTTGTGGAAGGCCAGCTAAACCTACATAGGTGTGGCCTGTAACAACAGGAACCTTGTGGAAGGCCAGCTAAACCTACATAGATGTGGCCTGTAACAACAGGAACCTTGTGGAAGGCCAGCTAAACCTACATAGGTGTGGCCTGTAACAACAGGAACCTTGTGGAAGGCCAGCTAAACCTACAT
This sequence comes from Eledone cirrhosa, assembly GCA_964016885.1. NCBI lineage: Eukaryota > Metazoa > Mollusca > Cephalopoda > Octopoda > Eledonidae > Eledone > Eledone cirrhosa. Next base: position 17,348,033 of record OZ024757.1, read on the forward strand.
AGATGTGGCCTGTAACAACAGGAACCTTGTGGAAGGCCAGCTAAACCTACATAGGTGTGACCTGTAACAACAGGAACCTTGTGGAAGGCCAGCTAAACCTACATAGGTGTGGCCTGTAACAACAGGAACCTTGTGGAAGGCCAGCTAAACCTACATAGGTGTGGCCTGTAACAACAGGAACCTTGTGGAAGGCCAGCTAAACCTACATAGGTGTGACCTGTAACAACAGGAACCTTGTGGAAGGCCAGCTAAACCTACATAGGTGTGGCCTGTAACAACAGGAACCTTGTGGAAGGCCAGCTAAACCTACATAGGTGTGGCCTGTAACAACAGGAACCTTGTGGAAGGCCAGCTAAACCTACATAGGTGTGGCCTGTAACAACAGGAACCTTGTGGAAGGCCAGCTAAACCTACATAGGTGTGGCCTGTAACAACAGGAACCTTGTGGAAGGCCAGCTAAACCTACATAGATGTGAACTGTAACAACAGGAACCTTGTGGAAGGCCAGCTAAATCTACATAGGTGTGACCTGTAACAACAGGAACCTTGTGGAAGGCCAGCTAAACCTACATAGGTGTGGCCTGTAACAACAGGAACCTTGTGGAAGGCCAGCTAAACCTACATAGGTGTGGCCTGTAACAACAGGAACCTTGTGGAAGGCCAGCTAAACCTACATAGGTGTGGCCTGTAACAACAGGAACCTTGTGGAAGGCCAGCTAAACCTACATAGATGTGGCCTGTAACAACAGGAACCTTGTGGAAGGCCAGCTAAACCTACATAGGTGTGGCCTGTAACAACAGGAACCTTGTGGAAGGCCAGCTAAACCTACATAGGTGTGGCCTGTAACAACAGGAACCTTGTGGAAGGCCAGCTAAACCTACATAGATGTGGCCTGTAACAACAGGAACCTTGTGGAAGGCCAGCTAAACCTACATAGGTGTGAACTGTAACAACAGGAACCTTGTGGAAGGCCAGCTAAACCTACATAGGTGTGGCCTGTAACAACAGGAACCTTGTGGAAGGCCAGCTAAACCTACATAGATGTGGCCTGTAACAACAGGAACCTTGTGGAAGGCCAGCTAAACCTACATAGGTGTGAACTGTAACAACAGGAACCTTGTGGAAGGCCAGCTAAACCTACATAGGTGTGGCCTGTAACAACAGGAACCTTGTGGAAGGCCAGCTAAACCTACATAGATGTGGCCTGTAACAACAGGAACCTTGTGGAAGGCCAGCTAAACCTACATAGGTGTGGCCTGTAACAACAGGAACCTTGTGGAAGGCCAGCTAAACCTACATAGATGTGGCCTGTAACAACAGGAACCTTGTGGAAGGCCAGCTAAACCTACATAGGTGTGGCCTGTAACAACAGGAACCTTGTGGAAGGCCAGCTAAACCTACATAGATGTGAACTGTAACAACAGGAACCTTGTGGAAGGCCAGCTAAACCTACATAGGTGTGGCCTGTAACAACAGGAACCTTGTGGAAGGCCAGCTAAACCTACATAGATGTGGCCTGTAACAACAGGAACCTTGTGGAAGGCCAGCTAAACCTACATAGGTGTGGCCTGTAACAACAGGAACCTTGTGGAAGGCCAGCTAAACCTACATAGATGTGGCCTGTAACAACAGGAACCTTGTGGAAGGCCAGCTAAACCTACATAGGTGTGGCCTGTAACAACAGGAACCTTGTGGAAGGCCAGCTAAACCTACATAGATGTGAACTGTAACAACAGGAACCTTGTGGAAGGCCAGCTAAACCTACATAGGTGTGGCCTGTAACAACAGGAACCTTGTGGAAGGCCAGCTAAACCTACATAGATGTGGCCTGTAACAACAGGAACCTTGTGGAAGGCCAGCTAAACCTACATAGGTGTGGCCTGTAACAACAGGAACCTTGTGGAAGGCCAGCTAAACCTACATAGATGTGAACTGTAACAACAGGAACCTTGTGGAAGGCCAGCTAAACCTACATAGAGGGTCGTAACTCTATGCATCAAAGCATCATGTCTGACCCTCTACTGATACTGCCAATGATAGGACTGGGGCCCCTATCATAAAAAACCCCAGGGAACCCTCCTATGAGATGCAACCTCATAGGAGGCCAACTAAACCTCCATAAATATGAGCTGTAACATAGGGGTCCCTATCATGAAAACACCAGAAGCCTCTGAGATGCAACCTCGTGGGAGGCCAGCTAAACCTATATAAGTGTGAGCTGTAACAACAACAGCAACATCATAGGAATGGAGCTTCTATGATTAACCCTTTAGCATTTATATTACTATATATATACTATTGTATTTTCACATTAAAGGCTTAACCTCACATAATATCTCACATAATATCGAATCTATGAGATTTTGATATTATCTGTTTTGAGATCAATATCTTAACATTAGTATGAGCAGCTGGTTACAATTGGTAACAGAAAGAGGTGAGATAATGCTGGCCTTGTGTGTATGTACCTCAGACTTAGACTGACTTAAAACATACAAACCCAATCATCATCAGGTCGAGCTTGCTCGGCTTTCTACGACACGTTTCCTCCATCCATCTCTGTCTCTCATAGCGTTTGCCAGTTCTTCCGCAGTGCATCCAGTATCGTCCTCAAGTTGCTTGACGTATGTCTTCTTGGGATGACCAGCGTTTCTTGCTCCATGAGATGGACTCCATAACAACACATCACCTGCTATTTCTTCCTTGCTGCGCCAACAGTGGCCAGCAAATCTGAGTCTCTGTCCACGTATTGACCTGCTGATAGGTGGTATGTTGCATTAGAGATCCTTATTTGTTGGGTGTTCCCTCCAAGACACGTTGCTTGTTTATGGCTCTATCACAAACCTAATACCTTGTACTTACCTGTGTCATTGAGTCTCATTTATGAATAGTGCTCACCAATGTAAGTTTTTTACATGCATATTAACTTATGTATATGGAGGCACATGGCTTAGTGGTTAGAGCATTGGCCTTGCAATCGAAAGGTTGTGAGTTCAATTCTCGGACCAGGTGATGTGTTGTTTCCTTGAGCAAGACACTTTATTTCACATTGCTCCAGTTTACTCAGCTGTAGAAATGAGATGATAGGACTGGGGTCCTTATCATTCCACTACAAAGTGGTCGTGGAGGTGCCACAGCAAAAAAAGCACCCAGCCTACACTGTAAAGTGGATCGTGGAGGTGCCACGGAAAAAAGCATCCAGCCCACACTGTAAAGTGGACATGGAGGTGTCACGGCAATAAAGCACCCAGCACTTACTGTAAATGAGGTTAGTGTTAGGAAGGGCATCCAGCTGTGGAAATCAAGCCAGAATCAGTTCCTGTCCCACCCTTGCAAGCAGGGAAAAAGCAGACGTAAAATGATGATGTTGATATCTCCCTCAGACCTAGACTCACCTAGATCTTATAGAATTAACAGGTATATTTTTTACCTGGTGTCGTTGATCCACATTTATGATTGATGTATGTATATTCTTCTGTATGTTTTATTAATTATTATTTTTATTAACTTCTCACCAGTTGAGCAAGAGCAGGTTTCTAACAAAGAAACAAGACTCTTTCTTTGGAATTTAGACATCATCAACTAGGTAATTATGTGTGTATGTGTGTATGTGATTGTCTGTCTGTATGTATGTATGTGTCTGCGTGTGTGTATGTTTGTCAGTCTGTATGTATGTGTCTGTGTGTGATTGTATGCGTGCAAGTTTGTCCATGTGTGTGTGTGTGTGTGTGTGTCTGTCTGTTTGTATGTATGTATGTATGTATGTATGTGTGTGTGTCTGTGCGATAGTATGTGTGTTTGCATGTCTGCATATATGTAAATACATACGTACATACGGATATATATATATATAAATAAATATACACACGTATGTGAATAACTAACCAAGTTTTCTTAACTTTACTACCCTCTGATTCTCTTCTATAATTTAAATAACCCCCCCCCCACTACCCCCCCTTACTTAAACCCAGTTTATTTTCCTGTTATATATTTACTGTCTATGTGGATGTCATTCCTTAACAGAATCCATGTTGTTGGTTTTTTCACATTAAATGAGATATTTTTAAGGACATTTAGAAATAATCCCTTCCCCCTCCTACCTACCCCTTACCTCTATCTCCCCCCCCCCCCCAGCTCCTACCTTCCTCTTCCACCCCCCTCATCCCTCTACATCTTGCCCTCTTCCCTCATCCTTGCCTCTTATCCTTCATTCCTCACTCTTCCTCCCTCTCACTTCTCCTCCCATATTGTCCCTCATACCTCACTCCTCCTCCTACCTAGCCTCCTCCAGCCCTCCATGGTAACCAAGAAAGCCAATTTGATGGGAACCCGGCCTCCATCGACCCCTTTCCATCGAGACGCCCCCCTCCATCGACCCCCTTCTCCACACCCCCCAACCAGTCCTCCACTCTAACCAACAAAGCCAGTTTGATGGGAACCCCGGCCTCTATCGACCCCCCCCCCCCTTCCATCGACCTCTCCCCTTCAATCGACCTCTCCCCTTCAATCGACCCCTCCCCTTCAATCGACCCCTTTCCATCGAGACCCCCCCCATCCATCGACCCCCTTCTCCACACCCCCCACCAGTCCTGCACTCTAACCAACAAAGCCAGTTTGATGGGAACCCCGGCCTCTATCGACCCCCCCCCCCCTTCCATCGACCTCTCCCCTTCAATCGACCTCTCCCCTTCAATCGACCCCTCCCCTTCAATCGACCCCTTTCCATCGAGACCCCCCCATCCATCGACCCCCTTCTCCACACCCCCCACCAGTCCTGCACTCTAACCAACAAAGCCAGTTTGATGGGAACCCCGGCCTCTATCGACCCCCCCCTTCCATCGACCTCTCCCCTTCAATCGACCTCTCCCCTTCAATCGACCCCTCCCCTTCAATCGACCCCCTTTCCATCGAGACCCCCCCCCTCTCCACCGACCCCCTTCTCCACACCCCCCACCAGTCCTGCACTCTAACCAACAAAGCCAGTTTGATGGGAACCCCGGCCTCTATCGACCCCCCCCCCCCCTTCCATCGACCTCTCCCCTTCAATCGACCTCTCCCCTTCAATCGACCCCTCCCCTTCAATCGACCCCTTTCCATCGAGACCCCCCCCCCTCCATCGACCCCCCCCCCCCCCCACCAGTCCTGCACTCTAACCAACAAAGCCAGTTTGCTGGGAACAATCCCTCAATTGTCTGTGAATATATCCAATGTTCATGTGAAGTTAACTTATTGTTTTACTGAATCTATTGTGGTGTTGTGGTGGTGGTGTTGTTGTTGTGGTGGTGGTGGTGTGGTGGTAGTGGTGGTAGTGGTATTGATGGTGGTGGTGGTAGTGGTATTGTAGTGGTATTGATGGTGGTGGTGGTGGTGGTAGTGGTGGTAGTGGTATTGATGGTGGTGGTGGTGGTGGTGGTATTGATGGTGATGTGGGGTGGTGTTATAGTGATGGCGGTAGTATCGGTGTGGTGTTGATGGTGTAGTGTTGATGGTGATATAGTTGTTGGTTATGTTAAGATAGTATATAAAAGTAGTTGACTTTCAATTTTTTACATTCTGAGTTCAAATCTGGCTGAGATCAGAATTGCCTTTCATTTATTTTAATTCAGATAGTACCAGTAAAATACTGGGGTCAGAATAATTGACTTTCTCCTCCCCACATATTGCTGGTCTTGATCAATATTAGAAAGTATTATTAAGATGAGTTCAAATCCTGCCAAGGTTAACTTTGCCTTTCATCCTTACGGGGTCGATAAAATAAAGTACCAGTAATACACTGGGGTAATTGATGGCCTTGTGCCAAAAATAGAAACAATTATTAAGATGTTATCTGTAATATAACTTAACAAAAAGTTATATCAAATTATGTTGAAAAATTTTAATCTAAATAGAAACCCTTCAAAGTGGGTAGTTTTGTTGCATAGAACCAGGGCTGGCTTTGGCAATGTTCGTATCAAAAGGGTTCATGAAGAATTTTGAAGAATTTACAAAAATTATAAATTATTTTATTGTCTAAAATAGTAACTTAACACATGATTCTTATATAAAATTATGCTGGAAGATTTTAATTTCAATACGAATCCTTTAAAGTGGGTAGTTTTGTTTCATAGAACCAGAGCTGGTTTTGATTGGGTTTGTAATGAAAGCATTAACCCTTTAAACTGGCTCTATCCAGCCAGAATTCTCTCACCTCTTTCTGTTCAAACTGGCTGTAACTGGCCACTCATACTGATGTTAAGGTATTGTTCTCAAAATAAATAATATCAAAATCTCATATTATTCGATATTATATGAGATAATTATGTGAGATAAAGCCTTTACCATGTAAATACAATAGTAAATACAGAGTAATGTAAATGCTAAAAGGTTAAACAAATTCAATTAATTAAAAATTTGGAGGGCAATTTACTAAATTTATTAATTATTTTATTACTTATGGTTCCCATATAAAATTTTGTTGAAAGATTTAAATTTTAATAAGAACCCTTTAAAGTTTTGGTGTATAACACACTGGAGAAGCCAGGAAAATCTTGGCATTTTACAAATTGTGGAATACACAGAATTTTCAGAAAAGATTAAACAACATATATATAATATCAATAACACTTTATTAAGATATCTTATTACATAACATTGTATAAGATAAGGTACATAATATTGTATAAGATAAGGTACAATTGAAGTCACAAGGTACATAATATTGTATAAAATAAGGTACAATTGAAGTCACAAGGTACATAATATTGTATAAGATAAGGTACAACTGAAGTCACAAGGTACATAATATTGTATAAGATAAGGTACTATTGAAGTTAAAAGGTACATAGTATTGTATAAGATAAGGTACTATTGAAGTTAAAAGGTACATAGTATTGTATAAGATAAGGTACTATTGAAGTTAAAAGGTACATAGTATTGTATAAGATAAGGTACTATTGAAGTTAAAAGGTACATAGTATTGTATAAGATAAGGTACTATTGAAGTTAAAAGGTACATAGTATTGTATAAGATAAGGTACTATTGAAGTTAAAAGATACATAGTATTGTTTAAGGTAAGGTACTATTGAAGTTAAAAGGTACATAGTATTGTATAAGATAAGGTACTATTGAAGTTACAAGGTCCCTAAAATTGTATTAAGAAAAGGTACTATTGAAGTTAAAAGGTACAATTGAAGTCACAAGGTCCCTCATATTGTATAAGATGAGGTAAAATTGAAGTTAAAAGGTACATAATATTGTATGAGATAAGGTACTATTGAAGGTAAAAGGTACAATTGAAGCCACAAGGTCCCTAATATTGTATAAGATGAGGTACTATCGAACTCACAAGGTCCCTAATATTGTATAAGATAAGGTACTATTGAAGTTAAAAGGTCCTCAGTGTTGGTTGATTCTTGAAACAGTTTCCTGTCTTCTGTTGGCTGTTTTTCTTGAGAACAGGTCTGAAAACATGGTGGAAATATTTAGTTCTGGTGTATACTGCGCACCCTCTAAATCAAACAAGGAAACAAGTGAAAAAACCGCGTGATGACCACGGAAGAATATGGTACTTTTAATAGGAATCCTTTAAAGTGGGTGGGTTTATTTCATAGAACCTGGTTTGGGGAGTGTTAGCATCAAAATGGTTCTATGAAAAAAAAAAAAACCCAAAACAAGCAAATCTAATATTGTCCCCATTGACCTTTATCAAGACTGACACTCCAATAATGATAATTAGGCTAAGCAGCATTAATTAATGAGCTGGTAATTAGGTCAGGCCTAATTGTCAAAATGTTTCCAAAGTTTCACCATTTGTTACGTGGCCTTTTCCTGGAATTTTTGTATTTAGAAAAAAGAAAACAGATTACTTTATACTTTTTTACTGGCTTTAGTCGCCATGAACATGCTGGGGCATCACCCTTTTAGGGGAAGGGATGTAATTATGGGGTGGTGGGGTAGTAGGAAAGGCAAGGGATTCACACCTGATATAAAAGGAGCATCACCAAGCATTTTAACCCTTTAGCATTTACATTACTGTATATATACTATTGTATTTTTGAGGTAAAAGCTTTATCTCAGATAATTATCTCACATAATATTGAATCTACAAGATTTTGATATTATTTATTTTGAGAACAATGCCTTAACATCAGTATGAGTGGCCAGTTACAGCCGGTTTGAACAGTAAGAGGTGAGAAAATTCTGGCTGGATACGGCCAGTTTAAATGCTAAAGGGTTAAGGCCATTTTACCCACTTAAGCAGGGGTCAGCTTTGTGGGCTATATGAAGCACTTTATACTAATCATGGGGAGTCCCTTCCTCTCCCTGAGGCAAAGCTTTACAACCAGGTGCCCTTCGTGATACCAACCCTTTTAGTTGCTTCCAACACACAGAGATGCACTGTACCTATTTCTAACCACAATACCACAGTAACTGGGTAGAAAGGAACGTATCAAAAATACCCAGTGAGTGTTTTTTAGTTTGACACTCCATATCTGCCACCCACTGCTGGTATATACATATATGTGGTAGCTACAGTATATTACAGACAAGGTGTTTATATCGGTCTGTACATGCATTTGAGGCTAAAAAATCTATTGATGTATTGTGTAGTACAGTATATGTATATACAGGGCCTACGAGAGGGGTCGGATCCAGCCGGTACTTTATTCTGGAGCCCTAGAGCTAAGAAGGCCCCACAGTAACCATGCAATATCCATTTTGAGAAAAATCTTTGCCTGCTTCGGGCCCCAAAGGGATCTTGTGTTGCCTTGAAAATTTTCTCTTAGAAGCCCTGTGTATATATATATAGACAAGGTGTAACATTACTTGATAGGGTGCATAGCTCAGAGATCAGGGAGTCACCCCAGGTAGAGCTGCTACTTCTCCCCATAAAAAGATCACTGCTCCAATGCTACAAGCATGTGGTTAGAATATTTAAGAAAAGAATTTCTGGACAGATTTTGTGGGCAGACCCAGAGGTAGACCCCAAGCAAGATGGTTGGATAACATCCATAAGACCTGTTAGTCTCACTTGGGGATCCAGCTGGATCATTGGAACATTGTTGTTTCTGTCAGGCTCCTTTGAAAAGCATGTCTAAGGACTCCTCCACCATGGCTTTTCCTGGCATAAGTGGGAAAAGAAGTAGAAGAAGAAGAAAACAATGTTTAATTAAAGGTTTGACTACATAGATAGGTGGTTAAGCTGTACACAGTTCTAAATATAGGTGTGAAATTATATACATATATAAATCACTGATTTCACATAGTCAGGTAGACAGGTGGGTAGGATGTACTCTATTCCAAATATAGGTGTGACATTATATATATATATATAAATATATATATATAAATATATATATAGGAACCAGTAAGACCCCGACAGCTGAGCTCAAGCCGTTTCGACGGCTAATTCTGGACCAGCTCAGCTGTCGGGGTCTTACTGGTTCCTATTACCCACTCTACTACCTCAAGTATTGAGTACTTTGGTGCGTTATGGTCCACCTGGTTCCTTACCACATTTCCTTCGTTAAATATATATATATATATATATATTCATTTCATTTTACGTCCGCTTTTTCCCTGCTTGCAAGGGTGGGACGGGAACTGATTCTGGCTTGATTTCTACAGCTGGATGCCCTTCCTAACACCAACCTCATTTACAGTGAGTGCTGGGTGCTTTTTTGCCGTGGCTTAGTGGTTAGAGCATTGGCCTTGCAATCAAAAGGTTGTGAGTTCAATTCTCAGACCGGGTGATGTGTTGTTTCCTTGAGCAAGACACTTTATTTCACATTGCTCCAGTTTACTCAGCTGTAGAAATGAGATTATAGGGACTGGGGTCCATATCATTCCACTGCAAAGTGGTCGTGGAGGTGCCACGGCAAAAAAGCTCCCACCACTCACTGTAAATGAGGTTGGTGTTAGGAAGGGCATCCAGCTGTAGAAATCAAGCCAGAATCAGTTCCCGTCCCACCCTTGCAAGCAGGGAAAAGTGGACGTAAAATGAAATGATGATGATGACATAGTGCATTGAAAATACTATATATATATATATATATATATATATATATATATATATATATATATATATATATATATATATATATATATATATATATATATACACCCACACATATATAAACCAGTATCACACCCCTACCTATCCAAGTAGGTAAATCACAATCTGTATAAAACGTCTCAATGTCTCTATCTTACCATTCAGCAATGTTTCAGTACAGGTACAGGTGTGACAATGACTATCTCACATTCCATTTATTATATATTACCTTTGAAATGATATCACAAAGTTAAACCCATCCCTCACTACCTCCTCTCACTTCCCCTCTTTATCTCCCTGCCTCACAAACCTCTCGTACTACCTACACTGCCACTTTACAAAGTGTACAGGGTGCACTTTATCATGGCACCTACACTACCACTTTACAGAGTGTACAGGGTGCACTTTATCATGGCACCTACACTACCACTTTACAGAGTGTACAGGGTGCACTTTATCATGGCACCTACACTACCACTTTACAGATTGTACAGGGTGCACTTTATCATGGCACCTACACTACCACTTTACAGAGTGTACAGGGTGCACTTTATCATGGCACCTACACTACCATTTTACAGAGTGTACATGGTACCTACATTGCCACTTTAACCCTTTAGCATTTACATTACATTTACTATTGTATTTTCATGGTAAAGGTTATACCTCCCATAATATTGAATCTGAGATTTTGGTATTATTTATATCCCGTCGAGGTTAACTTTGCCTTTCATCCTTACGGGGTCGATAAAATAAAGTACCAGTAATACACTGGGATAATTGCTGGCCTTGTGCCAAAAGAAGAAACAATTATTTATTTTGAGAACAATACCTTAACATCAGTATGAGTGGCCAGTTACAGCTGGTTTGAATGGAAGAAGGTGAGAGAATTCTGACCGGATACAGCCGGTTTAAATGCTAAAGGGTTAAAGAAACAATAATTGTTTCTACTTTTGGCACAAGGCCAGCAATTATCCCAGTGCATTACTGGTACTTTATTTTATCAACCCCGTAAGGATGGAAGGCAAAGTATACCTTGGCGGGATTTGAACTCAGACTGCAAAGGGCCGTAACTCTATGCTGCAAAGCATGGCGCCCGACCCTCTACCAATACTGCCAATTCATCACCCTTAATAATAATAATAATAATAATAATAATAATTGTTTCTACTTTAGGCACAAGGTCAGCAAGTACCCAGTGCATTACTGGTACTTTATTTTATCGACCCCGTAAGGATGAAAGGCAAAGTCAACCTCGGCAATAATAATTTCTTATATGGGCACAAGGCCATCAATTTTGGGGAAGGGGAAAGTAGATTAAATCGACCCCAGTGCGTGACTGGTACTTTATTTTATAGCAAAGTTATCCTCGGCAGGATTTGAACTCAGATCATAAAGGGCCGTAACTCTATGCTGCAAAGCATGGCGTCTGATACTGCCAATCCACCGCCTTTATATATGATATAATGATTCTCTCACCCATCTTTCAACAAAATGCTGGGAAGAGAGCACTTCCCTCTCTACTCTGATTTTCCTTTTCAAATGAAATTTGAAAAAGTCAATCAGAGCATCACCGAAGAGGTAAGTGCTCGTCTTCAGCCCTTTCAAACGTGTCCACCATACTGCTAATCTCCCACCCTGGACCCGTAAGATATTTATCAACCTAAACAAGATGACAGGTACACCTGACCTCGGTGGGATTTGTACTCAAGTGTGCAGATAACCGAAACAACTACCACAAGGTATTATTGTATCTGATTCTCTAAAGACCCTCCTCACACACTGCCTGTGTCAATAATATAGATATACTATCATGTATCAATAACATTGATGGTTTGTCTTTACATGGCTGAATAATGGTGGTGGTGGGGGTGGTGGTGGTAGTAGTGGTTAGTGGTGGTGGTGGTGATGGTAGTGGTTGGTGGTGGTGGTGGTGGTGGTGGTGGTGATGGTAGTGGTGATAGTAGTGGTTGGTGGTGGTGAAGGTGGTGGTGATAGTAGTGGTTGGTAGTGGTGGTGAAGGTGGTGATGGTAGTGTAGTGGTGATAGTAGTGGTTGGTGGTGGTGGTGTTGATGGTAGTGGTGATAGTAGTGGTGTTGATGGTAGTGGTGATAGTAGTGGTTGGTGGTGGTGGTGGTGATGGTAGTGGTGATAGTAGTGGTTGGTGGTGGTGGTGGTGGTGGTGATAGTAGTGGTTGGTGGTGGTGGTGAAGGTGGTGATGGTAGTGTAGTGGTGATAGTAGTGGTTGGTGGTGGTGGTGTTGATGGTAGTGGTGATAGTAGTGGTGGTGGTGGTGGTGGTTGATGGTGGTGGTAGTGGTTGATGGTAGTGGTGAGTGGTGGTGAAGGTGGTGATGGTAGTGGTGATAGTAGTGGGTGGTGGTGGTGGTGGTGGTGATGGTAGTGATGGTAGTGGTGATAGTAGTGGTTGGTGGTGGTGAAGGTGGTGGTGATAGTAGTGGTTGGTGGTGGTGGTGAAGGTGGTGATGGTAGTGTAGTGGTGATAGTAGTGGTTGGTGGTGGTGGTGGTGGTGGTGATGGTAGTGGTGATAGTAGTGGTTGGTGGTGGTGTTGAAGGTGGTGATGGTAGTGTAGTGGTGATAGTAGTGGGTGGTGGTGGTGGTGAAGGTGGTGATGGTAGTGTAGTGGTGGTGAAGGTGGTGATGGTAGTGTAGTGGTGATAGTAGTGGGTGGTGGTGGTGGTGAAGGTGGTGATGGTAGTGTAGTGGTGATAGTAGTGGGTGGTGGTGGTGTTGAAGGTGGTGATGGTAGTGTAGTGGTTGGTGGTGAAGGTGGTGGTGGTGGTAGTGGTGATAGTAGTGGTTGGTGGTGGCGGTGGTGGCGGTTGATGGTGGTGGTAGTGGTGGTTGAGGGTGGTGGTGGTGGTGGTTGATGGTGGTGGTGGAGGTGGTGGTGGTGGTGATAGTAGTGGTTGGTGGTGGTGAAGGTGGTGATGGTAGTGGTGATGTGGGATGGTGAATGTGGTGGTGGTGGTGGTTGATGATGGTGGTGGTTGATGGTGGGGGTAGCAGTAGTAGTAATGGTGATGGTGGTGGTAGTAGTAGTAGTAGTAGTTCTGGTTGTTTTTGTAGTGTTATCCTCTCATCACATTGAATTTTAACTCCTCCTTCCACTACTCTTTCTCTCCTCCTCCTCTCGCTCCCCCTTCTAACCTCCCCCTCTCTCTGATGTTTTATTGATTTTTCTCCTCCTCCCCTTCCTCCCTTTGCTGCATTTTACACTAACTGTCATGTGAGAAAAACGTACTGCATGTATGTGTGTATATGTATATGTGTATATATCTCTGTGTATGTGTGTATGTATATCTCTGTATCTGTGTATGTTTGTATGTATGTGTGTGTGTAACTGTGTGTGTGTGTGTGTGTGTATGTATGTTTGTGTGTATGTATGTATGTTTATGTGTATGTATGTTTGTGTGTATGTATGTCTGTGTATGTACGTACGCATCTGTGTATAATTGTGTGTATGTTTATATATGTGTATATATAAGTATATATGAGTCTATAAGACTGAGTATATATGAGTGTGCATGTGTATGTATTTATGTGTGTGCATATGTCATACACAGAACTGTTGGTCGTGGTGGTGAAGGTGGTGATGGTTGCCAAGCTAACCCCTCTCTCTCTCTATATATATACACACACACACACACACACATATATATATATATATATATATATATATATATATATATATGTATATATATGTATATATATATATATATATGTATATATATATATATGTATATATGTATATATATATATATGTATATATATATATGTCTATATATATGTATATATATATATATGTATATATATATATGTATATATATATGTATATATATATATGTCTATATATATGTATATATATATATATGTATATATATATATGTATATGTATATATATATATGTATATATATATGTATATATATATATTTATGTATATATATATTTATATGCATATATATATATATGTATATATATATATATATGTATATATATATATATGTATATATATATATGTACCTTTTTTAAATGTGGTCACCTCCTGATATACATCGGGAATCCACTTAAACCCATGCTAGTGTGGAAGATAGACGTTAAACGTTGATGATAATATATATATATATATATATATATATATATATATATGAGATGGCAAAATGAACGGACCTGTTATTTTTCTCTAAGATTTTTTCCCATTGCCGCCCCACCTATCTTCTCAATCTTTCTATTTCTTCTTAAATTTCTCAATATATCTTCTGATGATGGATTAGCGTCCGAAATATTAAGACTCTTTTCCTACTATATCAAACGTAAAACTAATAATATAACTCTTCATTGTACTGTGTCGTTTGCTTTGTTATTTTTGTTTGCCTTTTGCATACATACATACATATATACATATATATATATGTATATATATATATATATATATACATACATATATACATATATATGTATATATATATATACACACACACACGCATAATACATATACATATATCTGTTTGTGTCTATCTCTGTTTCATCATCTTATTTACCCCCCCCCCCCCCCCTCTCTCAGTCTATACCTTATACACACACACACACATGTGAACACACTACCACACACTCCCACATGCATACATTAAAATATACTCAATGTTGACACATTTCAGTATAAACAATATATTCAATGTGCTGTGCTGTCTGTATGTCTCTCTGTCTTTGTGTCTGTCTGTCTGTCCGTCTGTCTGTCTGTCTATCTCTCTGTCCCTCTATCTGTCTGTCTGTCTGTGTGTCTGTCTATCTCTCTGTCCCTCTGTCTGTTAGTCAGTCCACCTCATAACAGTCTACAATCTCTACCACAGGCGGCAATGGGCTCTTCCAGCACGTCTCCCTCACCATCCTCCGGAGAAACGCTTTCTCCATTCTGTCCACTGGGGTCACAGGGCGACCAGCGCGTGCCCCCCCCCCCCCCATTTTCTCATAATAGTGAAAGATGGGGAGAACAGGAGAGACAGAGGCAGTGATGGTGGGAGTTTGGTTCTTTTTTTTTGTTCCGAACTTGTGTATATATATATATATATGTTTCACACTCATGTGTGTGAGCCAGTGGCTTGAGAAAATCAACTAAAATATGCCTCAGTGTGGACAAAAAAGCTTAAAATAGAATCATCACCATCATCATCATCATCATCATCATCATCATCATCATCATCATCGTTTAACGTCCATCTTCCACGCTTGCATGGGTTTGGACGGGAATTTTCCCACTTGAGGCAAGATTGGTTGTCTTGCTCGCATAGGACTGTCTGGCAGGTTTTCTACAGCTGGATGCTCTTCCTAACACCAACCACATTTACAGTGTGTATATATATATATATATATATACACTAATTTTAAAAACACCAAAGAATCAATGCATTTTCAAACTGACATATGTTTCAGCCAACCTAAACTTCATCCCAGGGTTAAAGAACTGCAGTTAAAAAAAACACAAAAAATTTTATTTTAATTTCTTCAAAAATTTTTTGGTTGTCTTGCTCGCATAGGACTGTCTGGCGGGTTTTCTACGGCTGGTGGCCCTTCCTAACACCAAATAAATAAATAAATATATCAATATTACATTAACAATCTTTACAGAATGTTGATCCCAACAGCAGTTGCCAATGACAGTAGCTGAGGAAAGTCATAATAATTGTTTCTATTTTTGGCACAAGGCCAGCAATTACCCTAGTGCATTACTGGTGCTTTATTTTACTTTATTTTATCGAACCTGTAAGGCATTTGAAAGGCATTTGAACTCAGAACGTAAAGGGCCATAACTCTATGCTGAAAAGTATGGTGTCTGATGCTCTACCGATACTGCCAATCCACCAGGAAAGTTATAATAATTGTTTCTACTTTTGGCACAAGGCCAGCAATTACCCCAGTGCATTACTGGTGCTTTTTATTTTTATTGACCCTGTTAGGATGAAAGACAAAGTTAAGCTTGGTGGTATTTGAAACAAGAACGTAAAGGGACATAACTCTATGCTGCAAAGCATGGTGTCTAACGCTCCACCAGTACGGCCAATGTTAACAAAATACAAACAGCTGAAAAATCTATAGTCATTGTTTCTTTATAGAACCAGAGAACCATGTTCTGGCATGTTCATTGTCATAGCTGATATCTGTGTGTGTGTCTATGTATATATCTATGTGTATGTGTGTGTATATATTTATGTGTGTATGTGTATTGTATGTGTCTATGTATGTGTGTGTCTGTATGTGTCTGTCAGTCTCTTCTTTTTCTCTCTTGAAAAATAACATTAAATAATGATTATGATATATGTGTGTGTGTGTGTTGAACAATGAAAATAAAATAAAAGTCGAAGATAGGATTCTAAATTAGTTCATTGTTTTACAATCGTTTCAGGGGGTTGATTAATCATTATAAATTGATATATTGACTAATAGAGAGTGGTTATACCACCTTCTATTACTAGTCTCAATATCCTAGACTCGTCTCACCATCTACCTCAGAAACAATCTATCAATTGGCCCTACCATAAACAGGTGGATACCAATATATATATATATATATATATATATATATATATATATATATATATATATATATATATATATATATATATATATATATGATAATAATGAGCTGCGCGTTGCAAATGGGGTACATATGAAAAAGTAAGTCCTTCATCAGTGACCCTCCAACTGTCCCAGGCATTTCATCGCTTTAAGGGCCATATACCTCAGGTTGGTGCGAACAACGGCTAAAAAAAGTCGTTGGGACACGTAAATAAAGGGGACGTTAGGGTGAACAAACAAAATGGTTTAAGCAACGGAAAGTGAGAACGTCCCCTTTATTTACGTGTCCCAACGACTTTTTTTAGCCGTTGTTCGCACCAACCTGAGGTATATGGCCCTTAAAGCGATGAAATGCCTGGGACGGTTGGAGGGTCACTGATGAAGCACTTACTTTTTTATATATATATATATATATATATATATATTTGTGTTTGTGTGTGTATATGTATAAAATAAAAGAGCAGGTCTTACATAATTTTATTTATTGGATTATACGTATTTCATTGACACCAGTGTGTAGCTATATTGCAATCATTACAACAGCAACCAGCACTTGTGCTGACATCATCAGATGTCAGCACAATTATGTGAGTAAGTTGATATGTCACAGGTAAACACTTCCAAACATATGACTCACCAATTGTTTTTTCTTCTCTACACGCCCTTGTGGTATCTATTTCCTCATTCGGGGATTCTGTACAGTCATATGAAATCATCAGGACATTCCTGATGATTTCATAAGAATGAGACATTTCTAATCCTGTAGAAGTCATTTCTATATATATAATAAAGATACACTCTACCAATGTATTGAGTAACTTTTTTAACTGTGGTTACCCACAACACAAGTCAGGAATCCACTCTTATGTATATATACACACACAGATATATATGTATACATATACATACATATATATCATCATCATCATTTTACGTCCACTTTTCCTTGCTTGCAAGGGTGGGACAGAACCTATTCAGCACAGCATCTCTCCATTCGTCACGGTCCTTCAACATCTCCTCTGTGAGCTTGAGCGATCTGAGGTCAGCTCTCACCACCTCCACCCATGATTATGATTTTCCTGGTCTTCCTCTACTGCGTCTTCCTTCCACTGGGATTTCTTGAAACTTCTACCCAGCAGTCATCTTCCATGTGCATCACATGTCCATACCAACACAGCCTTCTCTCCCGCCCACTACAGTTTATCCCTCTTATAAACAGTTTCACTCTCAACTCATCTATGCTTGCTCGTTCACGTACATTGACAATGCACATCCAACGGAGCATGCTTGCTTTATTTCACTCCAGCTGTCGCATATCCTCCGCAGTTGCTGCCCATCTCTCATTACCATGTGGAATCGCGCATCTCACAGGCATCATATAACAGCCTTTCGTTATGTGTAGTAGAAAACATAACTCTTTTTTTTAAAGCCAGTACAATGCAGTAGAAAAATATGAAGGACATATGATGACAAATGAAACCAAACAAAATAATGTTTTACTCAGTATATCTTAGCATGATATTTCAGGGAAATAACTTTCTTTTCAGATGAGAAGCTGAAACAGTCCAAGACAAAACAAAACAAGCGATTGAAATATTCTTCTTTACAGAGCCCAAATGGGTTATATATGGAATGAGATCTCTCAGATACACAACAGATGCTGCGAGGGTAGCGACAGACATACCAGCATAGTGGAATTCCAAAGAGTTCTCACCAAAAATGGCTACCCTACTTCTCTTGCCAAACACCAAATGCCAAAATGCCAAGGCAGCAACTCTTCAAAGAACAAGTAGGGCACGCACACCTAGAGATAACATATGCTACCTAAAGCTGTCACATTTCAATGAGAAGATGACAGCTACCATCAAACAAGCCATCTGTAGGGAGGGACTGAATATAAAGCTGGCACACTCGGGACCCTCATTGAGGAGACTGCTCCACAGACTCTGATCCACATATAGTGATATATGCACACTTCCTAATTGTCCCGACAACAACACAGAAGTGTGCCCGAGAGCATATGAGGTCTATAAGATCGCGTGCTAAAAATGTAGCACTTCATACATCGGAAGTACCATAAGGAGGCTACACATACAGATCAAGGAGCAAGTGGCAATGAGAGCCTCTTCCGTTAAAAAAAACATCTTGACAGATACCGCAGCCAAGACATTGAGGTCACCATAGAAGTGACTGAAAGGAATGTAGGCAATGTAAGGTTTAAGGAGGCCATTTTCATCAGCCGAATAAAACCAGAGATAAATAATAGGCCAGAAATGCATGAAGCAGAATGGTTACTGTAGCAATCCCCACGTATGTGTTTTGTAAACACATAGACCAGTTAGGGAAGAAAATTTTGATCACTTGTTTTATTTTGACTTGGACTGTTTCAGCTTCTCATCTGAAAAGAGGGTTATATCCCTGAAATATGCTAAAATACACTGGATAAAACACTACTTTATTTCGTTTTGTTTGTCATCATTTTCTACCACATTGTATTGGCTTAAAAGAAAAGTTATCTGAGACGACACATTCGAAGGAGTGTTGAGGACTCTGGCTCCACAACACTTCCAGGAATAAGTGGGCGAAGAAGAAGAACATCATCATCATCATCATCATCAACGTTTAACGTCCGTGTTCCACGCTTGCATGGGTTTGGACGGGGGTAGTCCCACTTGAGGCAAGAGTGATTGTCTTGCTCGCATAGGACTGTCTGGCAGGTTTTCTACAGTTGGATGCCCTTCCTAACACCAACCACATTTACAGTGTGGGTCTGGGAGGTTTTTACCGTGTTGCCTACACAGCCACATTACAGCGTGGACTGTCTGGCGGATTTTCTACAGCTGGATGCCCTTCCTAACACCAACCACATTTACAGTGTGGGACTGGGAGGTTTTTACCGTGTTGCCTACACGGCCACATTACAGCGTGGACTGTCTGGCGGATTTTCTACAGCTGGATGCCCTTCCTAACACCAACCACATTTACAGTGTGGGTCTGGGAGGTTTTTACCGTGTTGCCTACACGGCCACATTACAGCGTGGACTGTGTGTTTTTTTGTCGTGACACCTACACGATCTCATTTGTTTCGGCCTCGATGGCGCGGCACCAACATAACTTAAAGATATATATATATATATATATATATAAAACTATCATGAAAGTGGTGGTGCATGTTTTCAATGCATCTAAATTACAATAAGTTGCTTCTAACAATTGATAAAACCGTGTAATATATACTATTTTGTGATCTGTCCTGCCCTAGTTTTTTCCTCATCATATCCTCTATACACCAGTCATTATGATCAGCTGACACACGTCACTTATATGTAAGCAAGAAATACTTAAGTCATTTCACTAAACTAGTTTTTGTCATTGCTTCCTCCTCCTCTTCTTTTTTGTAATAGTGGAAAAACTAAACAGGAACTGGACTGTACCGGAAAAAAAATGCAAAATTGAAATATGATTGGAGGATGAAATCTGTTGCTTTGTTTAACCCTTTCATTACTATATTTCTGATGAAATACACTGTATAAGGCTTTCAATGAATTTTGAAAATAATCAGGAATTTTGAGAAATTTAGTAATACTAGAATTTTTTCCAACATGCTGACACATATCTGTATGTGTATGTGTGTGTATATGCTTACATTTATATGTATGAGTATTTAAATATAAAGGCACAAACACAGACACACTTCCAAAAATATACACTCACAGACATACATTCACAAAAATACACACATACATTCACACAAACACACACACAATTGTGTGACGGACGGAAGTCGCTCAATTTTATATATAGATTAAGCAGGTGTCTGGAACATACCATAACAAAGTTACTTATGACAAAACATTTTGAAAATAATCAGGAATTGTGAGGAATTTAATAAAATAACTAACTTTATCAATATTAAGCTGGTGTTTGGAACATAACATAACAAAGGTACTTATGATGAAACATTTTGAGATAAATATAAACCTTTCTTAACATATTCATTACCATATTTCTAATGAAAGACAGCCCATGGTTTTCAATTAATTTATTGAAAATAATCAGGAATTTTGAAGGATTTTGTAAAATAACTAACATTCTTATTATAAAGCTGATGTTTGGAACTTAACTTAACAAATGTTCTTACATTTGTAGATAAATATAAGCACTTTAACCATATTGTTAGTCTAATAAAAGACTGCCTATAGTCTTTCATGAAATTTAAAAACGATCAGGAATTCTGAAGCATTTATTAACCCTTTAGCCTTTACATTACTCTATATTTACTATTGTATTTTTGTGGTAAAGACTTTACCTTACGTAATATCTCAAGTGATATCGAATCTATGAGATTTTAATATTATTTATTTTGAGAAAAATACCTTACCATCAGTATGAGTGGCCAGTTATGGCCCGACTTGAACAGAAAGAGGTGAGAGAATTCTGGCCAGATATGGCTGGTTTAAATGCTAAAGAGCTAATACACTCAACTCTTTCATTATTAAGTTGGTGTTTGGAACATAACTCACCAAAGCCTCTTAGATTTTTAGATTAATATAAACACTTTAACTTTTTTGTTACAATATTTCTAATGAAAGATATTGCCTCTGGTTAACAAATCATTTTGAAAATATTTAAGAATTTGTTGGAATTTTTGTGATATAGTTAACTCTTTCATTAAGTTGGTGTGTGGATTATAACTTAACAAAAGATGTATATATATATATCAGAAACCCAAGAAGCTAGATTTAACACCTTTCTAGTGGGTCCGGGTATGATTTTACATTCATTTAAATTATTGATGTATTGTTTTATTGATATTTTTTATCTGTTTGTCCCGAATCTTCTATTATCGATTTTTTATCGTATGGTTGATTGTAGACTTGTTCTATGTGTGACGGTATTTTAACGATAGTTATAGCTCTGATTCATCTGAATTATTGAGCCCTCTGCCGCTCATTTTGAATATTGTTTATCGTGAACTCGTGCGCCGATTTTTCGATACTCGATCTTTCTAATATATATATATATATATATAAACCCATGCTAGCGTGGAAGATAGACGTTAAACAATTATGATGATGATGATGATATTTATATATATATATATATTTATATATAGGAAAAGAGTCAGGACCCCATTACCCACTCTACTACGCTAAGTATCGAGTACTCTGGTGTGTTATGGTCCACCTGGTTTCTTACCACACTTTCTTTGTTATATATATATAATCGCTGAGACTCACATGGTCTCAGATGAAGGAATGCAGCGAGTGGAGAGATGCTGTGCTGAAAAGGACCCATCCCACTCCCGAAAGCATGGAAAAATAGACATAAAATTGATGATGGTGATCATCATCATCATCATCATCATCATCGTTTAACGTCCATGTTCCACGCTTGCATGGGTTTGGACGGGAGTTTTCCCACTTGAGGCAAGAGTGGTTGTCTTGCTCACATAGGACTGTCTGGCGGGTTTTCTACAGCTGGATGCCCTTCCTAACACCAACCACATTTACAGTGTGGGACTGGGAGGTTTTTACCGTGTTGCCTACACGGCCACATTGCAGCGTGGACTGTGTGTTTTTTTGTCGTGACACCTACACGATCTCATTTGTTTCGGCCTGGATGTTGTGGCACCAACATAACTTTACATTGAAAGGGGCGGTGTGGATGGGGTGGGGGTGGTGGGATGGGGTATATTTTGTTAGAGATGCCTACTGACTGTAGTAGGTTTTACTTTGTATTTAGGTAAGGCGGGTCTTCTCTGTTACTGAGTACCGCCAAAGATCTCGGTCCAGTGACATTGTCTTGGAGAGGTGTAAGTGTGTGAGGTCGGAATTTATCAGCTCGTCCCAGGTGTTTCTGGGTCTGCCTACTCCGTAGCTACCGTCTATCTTTATTGCCCTGCACTTTTTTATACAGCTGTCGTCTTTCATGCGCATCACGTGACCATACCAACGTAGCCTTCTCTTGAGTAAACAACATCTGATCCCTCTTATATATATATATGTGTGTGTGTTTAATTATTATTTAGTATTCTACATACAGCTTATGCTATAAGACATTCTCTTCATCAGCTACTGACTCAAAAGCTAAAAGATTTAGGCACCTCCTGACAGTACCATTCCTTCCTGGCTATCAGGAAATATCCAGATATTTGGGGGTCCACTCTGTAGCACAATTGTCTTCACATTAAGTTTGTAGCCACCCTACCTGTCTGGGGGCTGCCAATACAATGCCAATACTTTAAGAATTATTATCTTTGCTCCCGTTATGAGATGGGTCAGCTAAATTGGCCACGCTGTACCCTACTCATAAGCGGATCCATATTTGGGAGTTGAGTGGATCCGTAATGCAGTATGTCTGGCCAGAATATATATGTGAAGAAAATCTATAGTTGTTGGAAAATTTTCGAAATCTCATATATTTTCTTGAGCTGTTTGTCATTATTGTTATTGTTGTGATTGATATATGTGAAATATCAATATGCCAAAATAAACTCGGATGATGCCGACCTTGAACCAACTCCTGAAAGTCAAGTTATAAAATTATAAAGAATTTTATAAAAAAATTTTTGTGGTTTTTTTTAACTGTAGTTCTATAACCCTGGGATGAAGTTTAGGTTGGCTGAAACATATGTCAGTTTGAAAATGCATTGATTCTTTGGTGTTTTTAAAATTAGTGTATATATATATATAGAGGGGAGACCCAAGATGACCTGGGATGAGGTGATAAAAGCCGACCTTACCCAATTACACCTCTCAAAGGCGATGACACACGACCGTGACCTCTGGCGTCACGCAGTAATACAGAGTACCCCGACCTCCCATGGGTACAAGCTGAAGCATATAGACAATATGCCCCCACACCCCCCACTGCAAGGTGGTCGTGGAGGTGCCACGGCAAAAAAGCACCCAGCCCACACTGTAAAGTGGACGTGTAGGCGCCACGAAAAAGCACCCAGCACTCACTGTTAATGAGGTTGGTGTTAGGAAGGGCATCCATCTGTAGAAATCAAGCCAAAATCAGTTCCTGTATGAGCAAGGCATGGTCAGCCGACCAGACACTGCCCACAACAGGACAACCTGTCTAACCCATGCTAGCGTGGAAGAACGGACGTAAAACGATGATGATGATGATGATGATAGAGAGAGAGAGAGAATGTGGAATTGGAAATAGCATGGAAAATATATTTAAGGATCTGTTTTTCTTTTTTTCTTCTTTGATTCGGCAAAATAACGTTTTTGAAAAAATAATAGGAACAATTCTTTTAAAATAAGGAGTTTTATAATGTACCATATTTCCCGGTGTCGAAGACTCTACTTTGTTCCTAAAATAAGTCTCAAAAATCTACCATGTGCCCTGGAGGCCGAATGTTGTTTATTATTTTTTTTAAAATTAGGGCGGTGGATTGGCAGTATCGGTAGAGGGTCGGACGCCATGCTTTCCAGCATAGTTACGTCCCTTTGCGGTCTGAGTTCAAATCCCGCCAAGGTTAACTAAGCGTTTCATCCTTATGGGGTCGATAAAATAAAGTACCAGTAATGTACTGGGTAATTGATGGTCTTGTGCCAAAAGTAGAAACAATATTTTTTTTTCAAATTTTTGGTTGTCAAAATTAGGGTCTGTCCTTGAGGAAGAAGCAGCTTCGGCGCTGGGAAATATGGTGTATAAAATATATAAAATATTCTTTTTATATAAGAAAAAAAGAAAAACAGATCCTTAAATATATTTTCCATGCTATTTCCAATTCCACCTTTTCTTTATAACCACTGAACTGTATAGAAGCTTACTGTCTTTTCAAATTTATATCTATATATATATATATATATATATATATGGAGAGTGAAGGCGTGTGGCTGAGTGGTTAGAGAATTGGATTCGCAGTCTTGAGGTTGTAAGTTCGATTCCCGGACCGGGCGATACGTTATGTCCTTGAGCAAGACACTTTATTTCACGTTGCTCCTTCTACCTGGAGTTGCGACCGATAGATAGTACTAGCAACTGGAAAGACCGACGGAAACATTGTTTCCTCGGTCCGATTTGACGAAAGTCGATCGATCAAAAAAATATATGGAGAGAGAGAGAGAGAGATAGTTACCATAAAATATGTGTCAACAGAACGGTAGAATGGTAAATATGTTAATCCTACATTCCAGAGTTAATGAGTTTGAAATCCACTACAAATACCAGGTGAAATCTTAAATCAACGAAACTTCTGTTTTTATTAATGGATAACATTGTGTGTGTGTGTGTATGTGTGTGTGTATGTGTGTGGTGTGTGGAATGGTGGTGGTGTGGTGAAACGTGTAGTTGCAGTGTGGTGTGATGTATGTGTGGAGTGGTGTGGTGTGTGTAGTGTTTCTGTGTATATTGTGTGTGTGTGTGTAGTTGTGAGGTGATGTCATGTTGCTAGGTCAAACCGCTGCTAGGTGATGTCATGTTGCTAGGTCACACCATGTTGCTAGGTCAAGCCATGTTGCTAAGTGATGTCATGTTAGTGATGTCATGTTGCTCGGTCAAACACTGTTGCTAGGTGATGTCATGTTGCTATGTCAAACCATGTTGCTAGGTGATGTCGTGTTGTTAAGTCAAACCATGTTGCTAGGTCAAACCATGTTGCTAGGTCAAGCCATGCTGCTAGGTGATGCCATGTTGCTAGGTCAAGTTCCTCTTCTCTTACTTTTAATAATGGATTTCTTTAATATCGCACTCACAAACACACATATGCCCTCATATACATATATAAACATATACACACATACATATATACACAC
>OZ024757.1:17378439-17383439 GCA_964016885.1 Eledone cirrhosa
TCGAGTCACATCAGTGATTCTTTCCTAAGACATTCAAGCCACATGCCTGTAATATCAGAGCTGTGATCTCTCAATTCAGAGAAATAGCAGCTCTACCTGGAGTGACTCTGATCTCTAAGCTACGCACTTTATCGAGTCACATCAGTGATTCTTTCCTGACACATTCTAACCACATGCCTGTAATATCGGAGCTGTGATCTCTCAATTCAGAGAAGTAACAGCTCTACCTGGAGTGACTCCCTGATCTTTGAGATATACACTTATTAAGTCATGTTACTCCAAAGACCCTTTGGAGGAATCCAATTTTGGCCGCTTATATTTGCGATCGTATACTTTTGGACATCACTAAAGATTCATGGCGATACATTAGGGTTGACACAAAAACACTTACTCTAAAATATTATATTTGTACAGACAATACTTCACTGTCTGCACTGAATAAACTGTTAACCCGTTAAACTGTTAAACCATTGGAGACAGTAAATAAAGTTTATTTACTTGGTTGAGAATGTTAGATATAACTAAACAATCAAGTGAAAGTATCTCTATATACATATCATCATTGCTATTTAGCGTTTATTTTTCCATGCTTGCATGGGTTAGACGGGTCGTCCATGCCAGGAGGCAAGTCTGGCCAGAGTTGGCCATGCCATACCTTGCTCTGATGAGGACTGTACATTTGGCCAGGTATTTTACAGCTGGATGCCCTTCCTAACCCCAACCACATTTACAGTATATATATATATGTAACAAAGGAAGTGTGGTAAGGAATAACTAACACCAACCACATTTACAGCATATATATATATATATATATATATATATATATATATATGTGTAACGAAGGAAGTGTGGTAAGGAACCAGGTGGACCATAATGCACCAGAATACTCGATACTATGGGTAGTAGAGTGGGTAATAGGAAAAGAGTCAGGACCCCGACGGCTGATCTCCGGCCGTTTTGACAGTTAACTCTGAACTAACACAGTATTATTAGCACAGCAGTAGTCTGGCTGAACTTATCAAGGGGTAATTCCATATATGGGCATGCACTCGTGTCAAGGAGTTCTGTAAGTTGTTGTTATCAGGGGAGTGGTCAAAGTTTTTGCAAGGACAGTTAAATTACTTCATAGTGGAGGGTGGATTGGCTGGACAACCTACACTACATCCACCGCTGTTCTAACCATCCTAAGAATATTACCAACAACTTGGTTAAAAACATCTCCCTCCGCATATCTCGCTTGTCTGCTAAGGAGCAGATATTCAACGAACACGCGCCATATTACAACCAAGGCCTCAAGAGAAGCGGCTTCTGGGAGGGCATCTCATATCATCCAAGCCCTTCTATACAGATCCAGCAGGCGACGCTGCCGCTCACGCCACGTAACGTGGTTCAACCCTCCCCCACAATGCCGAGGTTGCAACACCAATTGGGAATACCTTTTTTAGACTCCTTGAGAAACACTTCCCACCACAACACCGCTACCACAGTATCCTCAACAGAAACACCGTCAAACTCTCCTACACCACTACACCCAACTTCGCACAAAACATTGCTTCTTCAAACAACAAAAAAACTCCTCTTTAACCGAAGAAATAACCTTAATATTAGCGGAGAGCAGACTAGGAGGTGTAACTGTCCGGATAGATCATCGTGTCCCCTCAACAACAGATGCCGAGAACGTAACGTGGTCTACCAGTGCAATGTGAGAACGGAAAGCTCTAACAAGGCCTACATCGGATTAACAATGTATATGTGTGTATATATATATATATGTAATATTTGTGTTACTGGTACTTTATTTTATCGATCACATAAGGATGAAAAGCCAAAGCTAACCTTGGCAGGATTTGAACTCAGAATGTAAAGAGATATAAGACAAAGAAGAAGAATCATCAGTAGTAGTAGTAGTAGTAGTGGTTATAGTGATGGTAGTAATAGTGGTGGTAGCATTAGTTGTAATAGTTGTAGCAGTAGTAGCAGTAGTAGTAGCATTATTGTCATCATCATCATCATCCTCATCTGTAGTAGTAGCAGTAGTAGTGGTAGTAGTAGTAGTAGTAGTAGTGGTGGTGGTAGTAGTAGTAGTAGTCGTGGTAGTAGTAGTAATTAATGTGGAGATGGGGGAAGATTGTCAACATATTTTAATGAAGTAAATGAGTCAGAAATTTATTTAACGAGCTAAAGAAATTGTTCTAGGTGTGTCCTTGTACAGGAAATATATAATTGATCTAGATCTTACTGTTTGATCATAGGTCTACTGGATCAGGTCTGACCTAGGGTTAAACAACAACTGCTTGATCATAGGTCTACTGATCAGGTCTGATCTAGGATTAAACAGCAACAACTGTTTGATCATAGGTCTACTGGATCAGGCCTGACCTAGGCTTAAACAACTGATCATAGGTCTGGTGGATCAGGCCTGACCTAGGGTTAAACAACTGATCATAGGTCTAGTCGATCAGGCCTGACCTAGGGCTAAACAACTGATCATAGGTCTAGTGGATCTGGCCTGACCTAGGGTTAAACAACAACTGTTTGATCATAGATCTACTGGATCAGGCCTGACCTAGGGTTAAACAACTGATCATAGATCTACTGGATCAGGCCTGACCTAGGGTTAAACAACTGATCATAGATCTACTGGATCAGGCCTGACCTAGGGTTAAACAACTGATCATAGATCTACTGGATCAGGCCTGACCTAGGGTTAAACAACAACAGCTTTTTAACTATATCATTATAAGCTTGCTGGATCAAAACTGGCCTGGGACTAAACCACAACTCTGTTTGATCCTAAAATACTTGTAGCTGAGTGGACTTTGTGGATTGGCAGAATCGGTAGAGTGTCGGACAAAACGCTTTGCAGTATTTAGTTATGGCCCTTTACGTTCTGAACTCAAATTCTGTCGAGGGCCAGATGGTGGTGTTATATCAGGTGGAAGGGTTATGTTTACTACCCTAGTGGACTTCTCTAAAGCCCCTACCAAAGGGCCAGGTACTGGTGGTGGTATATCAAGGGAGGGGTTATGTTTACTACCCTAGTGGACTTCTCTAAAGCCCCCTACCAAAGGGCCAGGTACTGGTGGTGGTATATCAAGGGAGGGGTTATGTTTACCACCCTAGAGGACTTCTCTAAAGCCCCTACCAAAGGGCCAGGTACTGGTGGTGGTATATCAAGGGAGGGGTTATGTTTACCACCCTAGAGGACTTCTCTAAAGCCCCTACCAAAGGGCCAGGTACTGGTGGTGGTATATCAAGGGAGGGGTTATGTTTACCACCCCAGAGGACTTCTCTAAAGCCCCTACCAAAGGGCCAGGTACTGGTGATTGGTATATCAAGGGAGGGGTTATGTTTACCACCCCAGAGGACTTCTCTAAAACCCCTACCAAAGGGCCAGGTACTGGTGGTGGTATATCAAGAGAGGGGTTATGTTTACCACCCTAGAAGACTTCTCTAAAGCCCCTACCAAAGGGCCAGGTACTGGTGGTGGTATATCAAGAGAGGGGTTATGTTTACCACCCCAGAAGACTTCTCTAAAACCCCTACCAAAGGGCCAGGTACTGGTGGTGGTATATCAAGAGAGGGGTTATGTTTACCACCCCAGAAGACTTCTCTAAAGCCCCTACCAAAGGGCCAGGTACTGGTGGTGGTATATCAAGGGAGGGGTTATGTTTACCACCCCAGAGGACTTCTCTAAAGCCCCTACCAAAGGGCCAGGTACTGGTGGTTGGTATATCAAGGGAGGGGTTATGTTTACCACCCCAGAAGACTTCTCTAAAGCCCCTACCAAAGGGCCAGGTACTGGTGGTTGGTATATCAAGGGAGGGGTTATGTTTACCACCCCAGAGGACTTCTCTAAAGCCCCTACCAAAGGGCCAGGTACTGGTGGTGGTATATCAAGGGAGGGGTTATGTTTACCATCCCAGAGGACTTCTCTAAAGCCCCTACCAAAGGGCCAGGTACTGGTGGTGGTATATCAAGGGAGGGGTTATGTTTACCACCTTAGAGGACTTCTCTAAAGCCCCTACCAAAGGGCCAGGTACTGGTGGTTGGTATATCAAGGGAGGGGTTATGTTTACCACCCCAGAAGACTTCTCTAAAGCCCCTACCAAAGGGCCAGGTACTGGTGGTGGTATATCAAGGGAGGGGTTATGTTTACCACCCCAGAAGACTTCTCTAAAGCCCCCTACCAAAGGGCCAGGTACTGGTGGTGGTATATCAAGGGAGGGGTTATGTTTACCATCCTAGAGGACTTCTCTAAAGCCCCTACCAAAGGGCCAGGTACTGGTGGTTGGTATATCAAGGGAGGGGTTATGTTTACCACCCCAGAAGACTTCTCTAAAGCCCCTACCAAAGGGCCAGGTACTGGTGGTGGTATATCAAGGGAGGGGTTATGTTTACCACCCTAGAGGACTTCTCTAAAGCCCCTACCAAAGGGCCAGGTACTGGTGGTTGGTATATCAAGGGAGGGGTTATGTTTACCACCCCAGAAGACTTCTCTAAAACCCCTACCAAAGGGCCAGGTACTGGTGGTTGGTATATCAAGGGAGGGGTTATGTTTACCACCCCAGAAGACTTCTCTAAAGCCCCTACCAAAGGGCCAGGTACTGGTGGTGGTATATCAAGGGAGGGGTTATGTTTACCACCCCAGAAGACTTCTCTAAAACCCCTACCAAAGGGCCAGGTACTGGTGGTTGGTATATCAAGGGAGGGGTTATGTTTACCACCCCAGAAGACTTCTCTAAAGCCCCTACCAAAGGGCCAGGTACTGGTGGTGGTATATCAAGGGAGGGGTTATGTTTACCACCCCAGAGGACTTCTCTAAAACCCCTACCAAAGGGCCAGGTACTGGTGGTTGGTATATCAAGGGAGGGGTTATGTTTACCACCCCAGAGGACTTCTCTAAAACCCCTACCAAAGGGCCAGGTACTGGTGGTTGGTATATCAAGGGAGGGGTTATGTTTACCACCCCAGAGGACTTCTCTAAAGCCCCTACC
>OZ024757.1:17385939-17405939 GCA_964016885.1 Eledone cirrhosa
ATAGTGGCTATGGTGGACGAGATAGAGAGGACTGAGGACTGATGCCTTTCTCTCCGGACAACAACTCATTCCCTTCTTTAGGTACCACTTTAGAAGGAGAATCAGAGTGGAGAGAGAGGCACTGCACCCCAGTAAATTTACTGAAAGGTGGGTGAATGTGGCAAAAATGGCCTGAGTGAGTGGGCCTTCTCTGTATATAAACCTGTAGGCTGAAGAAGAGAGCAAAAGGAAGAAGGGAGCAGTTGCACAACATGCTCCTGAAGTTGAGGGTTGTTCTATCGACGGGGTATTAAACAACCCATTTGTGGCGCCTCCCCCCCTATTGGGGATTTCGATTGTTTAATTTGTTTGTTTCAATATTTTTACACGACTGTATGTAAAATCCCCGGCATGTGTCTTTGTATTGTCCCCTTTTCTTGTGCGCCCTTGTGGCTAATAAAGAAATCTATCTATCGATATCTCTCTGTCTATCTATACCAACACCCCAGTAAATTCGCTGAAAGGTGGGTGAATGTGGCGAAAATGGCCCGAGTGAATCGGCCTTCTCTGTATATAAACCTGTAGGTTGAGGAAGATAAACAGAGGGAAGACAGGAACACCTACAAAACGTGTTCCTGGTGTTGAGGGTTGTTCTAGCCACGGGGTGTAAAACAACCCTGCAGTAACGTTCCCCCCTATTGGGGATTTCAATTGTTATTTTATTATATATAGTTTATTGTTATTTATTAATGTTAAAGTTATTTTTATGTAAAACCCCTGCCGTCCCATTTTTCTTCGCCCCTGTGGCAAATAAAGAAAGATAACTATACCAATATCTATCTCTCTGTCTATCTGTCTATACCAATATCTATCTGTCTAACTATACCAATATCTGTCTGACTGTCTATCTATACCAATATCTGTCTGACTGTCTATACCAATATCTGTCTGACTGTCTATACCAATATCTGACTGTCTATCTATACCAATATTTGACTATCTATCTATACCAATATCTGTCTGTCTATCTATACCAATATCTGTCTGACTGTCTATCTATACCAATATATGTCTATCTATACCAATATCTGTCTGACTGTCTATCTATACCAATATTTGACTGTCTATCTATACCAATATCTGTCTGACTGTCTATCTATACCAATATATGTCTATCTATACCAATATCTGACTGTCTATCTATACCAATATCTGTCTGACTATACCAATATCTGTCTGACTGTCTATCTATACCAATATCTGTCTATCTATACCAATATCTGACTGTCTATCTATACCAATATCTGACTGTCTATCTATACCAATATCTGACTGTCTATCTATACCAATATCTGTCTGACTATACCAATATCTGTCTATCTATACCAATATATGTCTGACTGTCTATCCAGAGTTGGGCCAGATCGATACAGATCGAACCTTGAGCTGATCATTAGTGAAACGTGAGTCACCAACCAATAAGTGTAATGAAGGCTTAACAAATCGTCCTTGTATTATTATATATATATATATATATATATGTATGTATGTATGTATGTATGTATGTATGTATGTATGTATGTATGTATGTATTATTAATGTGATATTTGTGACAAAACTTCACAAAAGGTTCATATATTATGTTGAAAGCTTTTAATTTAAATAGGAACTCTTTAATATGAGTGGTTCTGTTTTAATAGAACCGGAGATGTTTTTGGGTGGGTTCGAATAAAAAATACTAAGGATGTCCCACCCTTGCAAGCAGGGAAAAGCGGACGTAAAATGCTGATGATGATGATGATGATGATGATGATGATGATGAGAGTCAGTTATATTAGTAAAATACTCAATTCTCTTGATTATTTTCAAAATGATCTTCAAAGGATTGGTAGTGTCATTAGAAATACAGTTACAAGAGTGTTGACCTATTTATGACCATATTTCAAATGAAATACACTTCATTTCAGTTAATTAATGAAGACTTTTGAGGGATTTACTAAAAATATTAACTATTTCATTACTATGATATTAACTTAACATATAGTTCATATACAAAATTATGCTGGAAGATTTTAATTTAAATAGTTCCGGTAAAATACTGGGGGTCAACATAATTGACTTCTTCTTCCCCACATAATGCTGGAATTTTGCCAGTATTAGGAAGCATTATTAAGATAAGGGTCTAAAGTCTGTCTCAGCCCAGAAGCTTATCAGGCTGGTGCTTATCCCGGTTTCTATTCCGTGAAGCGACTGAGAGTACAGGGCTCTCCATGGGACAGGGTGCCAGTCCATCACAGAGTTAAACCCCCAGCTATAACAGGTCCTCATTTTCAGCTGAGTATACTGGAACAATGTGAATTGAAATGTTTTGATCCAGCACACAACACACAACCCAGTCCAGCACACAACACACAACCCAGTCCAGCACACAAGACACAACCCAGTCCAGCACACAAGACACAACCCAGTCCAGCACACAAGACACAACCCAGTCCAGCACACAACACACAACCCAGTCCAGCACACAACACACAACCCAGTCCAGCACACAACACACAACCCAGTCCAGCACACAACACACAACCCAGTCCAGCACACAACACACAACCCAGTCCAGCACACAACACACAACCCAGTCCAGCACACAACACACAACCCAGTCCAGCACACAACACACAACCAAGTCAAGCACACAACACACAACCCAGTCTAGCACACAACACACAACCCAGTCCAGCACACAACACACAACCCAGTCCAGGAATCAAACCTATGATATTATGATCATTAGTCCAACACACCACTAGGCTATATACCTCCACAATATTATTTACTTGTCCTAATATTTTGGGTGTAAAAACCTTTCATCAGAAGACTATAATGTGAAAATGTCTTGAAGTTCATTTTTTGTTGTTAAAGGCTTGCCATTTAAGATGTTGTCTGTGGCATTATTGTACAAAAAGTTATCATATCAAATTATTTTGGAAGATTTTAATCTAAATAGAAACCTTTCAACGTGGGTAGTTTTGTTTCATAGAACCAGGGCTCGGTTTGGCTATATTGGTATCAAAAGGGTTAATGAAGAACTGTGAGGGATTTATTACAATTATAAGTTATTTTATTGCTTAAGATAGTAACTTAACATATGGTTCTTATATAAAATTATGTTGAAAGATTTTAATTTCAATAGGAACCCTTCAAAGTGAGTGGTTTTGTTTCATAGGACCAGTGTTGGTTTTGATTGGGTTGGTAATTAAAGGGTTAAATATAGTCAATTAATTAAAAATTTTGCGGGGATTTACTAAAATTCTTAATTATTTCATTATTAAGGTAGTAACTTAACATATGGTTCTTATAAAAAAAAATATTTTAGATTTTATTTCAAACAGGAACCCTTTAAAATGGGTGTTGTTAAAGTTATTGTCGGCACTTCATTGTTTCCGACTACAACGGAACTGCCTGCTCATGAAATTAAAATGTAAGTGACTGAGCATTCCACAGACACGTGTACCATTAACATAGTTCTCAGGAAGATTCAGTATGGCACTGGGTCTATGTAACATAACTACCAGGGGTAGTTATGTTACATAGACCCAGAGGTGGTTTGGGATCAGGTGATATCAAAATGGTTAAATCTACTTCTCCCAACCCCCACCCTCACCAACAATTCAAGGCCTTGCCCCACTCTCTTATTAACTGTTGTTGTTGTTTTACGTTTTTTATTTGTTTGTTTGTTTCATTTCATGTTCACAATTTTGTTACATATATTCTCTCCCCCCCACTCCTACATTTACTCCTCCCTCTCCCATATCTACTCCTTCCACCCCCCACATCTACACCCTCCACTTCACATCTTCACACCCCTCCTCTCACCCCACCTCTGACAACTTCACACCCCTACTACCACCCCAAATCTATACCCCTCCCAACCACACTATAGATTCTTATTTTGTACTAAAATAGCTTTGGTAAAATTAGTTTCTAAGGCTGATTGCAGCAATAGTAGCAACAGTAGCGGTAGTAGTATTAGTGGTAGTAGTAGCAACAGTAGTGGTAGTAGTAGCAACAGTAGTGGTAGTAGTATCAACAGTAGCGGTAGTAGTATTAGTGGTAGTAGTAGCAACAGTAGCGGTAGTAGTATTAGTGGTAGTAGTAGCAACAGTAGTGGTAGTAGTATTAGTGGTAGTAGTAGCAACAGTAGTGGTAGTAGTATTAGTGGTAGTAGTAGCAACAGTAGTGGTAGTAGTATTAGTGGTAGTAGTAGCAACAGTAGTGGTAGTAGTATTAGTGGTAGTAGTAGCAACGGTAGTGGTAGTAGTATTAGTGGTAGTAGTAGCAACAGTAGTGGTAGTAGTATTAGTGGTAGTAGTAGCAACAGTAGTGGTAGTAGTATTAGTGGTAGTAGTAGCAACAGTAGCGGTAGTAGTATTAATGGTAGTAGTAGCAACAGTAGTGGTAGTAGTATTAGTGGTAGTAGTAGCAACAGTAGTGGTAGTAGTATTAGTGGTAGTAGTAGCAACGGTAGTGGTAGTAGTATTAGTGGTAGTAGTAGCAACAGTAGCGGTAGTAGTATTAGTGGTAGTAGTAGCAACAGTAGCGGTAGTAGTATTAGTGGTAATAGTAGCAACAGTAGTGGTAGTAGTATTAGTGGTAGTAGTAGCAACAGTAGTGGTAGTAGTATTAGTGGTAGTAGTAGCAACAGTAGTGGTAGTAGTATTAGTGGTAGTAGTAGCAACGGTAGTGGTAGTAGTATTAGTGGTAGTAGTAGCAACAGTAGTGGTAGTAGTATTAGTGGTAGTAGTAGCAACAGTAGCGGTAGTAGTATTAGTGGTAGTAGTAGCAACAGTAGTGGTAGTAGTATTAGTGGTAGTAGTAGCAACAGTAGTGGTAGTAGTATTAGTGGTAGTAGTAGCAACAGTAGTGGTAGTAGTATTAGTGGTAGTAGTAGCAACAGTAGTGGTAGTAGTATTAGTGGTAGTAGTAGCAACGGTAGTGGTAGTAGTATTAGTGGTAGTAGTAGCAACAGTAGTGGTAGTAGTATTAGTGGTAGTAGTAGCAACAGTAGTGGTAGTAGTATTAGTGGTAGTAGTAGCAACGGTAGTGGTAGTAGTATTAGTGGTAGTAGTAGCAACAGTAGTGGTAGTAGTATTAGTGGTAGTAGTAGCAACGGTAGTGGTAGTAGTATTAGTGGTAGTAGTAGCAACAGTAGTGGTAGTAGTATTAGTGGTAGTAGTAGCAACAGTAGTGGTAGTAGTATTAGTGGTAGTAGTAGCAACAGTAGTGGTAGTAGTATTAGTGGTAGTAGTAGCAACGGTAGTGGTAGTAGTATTAGTGGTAGTAGTAGCAACAGTAGTGGTAGTAGTATTAGTGGTAGTAGTAGCAACGGTAGTGGTAGTAGTATTAGTGGTAGTAGTAGCAACAGTAGTGGTAGTAGTATTAGTGGTAGTAGTAGCAACAGTAGTGGTAGTAGTATTAGTGGTAGTAGTAGCAACGGTAGTGGTAGTAGTATTAGTGGTAGTAGTAGCAACAGTAGTGGTAGTAGTATTAGTGGTAGTAGTAGCAACGGTAGTGGTAGTAGTATTAGTGGTAGTAGTAGCAACAGTAGTGGTAGTAGCAACAGTAGTGGTAGTAGTATTAGTGGTAGTAGTAGCAACAGTAGTGGTAGTAGTATTAGTGGTAGTAGTAGCAACGGTAGTGGTAGTAGTATTAGTGGTAGTAGTAGCAACAGTAGTGGTAGTAGTATTAGTGGTAGTAGTAGCAACGGTAGTGGTAGCAACAGTAGTGGTAGTAGTATTAGTGGTAGTAGTAGCAACAGTAGTGGTAGTAGTATTAATGGTAGTAGTAGCAACAGTAGCGGTAGTAGTATTAGTGGTAGTAGTAGCAACAGTAGTGGTAGTAGTATCAACAGTAGCGGTAGTAGTATTAGTGGTAGTAGTAGCAACAGTAGTGGTAGTAGTATTAGTGGTAGTAGCAGCAACAGTAGCGGTAGTAGTATTAGTGGTAGTAGTAGCAACAGTAGTGGTAGTAGTATTAGTGGTAGTAGCAGCAACAGTAGCGGTAGTAGTATTAGTGGTAGTAGTAGCAACAGTAGTGGTAGTAGTATTAGTGGTAGTAGTAGCAACAGTAGTGGTAGTAGTATTAGTGGTAGTAGTAGCAACAGTAGTGGTAGTAGTATTAGTGGTAGTAGTAGCAACAGTAGTGGTAGTAGTATTAGTGGTAGTAGTAGCAACAGTAGTGGTAGTAGTATTAGTGGTAGTAGTAGCAACAGTAGTGGTAGTAGTATTAGTGGTAGTAGTAGCAACAGTAGTGGTAGTAGTATTAGTGGTAGTAGTAGCAACAGTAGTGGTAGTAGTATTAGTGGTAGTAGTAGCAACAGTAGTGGTAGTAGTATTAGTGGTAGTAGTAGCAACAGTAGTGGTAGTAGTATTAGTGGTAGTAGTAGCAACAGTAGTGGTAGTAGTATCAACAGTAGCGGTAGTAGTATTAGTGGTAGTAGTAGCAACAGTAGTGGTAGTAGTATTAGTGGTAGTAGTAGCAACAGTAGTGGTAGTAGTATTAGTGGTAGTAGTAGCAACAGTAGCGGTAGTAGTATTAGTGGTAGTAGTAGCAACAGTAGCGGTAGTAGTATTAGTGGTAGTAGTAGCAACAGTAGCGGTAGTAGTATTAGTGGTAGTAGTAGCAACAGTAGCGGTAGTAGTATTAGTGGTAGTAGTAGCAACAGTAGCGGTAGTAGTATTAGTGGTAGTAGTAGCAACAGTAGTGGTAATAGTATTAGTGGTAGTAGCAGCAACAGTAGCGGTAGTAGTATTAGTGGTAGTAGCAGCAACAGTAGCGGTAGTAGTATTAGTGGTAGTAGTAGCAACAGTAGTGTTAGTAGTATTAGTGGTAGTAGTAGCAACAGTAGCGGTAGTAGTATTAGTGGTAGTAGCAGCAACAGTAGCGGTAGTAGTATTAGTGGTAGTAGCAGCAACAGTAGCGGTAGTAGTATTAGTGGTAGTAGTAGCAACAGTAGTGGTAGTAGTATTAGTGGTAGTAGTAGCAACAGTAGCGGTAGTAGTATTAGTGGTAGTAGTATCAACAGTAGTGGTAGTAGTATTAGTGGTAGTAGTAGCAACAGTAGCGGTAGTAGTATTAGTGGTAGTAGTAGCAACAGTAGCGGTAGTAGTATTAGTGGTAGTAGTAGCAACAGTTGTGGTAGTAGTATTAGTGGTAGTAGTAGCAACAGTAGTGGTAGTAGTATTAGTGGTAGTAGTAGCAACAGTAGTGGTAGTAGTATTAGTGGTAGTAGCAGCAACAGTAGCGGTAGTAGTATTAGTGGTAGTAGTAGCAACAGTAGTGGTAGTAGTATTAGTGGTAGTAGTAGCAACAGTAGCGGTAGTAGTATTAGTGGTAGTAGTATCAACAGTAGCGGTAGTAGTATTAGTGGTAGTAGTAGCAACAGTAGCGGTAGTAGTATTAGTGGTAGTAGTAGCAACAGTAGTGGTAGTAGTATTAGTGGTAGTAGTAGCAACAGTAGCGGTAATAGTATTAGTGGTAGTAGTAGCAACAGTAGTGGTAGTCGTATTAGTGGTAGTAGTAGCAACAGTAGTGGTAGTAGTAGCAACAGTAGTGGTAGTAGTATTAGTGGTAGTAGTAGCAACAGTAGTGGTAGTAGTATTAGTGGTAGTAGTAGCAACAGTAGCGGTA
This sequence comes from Eledone cirrhosa, assembly GCA_964016885.1. Lineage (NCBI taxonomy): Eukaryota > Metazoa > Mollusca > Cephalopoda > Octopoda > Eledonidae > Eledone > Eledone cirrhosa. Next base: position 17,393,605 of record OZ024757.1, read on the forward strand.
GTAGTATTAGTGGTAGTAGTAGCAACAGTAGCGGTAGTAGTATTAGTGGTAGTAGTAGCAACAGTAGTGATAGTAGTATTAGTGGTAGTAGTAGCAACAGTAGCGGTAGTAGTATTAGTGGTAGTAGTAGCAACAGTAGCGGTAGTAGTATTAGTGGTAGTAGTAGCAACAGTAGCGGTAGTAGTATTAGTGGTAGTAGTAGCAACAGTAGTGGTAGTAGTATTAGTGGTAGTAGTAGCAACAGTAGCGGTAGTAGTATTAGTGGTAGTAGTAGCAACAGTAGCGGTAGTAGTATTAGTGGTAGTAGTAGCAACAGTAGTGGTAGTAGTATTAGTGGTAGTAGTAGCAACAGTAGTGGTAGTAGTATTAGTGGTAGTAGCAGCAATAGTAGCAGTAGTAGTAGAAGTAGAAGTAACAGTAGTAGTAATAGTATTAGTGGTAGTAGTAGCAGTAGTAACAACAGTAGTGGTAGTAGTAGCAACAGTAGTGGTGGTGGTAGTAGTAGTAGCAGTAGTAGTAGTGGTAGTAGCAGTAGTAGTATGATAGATTCTACTTTTATCTTTCCACATTGATTTTTTTCCTTCACCTCACCACCACCACCACAACAACAACCCCTTCTACCAACCACCACACCACAACAACAACAACCCCTTCTACCAACCACCACCACAACAACAACCCCCTTTACCAACCACCACCACCTCCACAACAACAACCCCCTCTACCAACCACCACCACCACCACCACAACAACAATCCCTTCTACCAACCACCACCACAACAACAGCCCCCTTTACCAACCACCACCACCACCACCACAACAACAATCCCTTCTACCAACCACCACCACCACCACAACAACAACCCCCTTTACCAACCACCACCACCACCACCACAACAACAATCCCTTCTACCAACCACCACCACAACAACAACCCCCTTTACCAACCACCACCACCACCACCACCACAACAACAACCCCCTCTACCAACCACCACCACCACCACAACAACAATCCCTTCTACCAACCACCACCACAACAACAACCCCTTTACCAACCACCACCACCACTACAACAACAACAACCCCCTTTACCAACCACCACCACCACCACCACCACAACAACAACCCCTTCTACCAACCATCACAACAACAACAACCCCCTCTACCAACCACCACCACCACCACAACAACAATCCCTTCTACCAACCACCACCACAACAACAACCCCCTTTACCAACCACCACCACCACCACCACAACAACAACAACCCCCTCTATCAACCACCACCACCACCACAACAACAATCCCTTCTACCAACCACCACCACAACAACAACCCCTTTACCAACCACCACCACCACCACAACAACAACCCCCTTTACCAACCACCACCACAACAACAACCCCCTTTACCAACCACACCACCACCACCACAACAACCCCCTTTACCAACCACCACCACCACCACAACAACAGCCCCCTTTACCAACCACCACCACCACAACAACAACCTCTTCTACCAACCACCACCACCACAACAACAACAACCCCCTCTACCAACCACCACCACCACAACAACCCCCTCTACCAACCACCACCACCACCACCACCACAACAACAACTCCTTCTACCAACCACCACCACCACCACCACAACAACAACAACAACCCCTTCTACCAACCACCACCACCACCACCACAACAACAACAATACCCTCTACCAACCACCACCACCACCACCACCACCTCAACAACAACAACCCCTTCTACCAACCACCACCACCACCACAACAACAACAACCCCCTCTACCAACCACCACCACCACCACCACCACAACAACAACAACCCCCTCTACCAACCACCACCACCACCACAACAACAACCCCCTCTACCAACTACCACCACCACTATGCCGTCCCAGTTCTGTTTCAAGAATCCTTATTGGTTAATGGAACATTCATTGCTCTCTCTGCTCTATGTATGTGTGTGTATGGCTGTGTATATATATGTATGCAGATATATGTGTATATATATATATATATATAGTTTTAATATAGATGAGATTCTACGATGATTTCTAAAGAATGAAACAGTTCTAGTCCTGTAGAATCTCATCTATATTAAAACTTTTATACTCTGCAATGTATTGAGTACCTTACTTACTGTGGTTACCTCCGATTCAACCCGGAATAACGTATATATATATATATATATATATATGTATATATATATATTGGAAAATGTGTGAAATTTTTAATACCGTTAGGTATACTTAAAAAAAGGAAAAGAATGACTTCACTTGTTCTAAACAATTTAATTTAATTTTATAATATTATAATTTTACAATTTGGTTTTATAGATCTAGTAAGTTCTTTGTTAACTTCGGTGGAGAGATTTTTTAAAGATTCCTGGTTAACTTTCCTGGAGAACTTTAATTCCTTTAAATTTTCATCAACACTCATTAACACCCCCTCCCCCAGACACACTCAAATCTCTTATATATAGACATATATATCACAACACAACCTGAGATCCGTTTGAGAATTGCCACCGACGAATGTGAGAAAGTTCTTCAGGGAATTTAACCAGGAATCTTTAAAAAAATCTCCCCACCGAAGTTAACAAAGAACTTACTAGATCTACAAAACTAAATTATAAAATTATAATATAAAATTAAATTAAATTGTTTAGAACAACTGAAGTCATTCTTCTCCTTATTTTAAATATACACACACACACACACACACACACACACACACACACATATATATATATATATATATATATATGTAGGAGGTGAGTTTTATTGTAGTACAATAAAGCAATGCAAATATCGGATAATATAAATAGCATGCTGTCAGCATGACTTGGCAAGCTATTTAGAACACTGGTTTAACCGCTTTACTTCCCTCCGAAGAAGAGATATTATCTCGAAAATTAAGGACATTTAAATAAATCTAAAGTAAAAGACTAATTGTCAACAATAATCTTTTGCATTTGCATTCTTTATTCTATGTCCATACCTACATTGTTTTGGCTTTATTATACATATACAAACGTTTATACCTCATTACACAATACTTAAAGTGAACTATACTTCCTCCCATATATATATATATATATATCATCATTTCATTTTACGTCCGCTTTTTCCCTGCTTGCAAGGGTGGGACGGGAACTGATTTTGGCTTGATTTCTACAGCTGGATGCCCTTCCTAACACCAACCTCATTTTCAGTGAGTGCTGGGTGCTTTTTTGCCGTGGCACCTCCACGACCACTTTGCAGTGGAATGATATGGACGCCAGTCCTATCATCTCATTTCTACAGCTGAGTAAACTGGAGCAATGTGAAATAAAGTGTCTTGCTCAAGGAAACAACACATGACCCGGTCTGAGAGTTGAAACCACAACCTTTCGATTGCAAGGCCAATGCTGTAACCACTAAGCCATGTGCCTCTCTCTCTCTCTCTCTCTCTCTCTCTCTCTCTCTCTCTCTCTATATATATATATATATATATATATATATATATATATATATATATGCATGCAAAAGTTGTATTTAAAATTGTTGGGATACAACAAGTAAATATTTTTATAACTGATATAAAGCACTCGACAAGTATTTGGAGTAGATATACGATATTAATAAATGGAAACTATATTTATAAAACCATATTTATTTCATTATACATATTTCAGGGATACCAAATTAAATTATGGTATACCTTCATCACACAAAATACAATATATAACAGTTTTACTATCCAGATGGCCTCCAAAAATTATGGTCGCATTTTAAAAGGGTACGTCAAAGCTTATTTGTAAAACTGTTATATATTGTATTTTGTCTGATGAAGGCATACCATAATTTAATTTGGTATCCCTGAAATATGTATAATGAAATAAATATGGTTTTATAAATATAGTTTCCATTTATTAATATCGTATATATATATATATATATATATATATATGAAAGATACATATTGAGTCAGATACTCAAAATAGTCTCTTACAATTAAATAACTCAAAGAAAGAAGTTTTTCTGAGCCGTGTAATATAATTGAATATAAAAGAGAGATATAAACATACATGTGTTCAAATTGTAAGGGACCAAATTCGCTAGGGTGGAAAAAATACTAACTATAGCAATATGGTTTGCCAGACTCAATTTAAAGTAATAAATCAAAAAAAAGAAAAACAAACCTATATTAGGCAACTACTTGAACACCCAGACAGCTTTGGTGGCTGAATTTGAACACATGTATGTTTATATCTGCGTTTATCTCTCTTTTATATTCAATTATATATATATATATGTATTAAGGATACTATTTATGGTTATGTATGTAATAAAACCTTTTATGGTTATATATTTTACATACAAACCCTAAATAGTGAAAGATAGGCATTAATTACTATCTTATTACCAGTAAGATAAATAGCTCAATGTAATAACATCGGTTGTTTTACAGAGCAGTTATATAGAGATTACAATAATCAAAGTTCAGTTTAAATCATTTATTTGCTTATAAATGATTTAAACTGAACTTTGATTATTGTAATCTCTATCATCATCATCATCATCATCATCAGGTTTAGCGTCCGTGTTCCACGCTTGCATGGGTTTGGACGGGGGTTTTCCCACTTGAGGCAAGAGTGGTTGTCTTGCTCGCATAGGACTGTCTGGCGGGTTTTCTACAGTTGGATGCCCTTCCTAACACCAACCACATTTACAGTGTGGGGCTGGGAGGTTTTTACCGTGTTGCCTACATGGCCACATTACAGCGTGGACTGTCTGGCGGGACTCTATATATATATGTAAGAATATTTTCGAAACAGCAAGCGAGTTTGAAATTAGAAATATAAGCTATCGCCGTATTTTGACTAAAGAAATTATTTAGCCTGATAGAGGAGTTAAGAACCCTCGAAGAAATGGAAAAAGATGAGTATAAGCGATAGCTTATATTTCTAATATATATATATATAGTAATAATAATAAATGTGAAGACTAAAATCCAAAGAGGGCTCGATAAGGATAAATATATATCAAATATATAAGAACCGTAGAGCAAATATTTATTAAAATAACAGATTAAATTTTAATCTGTTATTTTAATAAATATATATATATATATATATACAGTATTAATAAATGGAAATTATATTTATAAAACCATATTTATTTCATTATATATATTTCAAGGATACCAAGTTAAATCATGGTATGCCTTCATCAGACAAAATACAATATATAACAGTTTTACAAATAGATAATTGACATACCCTTTCAAAAAGGTGACCGTTGTTTTTGGAGGCCATCCGGATAAAGAGTGCTTTATATCAGTTATAATAATATTTGCTTGTTGTATCCCAACAATTTAAATTGAACTTTTGCATATATATATATATATATATATATATATATATATATATATATACAATATGTCAAAAGACCAAGGTTACCCACTCACATTTATTCTTTAATTTCTACGTCTATTTCAATACGGTTACAATGTTAGATGCATATGCCAAACAATTGGCAATGATTAGTTATCAATTATCAACACCACACATAATAATTATAACTCGCATATACCAAATATAACAGTGAAGTTCTCCACTACAATCACATATATTATAAACACACACACACACACACACACACACATACACATATATATATGTATATATATATCTTTCTATTTCTTCTTTAATTTCTCATTCTTTCTTCTGATGAAGGACTAGTGTCCAAAACGTCAAAACTCTCTTCCTGCTATTTCAAGCATTAAACTAATATATTCCTTCCATGTACTGTGCCATTTGTTTTGTTATATTTGTTATTTCTGTTTACCTTTTACATATCATCATCATCATCGATTAACGTCCATCTTCCACGTTAGCATGGGTTAGACGGGTCCAATTTAGAGGCAAGTTGTGTCGGGTGACCGTGTCTCGCTCATATAGGGGTGTTTCTGGGTGGTTTTCTACAGTTGGATGCCCTTCCTAACGCCAACCACATTGACAGTGTTAGGTGGGTGCTTTTAGCCATGTCTTTTACACATCCACTTTATGTATGTATATATATATATATATATATATATACATATTTATACATATATATATATATATATATATATATATATATATATATATATATATATATATATATATATATATATACACACGTATATTTCTATATATATATATATGTATATATATATATATATATATATATATATATATATATATATATATATATATATATATATATACACGTATATATATATAGGAACAAGTATGACCCAGGCGGCAGAGTTCAAGCCGTTTCAACGGTTATTTCTGGATTTCAACGGCTATTTCCGTCCAGAAATAGCCGTCGAAACGGCTTGAGCTCTGCCGTCGGGGTCATACTTGTTCCTTACCACAATTCCTTTGTTATATATATATATATAATTGATAGATTCCTGATATATATTGAAAAGTGTCCACAGTTAAAAACGGTACTCAATATGTTAGTAGAGTATAGACATTTATTTTATTATAGAAATCACTCCTACATGGCTTAGTGGTTAGAGCATTGGCCTTGCAATCGAAAGGTTGTGAGTTCAATTCTCAGACCGGGTGATGTGCTGTTTCCTTGAGCAAGACACTTTATTTCACATTGCTCCAGTTTACTCAGCTGTAGAAATGAGATGATAGGGACTGGGGTCCCTATCATTCCACTGCAAAGTGGTCGTGGAGGTGCCACGGCAAAAAAGCACCCAGCACTCACTGTAAATGAGGTTGGTGTTAGGAAGGGCATCCAGCTGTAGAAATCAAGCCAGAATCAGTTCCCGTCCCACCCTCCTTGCAAGCAGGGAAAAAGCGGACGTAAAATGAAATGATGATGATGATGATGATGATGATGATGATGACTAGTACTGGGGTCAGTTCTTCCTCTAAATCTCTTTCTCATTTCCCCTCTCTCACTTTCTATCCTTCTCTGGAAGAAATCTGCTGTACTCAGTCCTGGAGAGGGATGGGCTCCATCAGGCTTAAAATGTCCGAGAAATGCCGTATGTCAATACAGCACCTCAATGTCTCTATCTGGAGTTACATGACCATACAATACTATACATACATACACACTTACATAGATACATGCACACATACACATAGGTATGTGTGTGTGTACATGTCTGTAAGCCCTTCCTAACACCAACAACTTTACAGAGTGTACTAGGTGCAATTTATTGTGCCATCGACACTAGCAAGGTTGACATGGTCTTGACATGTCCCAAATCGCTTTGGAAGATTTAAATTTAAATACTCTAACCCTTTAGCTTTCACATTGTTCTATATTTACTATTGTATTTTCACGAAAAACACTTTATTTCACACAATTATCTCACATAATATAGAATCTACGAAATTTTGATAATATTTATTTTGAGAACAATACTTTAACATAAGTATGAGCAGCCAGTTACAGCTGGTTTGAACAGAATAAAAGGCGAGAGAATTCTGGCCGGATACGGTCGGTTTAAATGCTAAAGGGTTCATATAGTTGGTTATATTTCATCACCGCTACACCACCATCCTACTACCTCACCAATTAACCAATCAACCAAACTACCTCTCCACCATCAGCCCACACCACCATCCCACCATTTTACCATCATACCATCTCACCACCCCATCAACCATCCTAACCACCATCTCACTAACCCACCTACCATCCTAACCACCATCTCACCACCCCACCATCAGTTCACCCCACTGCCCCGACCACACCAACATCTATGAACATAAATGAACATTTAATCAAGTAGGAAGGTGTTTTTGAGGTAACGTACATTCCATAATAAATGAAGAAATTACATGTCCCCTCCACCACCCTCTTCCCTATATATATATATATATATATATATATATATATATATATATATCCCTACATATGTGTGTGTGTACATATGTATACATCATCATTTAACATCTATTTTCCATGCTAACATTGGTCAGAGAGAGCATATATATATATATATGTATATAAACTCATACACAAGAATATTAGCACACATACACACAAATGCACCCCATATATATATGTGTGTGTGTGTGTGTATATATATATATATATATATATATGTACGTATAAGTATATGTATCTATATGTTTAAGTTTATTTGTTGTAACATAGCAGTTTGACAAGAACAGATTGATAAAAGAAGTACTGGGGTTAATATGCTCAGTTACAACCACTCAAGGCCGTGCCCCAGCATGGCCTCAGTCTAATGAGGGAAACTAGAAATATATAAGAATAGACGTCTCTTTATAGATTTAGAGATAAAGAGAAGAATAGAAAAATAAACACTGAAAGATATATATATATATATATATATATATATATATATATATATGTCACGACAAAAAACACAGTCCACGCTGTAATGTGGCTGTGTAGGTAACACGGTAAAAACCTCCCAGTCCACACTGTACACGTGGTTGGTGTTAGGAAGAGCATCCAGCTGTAGAAAACCCACCAGACAGTCCTATACAAACAAGACAACCAATGTTGCCTCAAGTGGGAAAATTCCCGTCCAAACCCATGCTAGCGTGGAAGATGGACGTTAAACGATGATGATGATGATGATGATGTGGAGGCACGAGGCCTAGTGGTAAGGGTGTTGGACTTACAAACATAATGTCGTGGGTTTGATTCCTGGGTTGTGTGTTGTGTTCTTGAGCAAGACACTTCATTTCACATTGATCCAGTATACTTTAGCTGAAAATGTGTACCAGAAATAGCTGGGGGTTTAACCCTGTGATGGATTGGCGCCCTGTCCAGTGGGGAGTCTTGTACTCTCAGTCACTTCACGACATGAAGCAGCGATAACTACTGGTCAAATGAACCTTTTGGCTTAAGACAGACTTTAGACTTTTAGATATATGTGTGTGTGTGTTTCCTGGATTCAGTTGGGGGTAACTACAGTTAGTAAGGTACTTATCACATAGCAGAGTATAAATGTTTAATATAGAAATGGCTTTTACAGGACTAGAACTGTTTCATTTGAAGGAAATCATCCTTTCCTTCAAATGAAACAGTTCTAGTCCTGTAGAAGCCATTTCTATTTTAAACATATATATATATATATATATATATATATATAGTCCAGAATTAGCCGTCGAAACGGCTTGAGCTCAGCCGTCGGGGTCCTACTTGTTCCTATATATATATATATATATATGTATATATATATATTGTTATATGAATATATATATTTTTTTTTTTTCAGAGGGAGAGAGTGTGTGTGTGTGTGTACCTTTTGATCTTTTATGATATTGTTATTATTGATCACAAACTGACTAATAGAACACCCACTAGTCTCCTCTCTCCCCCTCTTTCTCTCTCTCTCTCTATATATATATATATATATACACACACGCACATATATATACATACATACTATTTGCCATTTTACTCATAAGATCTCCAGGATTTCAGCCAATTCTTCGATTTAGTTGGCAAGTTGTCAACCACGAAGGATTAATATTTCCAATATATTTTATTTCAGAATTATGTCTGTGTATCTCTAACTCCCTTTCCCTCTATCTATCTATCTATCTATCTATCTCCTTGTTAGTCTGTCTACCCTCTCACCATTTGCTATTTAAATCTCTTTTTCTCTTCTTATTCACCCACGTATTCTTGAGAGGGTCATGGGGGCAGAGTCCTCAAAAACTCCTTCCAGTGGGTCCTGTCAGAAGCAACCATCTCCAACTAATCCGACTGGATCCCCAAGCAAGACCAAGCCAAGCTCATAGATGTTATCCAACCATCTTGCTCAGGGTCTACCCCTGGGTCTCCTGCCGGTTGACTTTGCCTGTAAAATATGTCTAGCGATTCTTTCCTGAAATATTCTAACCACATGCCATAGTATCGGAGCTGTGATCTCTCAATTCGGAGAAGTAACAGCTCTACCTGAAGTGATTCTGATCTCCGAGCTACATATTCTTTCCTATGACATTTTAACCACATGTCCATAGTATCAGAGCTGTGATCTCTCAATTCGGAGAAGTAGCAGCTCTACCTTGAGTGACTCTCTGATCTCCGAGCTACATATTCTTTCCTGAGACATTCTAACCACATGTCCATAGTATCAGAGCTGTGATCTCTCAATTCGGAGAAGTAGCAGCTCTACCTTGAGTGACTCTCTGATCTCCGAGCTACACATTCTTTCCTGAGACATTCTAACCACATGTCCATAGTATCAGAGCTGTGATCTCTCAATTCGGAGAAGTAGCAGCTCTACCTTGAGTGACTCTCTGATCTCTGAGCTACACATTCTTTCCTGAGACATTCTAACCACATGTCCATAGTATCAGAGCTGTGATCTCTCAATTCGGAGAAGTAGCAGCTCTACCTTGAGTGACTCTCTGATCTCCGAGCTACACATTCTTTCCTGAGACATTCTAACCACATGTCCATAGTATCAGAGCTGTGATCTCTCAATTCGGAGAAGTAGCAGTTCTACCTTGAGTGACTCTCTGATCTCCGAGCTACACATTCTTTCCTGAGACATTCTAACCACATGTCCATAGTATCAGAGCTGTGATCTCTCAATTCGGAGAAGTAGCAGCTCTACCTTGAGTGACTCTCTGATCTCCGAGCTACACATTCTTTCCTGAGACATTCTAACCACATGTCCATAGTATCGGAGCTGTGATCTCTCAATTCGGAGAAGAAGTAACAGCTCTACCTTGAGTGACTCTCTGATCTCCGAGCTACACATTCTTTCCTGAGACATTCTAACCACATGTCCATAGTATCAGAGCTGTGATCTCTCAATTCGGAGAAGTAGCAGCTCTACCTTGAGTGACTCTCTGATCTCCGAGCTACACATTCTTTCCTGAGACATTCTAACCACATACCCATAGTATCAGAGCTGTGATCTCTCAATTTGGAGAAGTAGCAGCTCTACCTGGAGTGACTCTTTGATCTCCGTGCTACACATTCTTTCTTGAGACATTCTAACCACATACCCATAGTATCAGAGCTGTGATCTCTCAATTCGGAGAAGTAGCGGCTCTACCTGGAGTGACTCTCAGATCTCCAAGCTACGCACTCTATCAAATGACGATACTCTAAAGACCCTTTGGATGAATCCTATTTCGGCCACTTGTATTCGAAATCGTATTCTTTCGGTCATTACCCAAGAGTCCTGACCATAGGTAAAGGTTTGGCATGAAAACTGAATTGAAGATAGTGAGTTTGGCTTTTATGCCTACCCCCCTTCTTCTGATTGAATGCTGAAGCTGGTGCATCACTGCACCAATTCCTGCACTTAATTCAGCCTCCTGCTAAACACACACATGTGTGTGGTGTATGAGTGAGTCTATGTATATGTGTGTATGTGTGTGTGTGGTGTATGAGTGAGTCTATGTATATGTGTGTATGTGTGTGTGTGGTGTATGAGTGAGTCTATGTATATTAATGTATGTGTGGTGTGTGTGTGGTGTATGAGTGAGTCTATGTATATTAATGTATGTGTGTGTGTGTGGTGTATGAGTGTGTCTATGTATATGTGTGTATGTGTGTGTGTGGTGTATGAGTGAGTCTATGTATATGTGTGTATGTGTGTGTGTGTGGTGTATGAGTGTGTCTATGTATATGTGTGTTTGTGTGTGTGGTGTATGAGTGAGTCTATGTATATATGTGTATGTGTGTGTGTGTTTAGTCAACTGTAAGAGACAAAGTATTGTGTTTCACTCACACTTAATAACCGTATGACTGGCAACACACACACACACACAGACACACATCCCCCCATACACTATAATGTGTGTGTGTGTGTGTGTTTTATTTAGCTGTACAACAACAACATATATCACTACTATAATCACTAATATTCAATCACTGAACTAATGTAATCATTGCTGAACTGTATTGAATCACTGTTGCTTCTAACCTCTACATAGATAGATTTCTTTCATAGATAGACAAATAGACAGACATATAGTTAGATAGAGAGATAGATATTGTATGAGATATATATATATAGTTATAAATATGCATATTTATAACTATATATCTATACACACACACACATAGATATATTTCTTTATTAGCCACAGGGGCACAAAAGAAGGGGACAGATACAAAGGGGGAAGTTTACATACAATAAAAACGTGTAAAATGTTATCACAAATGGAATTTAAAAAGTTAGTCGATTTTCCCCAATAGAGGGAGACAGTTTATATGGGTAACACATACCCCCGAAAAAAAATGTGCAACCCTCATCTCCAGGAGTACGAAGAGTTTGTACTCCTTTCCTCTCCTCCTGCTTTTCCT
>OZ024757.1:17408439-17435939 GCA_964016885.1 Eledone cirrhosa
GTGGTGGTGGTGGTGTTGGTTGTAAGTGGTGGTGGATGTGATGGTGGTAGTAGCGGTGGTGGTGCCGGTTGTTGTAGTGACGGTGGTGGTGGTGGTGGTGGTTGTGGTGGTGTTGGTTGTAAGTGGTGGTGGATGTGATGGTGATGGTGGTAGTAGTGGTGGTGATGGTGGAGGTGGTGGTAGTGTTGGTGGTGGTGGGTGTGATGGTGGTGGTAGTTGTGGTGGTAGTGGAGTGGTGGTGATGGTGGTAGTAGCGGTGGTGGTGCCGGTTGTTGTAGTGACAGTGGTGGTGGTGGTGGATGTGGTGGTGTTGGTTGTAAGTGGTGGTGGATGTGATGGTGATGGTGGTAGTAGTGGTAATGATGGTGGTGGTAGTGTTGGTGGTGGTGGTAGTAGCGGTGGTGGTGCCGGTTGTTGTAGTGACAGTGGTGGTGGTGGTGGTAGTGGTGGATGTGGTGGTGTTGGTTGTAAGTGGTGGTGGGTGTGATGGTGGTGGTAGTTGTGGTGGTGGTGGTGGAGTGGTAGGCGGTGGTGGTAGTAGTGGTGGTGGAGTGGTAGGCGGTGGTGGTAGTGGTGATAGAGGTGGAGTGGTGGTAAGAGCAGATAGAAGAAGAAGAAGAAGGGGTTTACACCACTACATGGCCATCCTCTCAGTCTACTACCCACGTACTACACTCACTGAACACACACAGACATTTCTCTCTCTTTCTCTCTCTTTCTCTGCTTCTCTCTCTCTGTTTCTCCACCTCTCTGCTTCTCTCTCACTCTCTCTCTATCTATATATATGTATGGTTGTCGAACTAACCCTATACCGAACTCATCTTATGGACTGAGTGCTGTGTGCTTTACTTACTAAGGATATAACCTCCTGGGTGGTGTCCCAGCATGGCCTCAGCCGGATGGCTGCAACAGGTAAAAGAGTAAAAGAGATATGAGTGAGAAAGTTATTTGTCTCTAATATAGTCAGACATCTTCAATGAAAAGATAAAATATCAACTGAGAGAAGCAATTAAACATTAAACTTAAGCCAGTGATATTTCAGGGCTAAAACCCCCTTTTCTCTAGCAGGAAGAACACATTGATTGTTCCTTCTTGTTTTGAACTGCTTTCGTTTTACATTTGAAAATGGGGGTAGTAGCCTTGAAATATCATTCTAAAATATACTGGATACTGGATTAACCCTTTAGCATTTAGATTACTCTATATAACATATACTATTGTATTTTCATAGTAAAGGCTTTACCTCACGTAATTCATCATCATCATCATCATCATCTTCATTTAACGTCCATCTTCCATGCTAGCATGGGTTATCTTACATAATATTGAATCTATCAGATTGTGATATAATTTATTTTGAGAACAATACCTTAATAGCAGTATGAGCAGCCAGTTACAGTCGGTTTGAACAGAAAGAGGTGAGAGAATTCTGGCCGGATACGGTTGGTTTCAATGCTAAAGGGTTTTAAACATTACTTTCTTTTGTTTTATTTGTCATCCTTTGCCCTTTGTATATTTCTACCACATTGTACCAGCTTTTGGAAACTTATTGGTCATTTATGACATATCTCACAAGGCTTCGTATTAACTATACTACTTTATATATTGATATATATATAACTTAAATCTACCTTCCTAACAAGTCATCTCTGATTGTTCCTTTAAGTCTCTCACGGGGATACTTCCTTGATAATGGGTGTTTAAACCCCAAAATATTTGGGATTATTAAATTTGCTATGGTAAGATTCTATTATTATCTTAGCAATTTTAATTTTCTAGTGCATTTTATGGTTTTCAAAATGATTTAAATATATAATCAGTTCCCGTATAAGCAAGACAAGGTCAGCCGACCGGACACTGCCCACAACAGGACAACCCTTCTAACCCATGCTAGCGTGGAAGAACGGACATAAAACTAGCATGGGTTAGAAGGGTTGTCCTGTTGTGGGCAGTGTCCGGTCGGCTGACCTTGTCTTGCTTATATATATATATCATCGTGATTATCCTCAATTAACGTCCATTTTCTATGCTATCAGGGGTAGAATGGGCTGTCCCTTTGTGAATGATTAGGTCAGGGGATTATGTTTTGCTCACACAGAACTACTTTTAGCTTGGTTTCTATGGCTGGGTGCTTTTTGTCATGACACCTCTCTCTCTATATATTTATATATATATATATCAGTGTTTTATGTTTGTTTTTCCACACTTGCATGGGTTAGATCAGGTGTCAGATTATGAAATAAATTAGGTCGTGTGACCATGTTTTGCTCATACGGATCTGTATTTTGACTTAGTTTCTGCAACTAAATACCCTTCTCAATGATAATCACGTTACTGTGTGGACTGGGTGTTTTTGTATCGTGGCACCAAAACAACCAGCTAAAAGGATGGACTGGGTGCATTTTATCATGGTACCAAAACAACAAGCTAACAGGGTGGACTGGGTGTTTGTTATCATGGCACCAAAACAACCAGCTAACAGGATGGACTGGGTGCATTTTATCATGGTACCAAAACAACAAGCTAACAGGGTGGACTGGGTGTTTGTTATCATGGCACCAAAACAACCAGCTAACAGGATGGACTGGGTGCATTTTATCATGGTACCAAAAACAACAAGCTAACAGGGTGGACTGGGTGTTTTTTTTATCGTGGCACCAAAACAACCAGCTAACAGGATGGACTGGGTGCATTTTATCATGGTACCAAAACAACAAGCTAACAGGGTGGACTGGGTGTTTTTGTATCGTGGCACCAAAACAACCAGCTAACAGGATGGACTGGGTGCATTTTATCATGGTACCAAAACAACAAGCTAACAGGGTGAACTGGGTGTTTTTTTTTATCGTGGCACCAAAACAACCAGCTAACAGGATGGACTGGGTGCATTTTATCATGGTACCAAAACAACAAGCTAACAGGGTGGACTGGGTGTTTGTTATCATGGCACCAAAACAACCAGCTAACAGGATGGACTGGGTGCATTTTATCATGGTACCAAAACAACAAGCTAACAGGGTGGACTGGGTGTTTTTTTTATCGTGGCACCAAAACAACCAGCTAACAGGATGGACTGGGTGCATTTTATCATGGTACCAAAACAACAAGCTAACAGGGTGGACTGGGTGTTTTTTTTTTATCGTGGCACCAAAACAACCAGCTAACAGGATGGACTGGGAGCATTTTATCATGGTACCAAAACAACAAGCTAACAGGGTGGACTGGGTGTTTGTTATCATGGCACCAAAACAACCAGCTAACAGGATGGACTGGGTGCATTTTATCATGGTACCAAAACAACAAGCTAACAGGGTGGACTGGGTGTTTTTTTTATCGTGGCACCAAAACAACCAGCTAACAGGATGGACTGGGTGCATTTTATCATGGTACCAAAACAACAAGCTAACAGGGTGGACCGGGTGTTTGTTATCATGGCACCAAAACAACCAGCTAACAGGATGGACTGGGTGCATTTTATCATGGTACCAAAACAACAAGCTAACAGGGTGGACTGGGTGTTTTTTTTATCGTGGCACCAAAACAACCAGCTAACAGGATGGACTGGGTGCATTTTATCATGGTACCAAAACAACAAGCTAACAGGGTGGACTGGGTGTTTTTGTATCGTGGCACCAAAACAACCAGCTAACAGGATGGACTGGGTGCATTTTATCATGGTACCAAAACAACAAGCTAACAGGGTGAACTGGGTGTTTTTTTTTATCGTGGCACCAAAACAACCAGCTAACAGGATGGACTGGGTGCATTTTATCATGGTACCAAAACAACAAGCTAACAGGGTGGACTGGGTGTTTGTTATCATGGCACCAAAACAACCAGCTAACAGGATGGACTGGGTGCATTTTATCATGGTACCAAAACAACAAGCTAACAGGGTGGACTGGGTGTTTTTTTTATCGTGGCACCAAAACAACCAGCTAACAGGATGGACTGGGTGCATTTTATCATGGTACCAAAACAACAAGCTAACAGGGTGGACTGGGTGTTTTTTTTATTGTGGCACCAAAACAACCAGTTAACAGGATGGACTGGGTGCATTTTATCATGGTACCAAAACAACAAGCTAACAGGGTGAACTGGGTGTTTTTTTTTATCGTGGCACCAAAACAACCAGCTAACAGGATGGACTGGGAGCATTTTATCATGGTACCAAAACAACAAGCTAACAGGGTGGACTGGGTGTTTGTTATCATGGCACCAAAACAACCAGCTAACAGGATGGACTGGGTGCATTTTATCATGGTACCAAAACAACAAGCTAACAGGGTGGACTGGGTGTTTTTTTTTATCGTGGCACCAAAACAACCAGCTAACAGGATGGACTGGGTGCATTTTATCATGGTACCAAAACAACAAGCTAACAGGGTGGACCGGGTGTTTGTTATCATGGCACCAAAACAACCAGCTAACAGGGTGGACTGGGTGCATTTTATCATGGTACCAAAACAACAAGCTAACAGGGTGGACTGGGTGTTTTTTTTATCGTGGCACCAAAACAACCAGCTAACAGGATGGACTGGGTGCATTTTATCATGGTACCAAAAACAACAAGCTAACAGGGCGGACTGGGTGTTTGTTATCATGGCACCAGCATGACCAGCTTGCAGGATAGGCTAGATACTTTTTGCCTTGTCAATAAATAGTATGACCACATTACAAGATGGACTGGGTGCTATATATATATACATACATATATATGTATACATACATATTCTTAAATTCAATTCTACAACAAAGGCATGACAGAGAAATGCAAGGACAGACATTTCATTGAGCAAACCCTACTTTGCTGTAGTATTGAATTTAATAATATATTAAAACTCGTCCCATTGACTGAATGCTCTGCACCATTACCAAATTATTACTACTCATCATCATCATCATCATCACCATCGTTTAATGTCCATCTTCCACGCTAGCATGGGTTTGGACGGGAATTTTCCCACCTGAGGCAACATTGGTTGTCTTGCTCGTATAGGACTGTCTGGCGGGTTTTCTACGGCTGGATGCCCTTCCTAACACCAACCACGTTTACAGTGTGTATATATATATATATATATATGCAAGAGATGTCAACATGAATGGACCTGTTATTTTTATCTAAAGATATTTTTTTCCAATTCCAACCCGCCTGTCTCCACAATCTATCTTATTTCTCATTCTTTCTTCTGATGAAGGACTAGTGTCCGAAACGTTAAGACCCTCTTCCTGCTGCTATCAAGCGTTAACCTAATATATCCCTTCCATATACTGTACCGATTGTGTTGTTATTTCTGTTTACCTTTTACACACACACACACACACACACACACACACCCACACCCATACACACACACACACACACACACACACGTGTGTGTGTGTAGTGTGGTAAGACACCAGGAGGTTATATCCATAGTAAGTAGAGCTTTCAGTCCAGAGGACGAGTTCGGTATATAGTTAGTTCCACAACGAATTAGCAAACCATACTCAAAGACACGCATTTCACCCAACAGATTCTCAACTTGAGGATGTATATATATGTATATGTATGTATGTATGTATATATATATACGTATATATATATATATATGTATTTGTACATATATATATTTGAAAAATATGTCAACCGTAATATAGATAACTAAAATAATTAATCGTTTAATAAGTCAGGTAAAGTACCTCTGAGTACATTCACCTCAGCTATTTAACACTGGGTGCATCTGACCTCTCCTGGGTGCATCTGATCTCCCCTGAATATATCTGACCTCCTCTGGGTACATCTAACCTCCTCTGGGTATATCTGACCTCCCCTGGGTACATCTGACCTCCCCTGGGTACATCTGATCCCCTGGGTACATCTGACCTCTCCTGGGTACATCTGATCTCCCCTGAATATATCTGACCTCCTCTGGGTACATCTAACCTCCTCTGGGTATATCTGACCTCCCCTGGGTACATCTGACCTCCCCTGGGTACATCTGATCCCCTGGGTACATCTGACCTCTCCTGGGTACATCTGACCTCCTCTAGGTACATCTGACCTCTGGGTACATCAAACTTCCAGTTAATTCCCTGACTACTATTATGGCCTGGCAAAGAGATTCATTTCAATTTATAGCTTCTTCACTTGTAAACATGACCTAGATTTTGATCTGTGTCACATCTGGAGCATAGCCTATTCCTTAAACTGGATCACATCCCAACTATTGCTGACCTACACCTGGAGCCCAGTCTATTTTGATCTGGTTCATATCCTAAGTACTGCCAACCTACACCTGGGGCCCAGTCTATCTTGATCTGGCTCACATCCCAAGTACTGCTGACCTACATCTGGAGACCAGTCTATCTCTTGATCTGGTTCACATCCCAAGTACTGCTGACCTACATCTGGAGACTAGTCAATCTCTTGATCTGGTTCACATCCCAAGTACTGCCGATCTACATCTGGAGATCAGTCTGTGTTGGTCTGGCTCACATCCCAAGCACTGTTAACCTACATCTGGTGACTAATCTATCTCCTGATCTGGGTCATCTACAGCTGGAGACCAGCCCATCCTTTGATCTGGGTCATCTACATCTGGAGACCAGCCCATCCTTTGATCTGGTTCACCTAGATCTGATGTAAGCCATCACTCCACCCACTACCACCATCACACCCACTTCCAGCTGACTCTTCCTCCTGTCATTCTGTTAAAGTCAACCGAACAACCAACCAACCACTCTAAAAATACACTGACGACTTATGAAGAGTCAGTGTTAGGGTGAACTGAAGAGAATTTAATTAATTTTAGAATTGGGGGGTTTTATTTTGAGATTTATCACTCATAAATAACCACCAGACGTCCACATACCCCCTCTTCCACCCTTTCATCCAGCTATCTGTCTGTCTGTGCTGGTGGTGATGGTGGGGTGTGCAAGGAGGGGGTAATGGATGTCTAGGGTCTAAATTTGTGTTGTTATTATTTGGTGCCTTTTGTGTGTGTTTGTGTGTATGTATGTATATGCATGTGCATGCTTATGTATGTTACGTGTGTATGTTTGTGTCTGTGTTTGTATGTATATATGTATATGTGTATGTGTGTTTGTCTATACGTGTGTGTGTGTATCTATATATATATATATATATATGTGTGTGTGTGTGTGTATCTATATATATATGTGTGTGTGTGTGTGTATCTATATCTATATATATATATGTGTGTGTGTGTGTGTGTATCTATATATATATATATGTGTGTGTGTGTCTATATGTGTATGTATATATATATATATATATATATATGTGTGTTTGTATCTATATATATATATATATGTATGTGTATGTCTATATATATATATATATGTGTATGTGTGTGTGTATCTATATATATATGTGTGTGTGTGTGTGTGTATATATATACATATGTGTGTTTGTATCTATGTATATATATATGTGTGTGTATCTATATATATATATGTGTGTGTGTATGTGTGTGTGTATCTATATATATATATATATATATATATATATATGTGTATGTCTATCTATATCTATATATATATATATATGTGTGTGTGTGTGTGTATGTGTGTGTCTATCTATATATATATATCTGTGTGTTTTACTGATAAGGCCCAAGATATTAAAATAGTTCACTAACAAAGATATTTCTGTTCCTTAGAGATGGTAAGTTGGCGCTATGACAACACTGGTATTTCTCCTCCTACCCTAGCAGACACAGTTGCCATGGTGGTGGTGGCGATGGCGGCTGCTGTTGTGGTAGTGGTAGCGGTGGTGGTGGTGGTGGTGGTGATAGTGTTTAGTGTGGAGGTGGTGGTGACTGGTGGTGATAGTGATGATTGGGGAGGTGGTGGTGGTGGTGCTGACAGTGATGATTGTGGTGGTATGGTGGTGCTGTGGTGGTGACAGTGGTAGTGGTGGTGGTGGTGACTGATGATTGTGGTGGTATGGTGGTGCTGTGGTGGTGGTGATGGCGATAACAGTGGAGGTGGTGGTAGCAGTGACTGTAGCGATGATGGTCGTGGTTGTGATGGTGGTGGTGGTGGTGGTGGTGACAGTGGTGGTGGTGGTGGTGGTGGTGACAGTGGTGGTGGTGGTGGTGGTGGTGGTGACAGTGGTGGTGGTGGTGGTGACAGTGGTGGTGGTGGTGGTGGTGGTGACTGATGATTGTGGTGGTATGGTGGTGCTGTGGTGGTGACAGTGGTAGTGGTGGTGGTGGTGGTGACAGTGGTGATGGTGGTGGTGGTGGTGCTGACAGTGATGATTGTGGTGGTATGGTGGTGCTGTGGTGGTGACAGTGGTAGTGGTGGTGGTGGTGGTGACAGTGGTAGTGGTGGTGGTGGTGGTGACAGTGATGATTGTGGTGGTATGGTGGTGCTGTGGTGGTGACAGTGGTAGTGGTGGTGGTGGTGGTGACAGTGGTAGTGGTGGTGGTGGTGCTGACAGTGATGATTGTGGTGGTATGGTGGTGCTGTGGTGGTGACAGTGGTAGTGGTGGTGGTGGTGGTGACAGTGGTAGTGGTGGTGGTGGTGCTGACAGTGATGATTGTGGTGGTATGGTGGTGCTGTGGTGGTGACAGTGGTAGTGGTGGTGGTGGTGCTGACAGTGATGATTGTGGTGGTATGGTGGTGCTGTGGTGGTGACAGTGGTAGTGGTGGTGGTGACAGTGGTAGTGGTGGTGGTGGTGCTGACAGTGATGATTGTGGTGGTATGGTGGTGCTGTGGTGGTGACAGTGGTAGTGGTGGTGGTGACAGTGGTAGTGGTGGTGGTGGTGCTGACAGTGATGATTGTGGTGGTATGGTGGTGCTGTGGTGGTGGTGATGGCGATAACAGTGGAGGTGGTGGTAGCAGTGACAGTAGCGATGATGGTCGTGGTTGTGATGGTGATGGTGGTGGTGGTAGTGACGATTGTGATGATGGTGATGATGTTGGTGGTGGTGGCAGGGATGATTGTGATGATGGTGGTGGTGACAGTGGTGATGGTGATGATGTTGGTGGTGGTGGCAGGGAGGATGATTGTGATGATCGTGGTGGTGGTGGTGGTGATGGTGGTGATGGTGGTGATGGTGGTGACAGTGGTGATGGTGGTGGTGGTGACGGTGGTGGTGGTAGTGGTGATGGTGGTGGTGACAGTGGATATGGTGGTGATGGTGGTGACAGTGGTGACGGTGGTGACGGTGGTGGTGGTAGTGGTGATGGTGGCAGTGGTGACAGTGGTGGTGGTGACAGTGGTGACGGTGGTGGTGACACTGACGGTGGTAGTGGTGATGGTGGTGGTGACAGTGGTGGTGGTAGTGGTGATGGTGGTGGTGGTGACAGTGGTGATGGTCGTGGTGGTGACGGTGGTGGTGGTGGTAGTGACAGTGGTGATGGTGGTGATGGTGGTGGTGACAGTGGTGATGGTGGTGGTGGTAGTGACAGTGGTGATGGTGGTGGTGGTGGTGGTGGTGGTGGTGACAGTGGTGATGGTAGTGACAGTGGTGATGGTGGTGGTGGTGGTGACAGTGGTGATGGTGGTGGTGGTAGTGACAGTGGTGATGGTGGTGGTGGTGGTGACAGTGGTGATGGTGGTGGTGGTAGTGACAGTGGTGATGGTGGTGGTGGTGGTGACAGTGGTGATGGTGGTGGTGGTGGTGACAGTGGTGGTGGTGACAGTGGTGGTGGTAGTGACAGTGGTGTTCTCATTGTTTATCTATCAATTGAGTTTTAAAAGTCAAGAGATCAGATCTATAGAAAAGCAAGACACAATAGCTGCCCTTATTCTGTGGCTATATCTATAAATACTTGCTTTAATCTGTGGCCACCTACATAGCTGAGTGGTTAATACGTCTGCCTCACAATCTCGAGGTTCTGGGTTCAATCCCAATGTGTGGCTTCTTGGGCAAGTGTTTTTACCACGGCCTCAGGCAGAGGTGTCATCATCATCATCATCATCATCACCGTTTTACGTCCGTTCTTCCACGCTAGCATGGGTTAGACGGGTTGTCCTGTTGTGGGCAGTGTCTGGTCGGCTGACCATGCCTTGCTCATACAGGAACTGATCTGGTTTGATTTCTACAGCTGGATGCCCTTCCTAACACCAACCTCATTTACAGTGAGTGCTGGGTGCTTTTTCGTGGCGCCTACACGTCCACTTTACAGTGTGGGCTGGGTGCTTTTTTGCCGTGGCACCTCCACGACCACCTTGCGGTGGGGGGTGTGGGGGCATATTGTTTATATGCTTCAGCATGTACCCATGGGAGGTCGGGTACTCTGTATTACTGCGTGACGCCAGAAGTCACGGTCGTGTGTCATTGTCTTTGAGAGGTGTAATTGGGTAAGGTCGGCTTTTATCACCTCATCCCAGGTCATCTTGGGTCTCCCCACTCCGCGGTTTCCATCAACTTCTAGTGCTCTGCACCTTTTTATGCAGCTGTCATCCTTCATACGCATCACATGTCCATACCAGCGCAACCGCCTCTCCTGCACACAGCATTTGATTCCTCTTATGCTCAGTCTCTCTCTCTCAGGTGTAACAAGGGAAAATAGCTCCTATGGCTAACATTGAAATTGCACCTCTGCCCATGCAGCAAGCTATATAGTAGTTGTTAGACAATGGGATTGGCAGCACAGTTTAAATAAATGAGGGTTTACGGTATTAAACTGGGCATACGTCAAAATGGCCGGTCGCAAAAGTGAAACTAATTTTTGACAGTCCACGCTGTAATGTGGCCGTGTAGGCAACACGGTAAAAACCTCCCAGCCCCACACTGTAAATGTGGTTGGTGTTAGGAAGGGCATCCAGCTGTAGAAAACCCGCCAGACAGTCCACGCTGTAATGTGGCCGTGTAGGCAACACGGTAAAAACCTCCCAGCACCACACTGTAAATGTGGTTGGTGTTAGGAAGGGCATCAAGCTGTAGAAAACCCGCCAGACAGTCCACGCTGTAATGTGGCCGTGTAGGCAACACAGTAAAAACCTCCCAGCACCACACTGTAAATGTGGTTGGTGTTAGGAAGGGCATCAAGCTGTAGAAAACCCGCCAGACAGTCCACGCTGTAATGTGGCCGTGTAGGCAACACAGTAAAAACCTCCCAGCACCACACTGTAAATGTGGTTGGTGTTAGGAAGGGCATCCAGCTGTAGAAAACCCGCCAGACAGTCCTATGCGAGCAAGACAACCACTCTTGCCTCAAGTGGGAAAACTCCCGTCCAAACCCATGCAAGCATGGAACATGGACGTTAAACGATGATGATGATGATGATGAAAATAAAGGAGCAAATAAGAGCATGATATGAAGTCAGTCATGTGTGTGTGTATATATGTGTGTGTGTGTGTGTGTAAACGAAGGTAAAAGTACACACACATATACACTTATATATGCACACATACACACTATAATATATACACGTGTGTGTGTGTGTATATATGTGTGTGTGTGTGTGTGTAAACGAAGGTAAAAGTACACACATATACACTTATATATGCACACATACACACTATAATATATACATGTGTGTGTGTATATATGTGTGTGTGTGTAAAATTCTAGGAAACCTTATCTATGCCCTACATATATTCTTTTACATTCGTTTACACACACACACACATATATACACACACACACATGACTGACTTCATATCATGCTCTTATTTGTTCCTTTATTTTATATATATAAATTTAAATAACTCTTATAACGTGTACGTAACTGTCAAAAATTAGTTTCACTTTTGCGACCGGCCATTTTGACGTATGCCTTAAACTGCATTTTCATTTGTTCAACAAGTTAACTTTGGCAGGATTTGAACTCAGAACATAAAGGGCCGTACACTATAATAAAAAAATATACTGCCACACACTGTGTCACATATTGTGACACAATGAATCTCCCTGAGAATTATGTTAAGGAGACGCGTGTCTGTGGAATACTCAGCCATTAATTTGATCATTTTTGTACCAAGCCTCCTGACACCACCCTTGCTTTTAGAATACACAACTGTTTATATTTATCTAAAAACCTTCCACCATAATTGTTTCTACTTTAGGCACAAGGCCAGCAATTCCCCAGTGTATTACTGGTACTTTATTTTATCGACCCCGCAAGGATGAAAGGCAAAGTTAACCTCGGCGGGATTTGAACTCAGAATGGCAAGGGCCGTAACTCTATGCTTCAAAGCATGGCGTCCGACTCTCTACCGATACTGCCAATCCACCGCCCTACCACCACCAATCCACTGCCTTCCACCATAATGTTACGTAAGAACCTTTGTTGTTGTTGTTGATGATGATGATTGTGGTGGTGGCTGTGGTGGTGGTGGTGGTTGTTGTGTTGGTGGTGGTTGTGGTGGTGTTGTGTTGTTGTTGATGTTGTTAGTGGTAGTGGTGTTGTTGCTGTCGGTAATGTTGGTTGTGGTAATGATAATGGTGGTTGTGGTTGAGGTTGAGGTGGTAGTGGTGTTGCTGCTGTTGTTGATGGTTGTTGTGGTGCTGTTGGTAGCGGTAATGAAAGTGGTGTTGGTGGTTGTGGTTGGCGGTGTCTGTGATGGTGGTGATCATGATGGTTGTTGTGGTTGAGGTGGTAGTGGTGTTGCTGCTGTTGTTGATGGTTGTTGTGGTGCTGTTGGTAGTGGTAATGAAAGTGGTGTTGGTGGTTGTGGTTGGCGGTGTCTGTGATGGTGGTGATCATGATGGTTGTTGTGGTTGAGGTGGTAGTGGTGTTGTTGCTGTTGGTGGTGGTTGTGGTTGAGGTGGTTGAGGTTGTAGTGGTGTTGGTGGTGGTTGTGGTTGGGGTGGTAGTGGTGTTGTTGGTGGTGGTTATTGTTGGTAGTTGTGGTTGAGGTGGTAGTAGTGTTGTTGCTGTTGATGGTGGTGGTTGTGGAGGAGGTGGTAGTGGTGCTGTTGCTGTTGGTGGTTGTGGTTGGGGTGGTAGTGGTGTTGTTACTGTTGTTGTTGGTAGTTGTAGTGGTGTTGTTGCTGTTGGTGGTGGTGGTTGTGGTTGTGGTTGTTGGTGGTAGTGCTGTTGTTGGTGGTGGTTATTGTTGGTAGTTGTGGTTGAGGTGGTAGTAGTGTTGTTGCTGTTGATGGTGGTGGTTGTGGAGGAGGTGGTTGTGGAGGAGGTGGTAGTGGTGCTGTTGCTGTTGGTGGTTGTGGTTGGGGTGGTAGTGGTGTTGTTACTGTTGTTGTTGGTAGTTGTAGTGGTGTTGTTGGTGGTGGTGGTGGTTGTGGTTGAGGTGGTAGTGCTGTTGTTGGTGGTGGTTATTGTTGGTAGTTGTGGTTGAGGTGGTAGTAGTGTTGTTGCTGTTGATGGTGGTGGTTGTGGAGGAGGTGGTAGTTGTGGTTGAGGTGGTGTTGGTGTTGTTGATGATGATGAATTAACAAAGAAATAACCCCACCACCAAAAACACAATGAACTATATTTGTGGACACGCCCAGTAACTGTCCTATATTTGGCACCCTCTACCCCGACTGTCTTGGTGAGACATTTTGTTACCCTGCCTCATGCCCTACCCTCACCACAACCTCCTTCCTACCTCCTCACAGTCTGTCTGTGTGTCTCAGAATATCAGACAGATACACCTCTACTATATTAATTGATATCTCCACACTGAGATGACAGAAACTCCCATTGTAATATGTAAATTAGGTTCCAATTACAGATTAAAGCTACTTAACTCTTGTTGTTGTTGTATACACATAGGGCAATGGATTGGCAGAATCGGTAGAGCGTCGGACACCCTGCTTTGCGGCATAGAGTTATGACCCTTTATATTCTGAGTTCAAATCACGCTGAGGTTAGCTTTGCTTTTCATCTTTACAGGGTTGATAAAATAAATTATTAGCAATATACTGGGGTCGATTTAATCTATTTTCCCTTCCCCCAAATTGCTGGCCTTGTGCCTAAAGTAGAAACAGTTATTACACACACACATATGTTGATGTTGCTGTTTAATCCCTTTGTTACCATATTTCTAATGAAAGATACTACCTATGATTCTCTAATAATTCTGAAAATAATCAAGAATTTAGGTGGGGGTGTGGATTTAGTCATATAACCGACATTCTTATTATGAAGATGGTATTTAGAAGATATCTTCAACCCCTTTCTTACCATATCTCAACCGCAAAACACTGCCTATAATTTTCAAACAATTTTTTAAATAATTGAGAATTTTGAAGGATTTAATAATAAAGCTGGCGTTTGGATCATAACTTAACAAAGGTTTTTACATAAAATTATGATGGGAGGTTTTTTAAAAATAAATATAAGCGCTTCAACCCCTTTCTTATCATAATTCAACTGAAAAACATTGCCTATAATTTTCAAACAATTTTTTAAATAATTGAGAATTTTGAAGGATTTAATAATAAAGCTGGCGTTTGGATCATAACTTAACAAAGGTTTTTACATAAAATTATGATGGGAGGTTTTTTAAAAATAAATATAAGCGCTTCAACCCCTTTCTTATCATAATTCAACTGAAAAACACTGCCTATAATTTTCAAACAATTTTTTAAATAATTGAGAATTTTGAAGGATTTAATAATAAAGCTGGCGTTTGGATCATAACTTAACAAAGGTTTTTACATAAAATTATGATGGGAGGTTTTTTAAAAATAAATATAAGCGCTTCAACCCCTTTCTTATCACAATTCAACTGAAAAACATTGCCTATAATTTTCAAACAATTTTTTAAATAATTGAGAATTTTGAAGGATTTAGTAATACAAATAACTAACTCCTTATTAACCCTTTAGAATTTAAATTCCTCTATATTTACTATATTATTTTTGTGGTAAAAGCTTCACCTCATATAATTATCTCACATAATATTGAATTTATGAGATTTTGATATTATTTATTTTGAGAACAATACCTTAATGTTGGTATGAGTGGTCGGTTACAGCTGGTTTGAACAGAAAGAGGTGAGAGAATTCTGACCGGATATGGTTGTTTAAATACTAAGGGGTTAAGCTGGTGTTTGGATCATAACTTAAAGGTTTTTACATAAAATTATAGTGGGAGGTTTGGTTTGTTTTTCATAAATATAAGTATTTCAACCCTTTTGTTACCATATTTCTACTGAAAAACACAGGGGTGTGCAACATATTTCATTGGTGGGCCACTTTTGAACATTGGCACAACTATTAGGTCCAGTCACTGTCAAAAATATGTAATCTAATGAAAACCACAATCTAATGAAAACCACAATTTCTTTCCATAACGTGGAACGGGAAAATTATAACACACATAACCCTATCAGTGAAGCCCTTTAGAATAGGTTAACAAACAGAAAATTATATTATGGTTATGAAAAAAATTCTAAATAAGCCTACAAGGTAAAAATTAAAAATAGTCATCACGGGCCATTCTGACAGGGCTGGCGAGCAGGATTGTGGCCTGCGGGCCGCCGGTCTATGATTTTCATATAATTCTGAAAATAATAAAATATTTGGAGGGATTTAATAACATAACTTTCTGATTAGTAAGCTGGTGTTTAGAACATCCCTTAATGAAGGTTCTTAAACATTTAAACCTTTTTGTTACCATATTTCTAATGAAAAACACTGTTTCTGATCTTCAAATAAATTTGAAAATAATCAAGAATTTGGAAGGATATAACTAATATAACTAATTTTCTCATTATTAAGCTGGTGTTTTGATGGATCGTCAGTAATCGGTAGAGCATCGGATAACATGCATTGCACCATAGAGTTACGTCCCTTTACATTCTGAGTTCAAAACCCACCAAGGTTAACTTTACCTTTCATCCTTACAGGGTCGATAAATTAAAGTACCAGTAATGTACTGTGGTTGATTTAATCAACTTCCCCCTCCCCTTATTAAGCTGATCTTTGGAACATAACTTAACAAAGATTCTTAGATAAAATTATGATAGAAGTTTTTAGATAAACACGTATAAGCATATTAAAACAGTTTGGTGTTTTAGAACGAGGGGAGGTTTCAGGCAGTTTGGTGTTAGAAGGGATATAACCCTAGGTTAGCACTGGTCCAACAGTTCTATGATAACAGTGGTTCCATCCGCGACCATCCTGACATTTTCCTGATGGTGTACAGAGAACTTAGGGCCACATTATCCAATGTGTCCTTATTTACTAAGACAATGGTGTGTGGGTGATTTGAGGGAAATGTAGCTGCTATTTCTAGCATATTGAGCGACCATGTTGAGGCCAACTTCAAAGATGAAGTGGTGGTAGTGGTGGAGTGTGTGTGTGTGTGTGTGTGTGTGTGTTAGTGTGTGTTAGTGTGCGTGTATATATATATGTCCACCACCACATGACTCACTCTATTTTTCTTTCTTGGGTTCTACTGTCAACAAACTTGTCTGTGATGGTGTTGGTGGTGATGGTGATGGTGATGATGATGATGGGGGTGGTGGTGTTGGTGTTGGTAATGGTGGCGGCGTTGGTGGTGATGATGATGGTGATGGTGGTGATGGTGATGGTGATGGTGATGTTGGTGGTGGTGGTGGTGGTGGGTGGTGTTGGTGTTGGTAATGGTGGCGGTGTTGGTGGTGTTAGTAGTGATGATGATGATGGGGATGGGGATGATGATGATGATGATGATGATGGTGATGTTGGTGGTGGTGGTGTTATTGTTGGTGGTGGTTGTGGGTGGTGTTGGTGGTGATGGTGGTGATGGTGTTGGTGACGATTGTGTTGTTCTTGGTGTCGGTAGTGTTGGTGATTGTGGTGATGATGGTATTTTGATGATAGTGATGATGGTGGTGTTGGTGTTGGTGGTGATGATGATGATGGTATTGTTGTTGTTGTTGTTGGTGTTGGTGGTGATGATGATGAGAGTTAGACACTTTAGTGAAAACATCTGCACACATCTGTGTACGCCTACACCTTCCTTGGGATACACCTAACACACACCTAACACACACACACACACATACATACACATTTGTATTAGGACACATACACATCTACATGGATGCACACACATCTGTATGACATACATGGATGTACACACACATCTGATGAGGACACATACACACATCTGTATTAGCATGCACACACACATCTGTATCAGTACACACACACACATCTGTATTAGTACACACACACATCTGTATGACATACATGGATGTACACACACATCTGATGAGGACACACACACATCTGTATTAGCACACACACACACACACATCTGTATTAGCACACACACACACACACATCTGTATTAGCACACACACACACATCTGTATCAGTACACACACACACATCTGTATTAGTACACACACACACATCTGTATTAGCACACACACACACATCTGTATTAGCACGCACACACACATCTGTATCAGTACACACACACACATCTGTATTAGTACACACACACATCTGTATTAGCACACACACACACATCTGTATTAGCACGCACACACACACATCTGTATCAGTACACACACACACATCTGTATTAGCACACACACACACACACACATCTATATGAAGACACCAATCACACACACATCTTGATGAGAACACACAACACATGCCACACACACACACATACATCTATATGAACACACACATACATCAATATGAACACACCATACACACACACATACATCTATATGAATACACCATACACACACATACATCTATATGAACACACCATACACACACACATACATCTATATGACCATATACACATACATCTATATGGACGGACACACACATTCACACACACACACCACACTACATATCACCATATACACATACATCTATATGGACGGACACACACACACACCACACACACACATACATATCACCATATACACATACATCTATATGGACGGACACACACACTCACACACACACACACACACACCACACACACACACACATACATATCACCATATACACATACATCTATATGGACGGGGACACACACTCACACACACACACCACACACACACACATACATATCACTATATACACATACATCTATATGGACGGACACACACATTCACACACACACACACATACATATCACCATATACACATACATCTATATGGACGGACACACACATTCACACACACACACCACACATACATATCACCATATACACATACATCTATATGGACGGACACACACACTCACACACACAAACCACACGCACACACACACCATACGCACACACATACATCTATATGAACACACCATATACACACACACACACATCTATATGACCACACCATACACACACATACATCTATATGGACGGACACACACACACATACATCTATATGGACAGACACACACGGACACACACACACACACACACACATTTATATGGACGGACACACACACACATACATCTATATGGACGGACACACACACATCTATATGGACGGACACACACACACACACACATACATCTATATGGACGGACACACTCACACATACACACATACAACACACCACACACATCTGTAATGTACTGGGGTAATTGCTGGTCTTGTGCCAAAAGTAGAAACAATTATTATTATTATTATTAGGGCAGTAGACTGGCAGAATCGGTTGAGCACCGTTCAACATGCTTTTGGGCCTAGAGTTACGGCCCTTTACTCTCTGAAATGAAATCCCACCGAGGTTAGCTTTGCCTTTCATCCCTACGCTGGTCGATAAAATAAAGCACCAGTAATACACTGAGGTTGATTTAATCGACTCCCCCCCCCCCCAAATTGCTGGCCTTGTGCTTAAATCAGAAACCATTATTATTATTTAAAACGGTGGATTGGCAATATCGGTAGAGGGTCGGACGCCATGCTTTCCAGCATAGTTACGTCCCTTTACGATCTGAGTTCAAATCCCGCCGAGGTTGACTTTGCCTTTCATCCTTACGAGGTCGATAAAATAAAGTACCAGTAATGCACTGGGTAATTGCTGGCCTTGTGCCTAAAGTAGAAACAATTATTATTATTTAAAACTTCATTTTAAAATGTTTATTATTATATTAATATCAAAATTTCCATACTAATCCTATTTAAGAAATGTTTGTTATTTATGGCTTTAACCCTTTAGCATTCACATTACTCTATATATACTATTATATTTTCATGGTAAAGGTTTTACCTCGCATAATTATCTCACATAATATCAAATCTATGAGATTTTGAAAGTATTTATTTTGAGAACAATACCTTAACATCAGTTTGAGTAACCAGTTACAGCCAGTTTAAACAGAAAAAGGTAGAGTTTTGGTCGGTTTGAACATTAAAGGGTTAAATATCAATTTAGTAATGGAATCGTTAGTTATCTCATTAAATTATTCAATTTTCATAATTAATTAATACACAGAGAGAGTGTATTTAATTAAAAATATGGTAATGAAAGGATTATGTATGTCAACTGAAAAGTTCATAGGCTGACCTTGGAATGACCAAATGAGGTTTATTTTTCAACATTGTCTCTGGAAAGAAACAATGCAGTTATTAATAAAAAGAGTTGAAATAGGCTGAACAGTTCATAGGCTGACCAAGATACTCATGGAATGACCAAATGAGGTTTATTTTTCAACATAGTTGAATTTCTCAGAGTCAACTGACATCCACCCTAGCTATGGGTTAACCCTTTAGCATTTAAACCGGCCATATCTGGCCTGAATTCTCTCACCTCTTTCTGTTGAAACCGGCTATAACTGGCTGCTTATACTTATGTTAAGGTATTTTTCTCAAAATAAATAATATCAAAATCTCATAGATTCGATATAATGTGAGATAATCATATAAGATAAAGCCTTTACCATAAAAATACAATAGTAAATGTAGAGTAATGTAAATGCTAAAGGGTTAAGGTATTGTTTTCAAAATAAATCATATCAAAATCTTGTAGATTCCATATTATGTGAGATAATTATGTAAGGTAAAGCCTTTACCATGAAAATATAATTGTTTCTACATTAGGCACAAGGCCAGCAATTACCCAGTGCATTACTGGTACTTTATTTTATCGACCCCCGTAAGGATGAAAGGCAAAGTTAACCTCAGCGGGATTTGAACTCAGAATGGCAAGGGCCGTAACTCTATGCGTCAAAGCATGGTGTCCGACCCTCTACCAATACTGCCAATCCACGCGGTGGATTGGCAGTATCGGTAGAGGGTCGGACGCCATGCTTTCCAGCATAGTTACGTCCCTTTACGATCTGAGTTCAAATCCCGCCGAGGTTGACTTTGCCTTTCATCCTTACGGGGTCGATAAAATAAAGTACCAGTAATGAACTGGGTAATTGCTGGCCTTGTGCCTAAAGTAGAAACAAATATTATATTTCGAGTAATGTAAATGCTAAAGGGTTAAATAGCCTCACCAACTCGCTATTGGTCAAGCAGGGTGAGTACAGTTACTCCCCTGAAAACATGACAATAGCCAAATAGAAAGTAGGAGAGGTCAACCAGGGAGGGAGGGGTTCCACCAACAGGAATGAATAGGGATTGGATTGGATAGCTAAGGCTTCAAACATTAGTTTACAAATTAAAAGCTTTGTGATAGTCGTGTTCATGATGATTGTGATGGTGTTGGTGACAGTGGTGGTGATAGTGGTGGTTGTGGTGGTGGTGGTGGTGGTGGTGGTGACAGTGGTAATGGTGATGGTGATGGTGGTGGTATTGGTGACAGTGGTAGGTAGTGGTGGTGGTGATGGTGGTGGTTGTGATGGCGGTGGTGATAGTGGCGGTGGTGATGGTGGTGGTGGTGATGGTGGTGTTGTTGGTGTTGTTGGTGACAGTGGTTGTGGTAGTGGTGGTTGTGATGGCGGTGGTGTTGATGGTGGTGATAGTGGCGGTGGTGATGGTGGTCGTGGTGGTGATGGTGGTGTTGGTAACAGTGGTAATGGTGATGGTGATGGTGGTGGTGACAGTGGTTGTGGTAGTGATGGTGGTGGTGGTGGTGTTGGTGACAGTGGTAGTGATTGTGGTGGTGGTGTTGGTGACAGTGGTAGGTAGTGGTGATGGTGGTGGCGATGGCGGTGGTGATGGTGGCGGTGGTGATGGTGGTGGTGGTGATGGTGGTGTTGTTGGTGACAGTGGTAATGGTGATGGTGATGGTGATGGTGGTGGTGACAGTGGTTGTGGTAGTAGTGATGGCGGTGGTGTTGGTGACAGTGGTAGTGATGGTGGTGGTGGTGGTGTTGGTGACAGTGGTAGGTAGTGGTGATGGTGGTGGTGATGGTGGTGGTTATGGCGGTGGTGATGGTGGTGGTGATGGCGGTGGTGATGGTGGTGGTGATGGCGGTGGTGGTGGTGATAGAGACAGTGACAATAGTGGTGGTGATGGTGGTGAGTGATGAAGATGATTTAATGACATAAAAATCTGCATTTGCCACATATTAGATGGCATGCCAGGAGAGGTTAAAATATTTTTAGTTGGAGTGAATGTGGTAGGGGTGGGGGTGATTGGGGCTTCAGGAATTAATGTGATGCCAGCTAGTTTAAACTAGTTTCTCTTGTTTCCCTCACTGGAGAACTACACCAGCTAGTTTAAACTAGTTTCTCTGTTTCAGCTAGTTTAAACTAGTTTCTGTCTCCCTCACTGGAGAACTACATCAGCTAGTTTAAACTAGTTTCTCTTGTTTCTCTCACTGGAGAACTAGACCAGCTAGTTTAAACTAGTTTCTCTGCTTCAGCTAGTTTAAACTAGTTTCTGTTTCCCTCACTGGAGAACTACATCAGCTAGTTTAAACTAGTTTCTCAGTTTCCCCTCACTGGAGAACTACATCAGCTAGTTTAAACTAGTTTCTCAGTTTCCCCTCACTGGAGAACTACATCAGCTAGTTTAAACTAGTTTCTCAGTTTCCCCTCACTGGAGAACTACATCAGCTAGTTTAAACTAGTTTCTCTGTTTCCTTCACTGGAGAACTACATCAGCTAGTTTAAACTAGTTTCTGTTTCCCTCACTGGAGAACTACATCAGCTAGTTTAAACTAGTTTCTCTGTTTCCCTCACTGGAGAACTACATCAGCTAGTTTAAACTAGTTTCTCTGTTTCCCTCACTGGAGAACTACATCGGCTAGTTTAAACTAGTTTCTCTATTTCCCTCAATGGAGAACTACATCAGCTAGTTTAAACTAGTTTCTCTGTTTCCCTCACTGGAGAACTACATCAGCTAGTTTAAACTAGTTTCTCTGTTTCTCTCACTGGAGAACTACATCAGCTAGTTTAAACTAGTTTCTTTGTTTCCCTCACTGGAGAACTACATCAGCTAGTTTAAACTAGTTTCTCTGTTTCCCTCACTGGAGAACTACATCAGCTAGTTTAAACTAGTTTCTCTGTTTCCCCTCACTGGAGAACTACATCAGCTAGTTTAAACTAGTTTCTCTGTTTCCTTCACTGGAGAACTACATCACCTAGTTTAAACTAGTTTCTCTGTTTCCCTCACTGGAGAACTACATCAGCTAGTTTAAACTAGTTTCTCTGTTTCCCTCACTGGAGAACTACATCAGCTAGTTTAAACTAGTTTCTCTGTTTCACCTAGTTTAAACTAGTTTCTGTTTCCCTCACTGGAGAACTACATCAGCTAGTTTAAACTAGTTTCTCTGTTTCCCTCACTGGAGAACTACATCAGCTAGTTTAAACTAGTTTCTCTGTTTCCCTCACTGGAGAACTACATCAGCTAGTTTAAACTAGTTTCTCTGTTTCCCTCACTGGAGAACTACATCAGCTAGTTTAAACTAGTTTCTCTGTTTCCCTCACTGGAGAACTACATCAGCTAGTTTAAACTAGTTTCTCTGTTTCCTTCACTGGAGAACTACATCAGCTAGTTTAAACTAGTTTCTCTGTTTCCCTCACTGGAGAACTACATCAGCTAGTTTAAACTAGTTTCTGTTTCCCTCACTGGAGAACTACATCAGCTAGTTTAAACTAGTTTCTGTTTCCCTCACTGGAGAACTACATCAGCTAGTTTAAACTAGTTTCTCTGTTTCCCTCACTGGAGAACTACATCAGCTAGTTTAAACTAGTTTCTCTGTTTCCCTCACTGGAGAACTACATCAGCTAGTTTAAACTAGTTTCTGTTTCCCTCACTGGAGAACTACATCAGCTAATTTAAACTAGTTTCTCTGTTTCCCTCACTGGAGAACTACATCAGCTAGTTTAAACTAGTTTCTCTGTTTCCCCTCACTGGAGAACTACATCAGCTAGTTTAAACTAGTTTCTCTGTTTCCCTCACTGGAGAACTACATCAGCTAGTTTAAACTAGTTTCTGTTTCCCTCACTGGAGAACTACATCAGCTAGTTTAAACTAGTTTCTCTGTTTCCCTCACTGGAGAACTACATCAGCTAGTTTAAACTAGTTTCTCTGTTTCCCCTCACTGGAGAACTACATCAGCTAGTTTAAACTAGTTTCTCTGTTTCCCCTCACTGGAGAACTACATCAGCTAGTTTAAACTAGCTTCTCTGTTTCCCTTACTGGAGAACTACATCAGCTAGTTTAAACTAGTTTCTCTGTTTCAGCTAGTTTAAACTAGTTTCTGTTTCCCTCACTGGAGAACTACATCAGCTAGTTTAAACTAGTTTCTCTGTTTCCCCTCACTGGAGAACTACATCAGCTAGTTTAAACTAGTTTCTCTGTTTCCCTCACTGGAGAACTACATCAGCTAGTTTAAACTAGTTTCTGTTTCCCTCACTGGAGAACTACATCAGCTAGTTTAAACTAGTTTCTCTGTTTCCCTCACTGGAGAACTACATCAGCTAGTTTAAACTAGTTTCTCTGTTTCCCCTCACTGGAGAACTACATCAGCTAGTTTAAACTAGTTTCTCTGTTTCCCCTCACTGGAGAACTACATCAGCTAGTTTAAACTAGCTTCTCTGTTTCCCTTACTGGAGAACTACATCAGCTAGTTTAAACTAGTTTCTCTGTTTCAGCTAGTTTAAACTAGTTTCTGTTTCCCTCACTGGAGAACTACATCAGCTAGTTTAAACTAGCTTCTCTGTTTCCCTTACTGGAGAACTACATCAGCTAGTTTAAACTAGTTTCTCTGTTTCAGCTAGTTTAAACTAGTTTCTGTTTCCCTCACTGGAGAACTACATCAGCTAGTTTAAACTAGTTTCTCTGTTTCCCCTCACTGGAGAACTACATCAGCTAGTTTAAACTAGTTTCTCTGTTTCCCCTCACTGGAGAACTACATCAGCTAGTTTAAACTAGTTTCTCTGTTTCCCCTCACTGGAGAACTACATCAGCTAGTTTAAACTAGTTTCTCTGTTTCCCCTCACTGGAGAACTACATCACCTAGTTTAAACTAGTTTCTCTGTTTCCCCTCACTGGAGAACTACATCAGCTAGTTTAAACTAGTTTCTCTGTTTTCCCTCACTGGAGAACTACATTGGCTAGTTTAAACTAGTTTCTCTGTTTTCCCTCACTGGAGAACTACATCAGCTAGTTTAAACTAGTTTCTCTGTTTCCCTCACTGGAGAACTACATCGGCTAGTTTAAACTAGTTTCTCTATTTCCCTCAATGGAGAACTACATCGGCTAGTTGAAACTAGTTTCTCTGTTTCCCTCACTGGAGAACTACATCACCTAGTTTAAACTAGTTTCTCTGTTTCAGCTAGTTTAAACTAGTTTCTGTTTCCCTCACTGGAGAACTACATCAGCTAGTTTAAACTAGTTTCTCTGTTTCCCTCACTGGAGAACTACATCAGCTAGTTTAAACTAGTTTCTCTGTTTCCCTCACTGGAGAACTACATCAGCTAGTTTAAACTAGTTTCTGTTTCCCTCACTGGAGAACTACATCAGCTAGTTTAAACTAGTTTCTGTTTCCCTCACTGGAGAACTACATCAGCTAGTTTAAACTAGTTTCTCTGTTTCCCTCACTGGAGAACTACATCAGCTAGTTTAAACTAGTTTCTGTTTCCCTCACTGGAGAACTACATCAGCTAGTTTAAACTAGTTTCTCTGTTTCCCTCACTGGAGAACTACATCAGCTAGTTTAAACTAGTTTCTCTGTTTCCCTCACTGGAGAACTACATCAGCTAGTTTAAACTAGTTTCTCTGTTTCCCTCACTGGAGAACTACATCAGCTAGTTTAAACTAGTTTCTCTGTTTCCCTCACTGGAGAACTACATCAGCTAGTTTAAACTAGTTTCTCTGTTTCCTTCAGTGGAGAGCTACACCAGCTATTTTAACCCTTTAGCATTTAAACCAGCCGTATCCGGCCAGCATTCTCTCCCTTCTTTCTGTTCAAACTGCCAGTGACTGGCTGCTCATACTGATGTTAAGGTATTGTTCTCAAAATAAATAACATCAAAATCTCGTAGATTCTGTAATAACATGAAAACTATATTGTAGCAACACGAAAACTATATTGTAACAACATGAAAACTATCTTGTAGCAACCTATGAGATGATATTTGTCTATGTTACTCCATTCATTTTGGAAATTGAAAACATTTACTGTTTAAAATCTTGTGTCTTGACAAACTTACATATTTTTTTCTACTTATTGTACTTGTTATCTTAACGTTCTGAGTTCAAATCCCACTGAGGTTAGCTCTGCCTTTCATCTTTACAGGATCGATAAAATAAAGTACCAGTAATGCACTGGGGTCAATTTAATTGACTTTCTCCTCCCCAAAATTGTTGGCCTTGTGTCTAAATCAGAAGCCATTATGGTAGGGTGATGGATTGGCAGTATCAGTCAGTAGAGAGTCAGACAACATGATCATCATCATCGTCATAGTTTTATGTCTATTTTCCACACTAGCATGGGTTGGACGGGAATTGTCCCCACTTGACGCAAGGTTGGTCGGGTGACCGTGTCTTGCTCATATCAGACTGTATCTGGCAGGTTTTCTACGGCTGGATGCCCTTCCTAACACCAATCACATTTACAGTGTGGACTGGGAGCCTTTTTACCGTGTCTCCTACACAACCAGTTTACAGTGTGGACTGGGAGCCTTTTTGTCGTGACACCTAGACAACCACTTTAGTCTAGACTGGATGTTCTGTGGTACCAACATAACTTTACAGAGAAAGGGTGGTGTGGGCGGATGGAGTAGGAGTAGTGGGTTCGGGTGTATATTTGGTTAACAGGTACCTACTGACTGTAGGTTTAACTTTGTACATAAGAGAAGGCGGTCTTCTGTATTACTGCGTAGCGCCAAAGGTCTCAATCCAGTGACATTGTTTTAGAGAGGTGTAAGTGTACAAGGTGAGATGTTATCATGTCGTCCCAGGTTTTTCTGGGTCTACCTACTCCGAAACTTCCATTAATTTTGATCGCCCTGCTTTTTTTTATACAGCTGTCATCTTTCATGCGCATCACATGACCATACCAACGTAATCGCCTCTCAAGTAAACAGCATCTGATCCCTCTTATTCCTAATTTCTCACTTAGTTCGTTTATGTTTTGCCATTCGTGTATATTAATTACTATTACACATCCAATGGAGCATGCTTTATGACATATAGTTACATCCCTTTACATGTGGCATTCAAATCCTGCTATGGTTAACTGTGTGTCAATAAAATAAAGTACCAGTATTGCACTGAGGTCGATTTAATCGGCTTTCCCCTTTCCCAAAATTGCTGGCCTTGTGCCTAAATCAGAAACAATTATTGTCGCTGGGAAAACTAGATATTTGCTCTTATTTTCTATACTGGATTTGACAGTTGACAGACCAACATAGATAAGAGAAGCAAAGAATGTTTTGTATGCAATGCCACACACACACATGCAGAAATACACCCACACACACACACACACACACACACACACACACACACATGCAGAAATACACCCACCCACACACACACACACATGCAGAAATACACCCACACACACACACACACACACACATGCAGAAATACACCCACACAC
This sequence comes from Eledone cirrhosa, assembly GCA_964016885.1. Taxonomy (NCBI): domain Eukaryota; kingdom Metazoa; phylum Mollusca; class Cephalopoda; order Octopoda; family Eledonidae; genus Eledone; species Eledone cirrhosa. Next base: position 17,435,271 of record OZ024757.1, read on the forward strand.
ACGCACACACACGCAGAAATACACCCACACACACACACACACACATGCAGAAATACACCTACACACACACACACACACACATGCAGAAATACACCCACACACACACACACACACACCCATGCAGAAATACACCTACACACACACACACACACACAGATATGCAGAGATACACCTTCACACCAATACAGCTACACACACATACAAACAGATATGCAGAGATACACCTTCACACCCACACAGACACACAGACACACACACACATACACACACAGATATGCAGAGATACACCTTCACACCAATACAGCTACACACACATACACACAGATATGCAGCGATACACCTTCACACCCACACAGACACACATACACACACACACACATACACCCACACACACACATGCAGAAATACACCTACACACACACACACACACACAGACATGCAGAGATACACCTTCACACATACACACATACACACACACATACACACACAAACACACAGACACCCACACCCATGCAGAGATACACCCACACACACACACACATGCAGAAATACACCCACACACACACATGCAGAAATCCACCTACACACACACACACACACAGACAGACATGCAGAGATACACTTTCACACCCACACAGACACATACACACATACACACAGACAGACATG
>OZ024757.1:17438439-17448439 GCA_964016885.1 Eledone cirrhosa
TTGTTATATATATATATATATATATATATATATATATATACGATATTAAACAAATGGAGACTATATTTATAAAACCATATTTATTTCATTATACATATTTCAGGGATACCATATTAAAAATATGGCATGCCTTCGTCAGATAAAATACAATATATAAACAGTTTTATAAATAATTTTGATGTACCATATTATAAGCGACCATTATACTAGGAAGCTGTCTGGATAGTATATCTACTCCAAAAACTTGTCGAGTGCTTTATATCAGTTATAAAATATTTACTTGTTGTATCCCAACAATTTTAAATAAAATTTTTTGCATATATATATATATATATATATATATATTTTCATTTCATTTTACGTCCGCTTTTCCCTGCTTGCAAGGGTGGGACGGGAACTGATTCTGGCTTGATTTCTACAGCTGGATGCCCTTCCTAATACCACCCGCATTTACAGTGAGTGCTGGGTGCTTTTTTGCTGTGGCACCTCCACGACCACTTTGCAGTGAAATGATAGGGACCCCAGTCCCTATCATCTCATTTCTACAGCTGAGTAAACTGGAGCAATGTGAAATAAAGTGTCTTGCTCAAGGAAACAACACATCACCCGGTCTGAGAATTGAACTCACAACCTTTCGATTGCAAGGCCAATGCTCTAACCACTAAGCCATGTGCCTCCACATATATATATATATATATATATATATATATATATATATATATATATATATATATATATATATATATATATATATATATATATATATATATATATATATATATATATATATATATCATCATCATCATCATCATCATCATCATCAGCGTTTAACGTCCGTGTTCCACGCTTGCATGGGTTTGGACGGGGGTAGTCCCACTTGAGGCAAGAGTGATTGTCTTGCTCGCATAGGACTGTCTGGCAGGTTTTCTACAGTTGGATGCCCTTCCTAACACCAACCACATTTACAGTGTGGGTCTGGGAGGTTTTTACCGTGTTGCCTACACGGCCACATTACAGCGTGGACTGTGTGTTTTTTTGTCGTGACACCTACACGATCTCATTTGTTTCGGCCTCGATGGCGCGGCACCAACATAACTTTACATAGAACGGGGTGGTGTGGATCGGGTGGGGGTGGTGGGACGGGGTGTATTTGTTAGAGATGCCTACTGGCTGGAGTAGGTTTTACTATATATTTAGGTAAGGCGGGTCTTCTCTGTTACTGAGTACCGCCAAAGGTCTCGGTCCAGTGACATTGTCTTGGAGAGGTGTAAGTGTGTGATGTCGGAGTTTATCAGCTCGTCCCAGGTTTTTCTAGGTCTGCCTATTCCGTGACTACCGTCTATCTTTATTGCCCTGCACTTTGTTATACAGCTATCGACTTTCATGCGCATCACGTGTCCATACCAACGTAGCCTTCTCTCGAGTAAACAACATCTGATCCCTCTTATCTCTAATTTTTTCCTTAGTTCGTTTATGCTTTGCCGTTCACGTATATTACTGTTACATATATATATATATATATATATATACATACATGGCCTGTTTATGAGGACAGTAGCTCCAATTTAGTATTGACTTGGTCTGTGATGGGCAGAAAACCAGTCGTTGAATGATGATGATGATGATGGTGTTGATTGTGGTGTTGGTGGGAGGGGGTGATGATACGCACCTATTAACACACCTTGTTTCTATATACAATCTATTATTTCATTAAGTTGAGATAAAGTCACGAGTTCTTTTCATAGATTTAAACTTTTCTGATAAAATCATCAAAACTTGGCCTTATTTTGAAATTTTTTTTTCTAGTGTTTTTGTTGCTGTTGCTGTTGTTTTTTTCTTCTCTCTCCTATACCTCACCAACACCACCACTGCCATTATCACTATCTTTACCACCACAATCACTAGCACCACCATCATCACTATCATTACTACCACCACTGCCATCACCACTGCCATCACCACCATCGCTACCATCATCACCACCGCTACCACCACCACCAGCACCATCATCACTATCATTACCACCACAACTGCCATAACCACTACCACCATCAACACACACCATCACTACTACCACCACCACCATCACTACTACCACCACACTTTTATGTTTAAAAACATCACCTAAATGATTATTCCTAATTTAGAAACATGGCCTTCAATTTGTGGGGAGGAGATGTCCATTATATTAACCCCTAGTATTTGACTGGTACTTTATTTTATTGTCCCCAGCAGATGAAAGTTAAAGTTGACATCAGAAGAATTTGAACTCAGTATGTAAAGAATCAAAACAAATAATCTTAAACCTTTATCTGACATTCTGGCAACTCATACAATTCACCTACCTCACTCCATAATAAAAAAATAATTAAAAAGTCAATTCATCATCATCATCATCGTTTAACGTCTATCTTCTATGCTAGCATGGGTTAGACAGGAATTGTCCCACTTGAGGCAAGATTGGTTGGGTGACCGTGTCTCGCTCGTATAGGACTATCTGGCAGGTTTTCTACAGCTGGATGCCCTTCCTAACACCAACCACATTTACAGTGTGGACTGTAGAGCGTCGGACATGCTTTCCAGCATAGTTACGTCCCTTTATGATCTGAGGTCAAATCCCGCTGAGATTAACTTTGCCTTTCATCCATATGGGGTCGATAAAATAATGTACCAGTAATGTACTGGGTAATTGCTGGCCTTGTGCCAAAAGTAGAAACAATTATTATATATGTGTGTGTGTGTCTATGTGTATATGTAAAAAGTAAACAGAAATAACAGCACAATCGGCACAGTATATGGAAGGAATATATTATATTCCTTAATCCCTCCAAATTATTGATTATCCTAAAAATTAGGCAGTGTCTTATATGAGGAATATGATAATGAAAGGCTTAAACAAAGGAATAATACAAATTCTTTAATGTAGTCCTCTCTCTTTTATCTCAAGCCGAGAGGTACATCAGGCCGTTGCTTATACCAGTTTCTACACAGGCTGTGTGTGTAACAGAATCTCCTCCCCCACATTGTTCTTACTGCACGCCTCAGCCCCTACCACTACACATAATCAACTAATTGTGTAAAACTCCTTGGTGGGGGGACACCAATCCATTGCAGGGTTAAAATCTGTCTCGAGCCCAGGGTCCCATCAGGTCATTCTTATCTTAGTTTCTAGTACAAGACTTCCTCCCTGGAAAGGACAGCACTCTATTGTAGAGTTAGCTCCCAGTCTTTGCTAGTATGCATTTTCAGCTGAGTGTACCGGAGCTGCTGAAGCCTTTCCCATTCTACATTGCAATGTACTTAAATGGAACCCACAGGGAAGCAGACGGAGAGGGCGACCCAAAATGAACTGGCGCCAGACAGTTGAGAGGGACCTGCGAGCGACAAACAGACAATGGCGGGATGCTGTGCAACTGGCTGCTGACCGAACGCGGTGGAACACTATGATTGCCTCATGCGTCGCAAGACGCGGGAGCTTCTGAGTCTGAGTCTGAGTACTGGAGCAACGTGAAATGAAGTGTTTTGCTCAATAACACAATGTTTCACTATACCACCAACCACTACAACAACACCACAACTTGGTTCAGGAATATAGCATTATGATTGTTAAGTCAAACACCTTAACCCTTTAGCATTTACATTACTCTATATATACTATTATATTTACATGATAAAGGCTTTACCTCACATAATTATCTCACATAATATTGAATCTATGAGATTTTGATATTATCTATTTTGAGGACAATGCCTTAACATCCGTATGAGTGGACAGTTACAGCCAGTTTGAACAGAAAGAGGTGAGAGAATTCTGGCCGGATATGGCCGGGTTAAATGCTAAAGGGTTAACCACAAGGCCACATGCCTTCACATTGTAGTCTTGGATATTCCTAAAAAGCTAGGACAATCATTGTTGGAACAGCTTTAATTATGAGTTTGTTATATCAAAGAAGTTTTGATATTTTCACTATATATTTATGTATGTGCTGAAATTCCAGAGAAAGCAACTGGAACATAGCACAGCTCCCATGACTTTCGTAGACATTTTTTCACGCTCAGAGTTGCTGAAGCATGGAACAAACTGCCTGCGTCAGTTGTTAGCTGCCGAGACATTGCATCCTTTAAGACCTCCATGGAACAAACAGCCTGCGTCAGTTGTTAGCTGCCGAGACACTGCATCCTTTAAGACCTCCATGGAACAAACTGCCTGCGTCAGTTGTTAGCTGCCGAGACACTGCATCCTTTAAGACCTCCATGGAATAAACTGCCTGCGTCAGTTGTTAGCTGCCGAGACATTGCATCCTTTAAGACCTCCATGGAACAAACAGCCTGCGTCAGTTGTTAGCTGCCGAGACACTGCATCCTTTAAGACCTCCATGGAACAAACTGCCTGTGTCAGTTGTTAGCTGCCGAGACACTGCATCCTTTAAGACCTCCATGGAACAAACTGCCTGCGTCAGTTGTTAGCTGCCGAGACACTGCATCCTTTAAGACCTCCATGGAACAAACTGCCTGCGTCAGTTGTTAGCTGCCGAGACACTGCATCCTTTAAGACCTCCATGGAACAAACTGCCTGCGTCAGTTGTTAGCTGCCGAGACACTGCATCCTTTAAGACACTCATGCTTCCCGAAATACGCCAAAACTACACCTGATGTACCCCTTCCATACACATGCACACATGTGTGTATCATGACTCGTGCACTGTTCATTTTACTGATGTTTGTGCATTGCCCTATGTACTGTACATGCACTTTTTGATGAGTTGTGGTGCACCTGGGCACTGTACACAATATTTCATTATTATTATTATTATTATTATTATATCATGACTCATACACTGTTCATTTTCCTGACATTTGGCAGTATCGGTAGAGGGTCGGACGCCATGCTTTCCAGCATAGTTACGTCCCTTTACGATCTGAGTTCAAATCCCGCCGAGGTTGACTTTGCCTTTCATCCTTACGGGGTCGATAAAATAAAGTACCGGTAATGCACTGGGTAATTGCTGGCCTTGTGCCTAAAGTAGAAACAATTATTCTATGTACTATACATGCACCTTTGATGAGTTGTAGTGCACCTGAGCACTGTACACAATAATTTCATTATTATTATTATTAAAGGTTACACAATAAAAATGATGTAACCCCGCTGTTAACAAGTGTATTTGATAACCATGTAGTTCCTTGTTTTAACCCTTTGGATACCACGCTCCACCACTACATCACCATTACCACAACACCACCACTACCACACCACTACATCATCACTACCACTACACCACAGTCATCACCACTACACCATTATCAACACCACCACCACCACCACTACAGCATTACCAACACCACCACCACTACAAGATTATCAACACCACCACCACCACCACCACCACCACTACAGCATTACCAACACCACCACCACTACAACATTATCAACACAACCACCACCACCACCACCACTACAGCATTACCAACACAACCACCACCACTACACCATTACCAACACCACCACCACCACCACTACATCATTACCAACACCACCACCACCACTACAGCATTACTAACACCACCACCACTACACCATTACCAACACCACCACCACCACCACTACACCATTACCAACACCACCACCACCACCACTACACCATTACCAACACCACCACCACCACTACAGCATTACTAACAACACCACCACCATTACACCATTACCACCACCACCACCACTACACCATTACCAACACCACCACCACCACCACTACACCATTACCAACACCACCACCACCACTACACCATTACCAATACCACCACCACCACACCATTACCAACACCACCACCACCACCACCACTACACCATTACCAACACCACCACCACCACTACACCATTACCAACACCACCACCACCACTACAGCATTACTAACACCACCACCACTACACCATTACCAACACCACCACCACCACCACTACACCATTACCAACACCACCACCACCACCACTACACCATTACCAACACCACCACCACCACTACACCATTACCAACACCACCACCACCACCACTACACCATTACCAACACCACCACCACCACCACTACACCATTACCAACACCACCACCACCACTACAGCATTACTAACACCACCACCACTACACCATTACCAACACCACCACCACCACCACACCATTACCAACACCACCACCACTACACCATTACCAACACCACCACCACCACTACAGCATTACTAACACCACCACCACTACACCATTACCAACACCACCACCACCACCACTACACCATTACCACCACCACACCATTACCACCACTACACCATTACCAACACCACCACCACCACTACACCATTACCAACACCACCACCACCACTACACCATTACCAACACCACCACCACCACTACACCATTACCAACACCACCACCACTACACCATTACCAACACCACCATCACCACTACAACATTACCAACACCACCACCACAACACCATTACCAACACCACCACCACTACACCATTACCAACACCACCACCACCACCACCACTACAACATTACCAACACCACCACCACCACTACAACATTACCAACACCACCACCACCACTACACCATTACCAACACCACCACCACCACTACAACATTACCAACACCACCACCACCACGACACCATTACCAACACCACCACCACTACACCATTACCAACACCACCACCACCACCACCACTACAACATTACCAACACCACCACCACCACTACAACATTACCAACACCACCACCACCACTACAACATTACCAACACCACCACCACCACGACACCATTACCAACACCACCACCACTACACCATTACCAACACCACCACCACCACCACCACTACAACATTACCAACACCACCACCACCACTACACCATTACCAACACCACCACCACCACTACACCATTACCAACACCACCACCACTACACCATTACCAACACCACCATCACCACTACAACATTACCAACACCACCACCACCACTACACCATTACCAACACCACCACCACCACGACACCATTACCAACACCACCACCACTACACCATTACCAACACCACCACCACCACCACCACTACAACATTACCAACACCACCACCACCACTACAGCATTACCAACACCACCACTACCACTACACCATTACCAACACCACCACTACACCATTACCAACACCAACACCACCACCACGACTACACCAACACCACCACCACGACTACACCATTACCAACACCACCACCACCACTACACCATTACCACCACCACCACCACTACCATCACCCACCATCACCACCACCACCACCACCACCACTACACCATTACCAACACCACCATCACCACCACTACACCATTACCAACACCACCACCACCACCACTACACCATTACCAACACCACCACCACCACCACCACTACAACATTACCAACACCACCACCACGACCACTACACCATTACCAACACCACCACCACCACTATAGCATTACCAACACCACCACCACCACTATAGCATTACCAACACCACCACCACCACTACACCATTACCAACACCACCACCACCACTACAGCATTACTAACACCACCACCACTACACCATTACCAACACCACCACCACCACCACTACACCATTACCACCACCACACCATTACCACCACTACACCATTACCAACACCACCACCACCACTACACCATTACCAACACCACCACCACCACTACACCATTACCAACACCACCACCACCACTACACCATTACCAACACCACCACCACTACACCATTACCAACACCACCATCACCACTACAACATTACCAACACCACCACCACAACACCATTACCAACACCACCACCACTACACCATTACCAACACCACCACCACCACCACCACTACAACATTACCAACACCACCACCACCACTACAACATTACCAACACCACCACCACCACTACACCATTACCAACACCACCACCACCACTACAACATTACCAACACCACCACCACCACGACACCATTACCAACACCACCACCACTACACCATTACCAACACCACCACCACCACCACCACTACAACATTACCAACACCACCACCACCACTACAACATTACCAACACCACCACCACCACTACAACATTACCAACACCACCACCACCACGACACCATTACCAACACCACCACCACTACACCATTACCAACACCACCACCACCACCACCACTACAACATTACCAACACCACCACCACCACTACACCATTACCAACACCACCACCACCACTACACCATTACCAACACCACCACCACTACACCATTACCAACACCACCATCACCACTACAACATTACCAACACCACCACCACCACTACACCATTACCAACACCACCACCACCACGACACCATTACCAACACCACCACCACTACACCATTACCAACACCACCACCACCACCACCACTACAACATTACCAACACCACCACCACCACTACAGCATTACCAACACCACCACTACCACTACACCATTACCAACACCACCACTACACCATTACCAACACCAACACCACCACCACGACTACACCAACACCACCACCACGACTACACCATTACCAACACCACCACCACCACTACACCATTACCACCACCACCACCACTACCATCACCCACCATCACCACCACCACCACCACCACCACTACACCATTACCAACACCACCATCACCACCACTACACCATTACCAACACCACCACCACCACCACTACACCATTACCAACACCACCACCACCACCACCACTACAACATTACCAACACCACCACCACGACCACTACACCATTACCAACACCACCACCACCACTATAGCATTACCAACACCACCACCACCACTATAGCATTACCAACACCACCACCACCACTACAACATTACCAACACCACCACCACTGCTATACCATTATCAACACCAACACCACTGCTATACCATTACCACCACTGCCCCCTCCCCCCACTTCACCTCCACCACCACTCCACCTCCACCCCCGTCACTACCACCCCCACCCTTAACAACAACAACAACAACAATTGAGTGTTATTAGTTACATTGAGTGGTGGTCGGGGATGGAGGGAACATCTCGTTACCTCAGCCCCTCCCTACCGCACTGCATGTTTTCAGGGATGGAGGGCAGGGCAGGGGGAGGAGGGTAATACAATCCCCTCCCCCACATTGTTGTTACTCCCCCACCCCGCCCCTACCACTGCACATAATCAGGGATCATCACCATGGTAACTGCTCCATCATTCAACTTAACGAATCTCATTAGAATTGTTGAAGCTTGATTCAATTTCCTCTCTTTTGTTGTTGTTATTATGATGGTGGTGGTGGTGGTGGGTGGTGGTGGTGGTGGTGGTGGGTGGTGGTGGTGGTGGTGGTGGGTGGTGATGGTGGTGGTGGTGGGTGGTGGTGGTGGGTGGTGGTGGTGGGTGGTGATGGTGGTGGTGATAGTGGTGGTGGTGGTCGGTGGTGGCGGTGGTGGTGGTGGTGGTGGTGGGTGGTGATGGTGGTGGTGATAGTGGTGGTGGTGGTCGGTGGTGGCGGTGGTGGTGTTAGTGGTGGTGGTGGTGGTGGTGGTGGGTGGTGGCGGTGGTGGTGGCGGTGGTGGTGGTGGTGGTGGGTGGTGGTGGTGGTGGTGGTGATAGTGGTCGGTGGTGGTGGTGGGTGGTGCTGGTGGTGGTGGTGGTGGTGGGTGGTGATGGTGGTGGTGGTGTTGATAGTGGTGATGGTGGTGATGATGGTGATGGTGTTGATAGTGTTGATAGTGGTGATGGTGGTGATGGTGATGATGGTGGTGATGGTGATGATGGTGGTGATGGTGGTGTTGATAGTGGTGATGATAGTGATGATAGTGGTGACAGTGGTGATGGTGTTGATAGCGGTGATGGTGATGGTGTTGATAGTGGTGATAGTGGTGATGGTGATGATGGTGTTACAGTAACGGAAGTCGATGA
>OZ024757.1:17453439-17458439 GCA_964016885.1 Eledone cirrhosa
CTTTACTATTTAAACCGGCCATATCTTGCCAGAATTCTCTTACCTCTTTCTGTTCAAACCGGCTGTAACCGGTTGCTCATACTTATGTTAACTCTTTACTATTTAAACCGGCCATATCTTGCCAGAATTCTCTTACCTCTTTCTGTTCAAACCGGCTGTAACCGGTTGCTCATACTTATGTTAACTCTTTACTATTTAAACCGGCCATATCTTGCCAGAATTCTCTTACCTCTTTCTGTTCAAACCGGCTGTAACCGGTTGCTCATACTTATGTTAACTCTTTACTATTTAAACCGGCCATATCTGGGCAGAATTCTCTCACCTCTTTCTGTTCAAACCGGCTGTAACCGGTTGCTCATACTTATGTTAACTCTTTACTATTTAAACCGGCCATATCTTGCCAGAATTCTCTTACCTCTTTCTGTTCAAACCGGCTGTAACCGGTTGCTCATACTTATGTTAACTCTTTACTATTTAAACCGGCCATATCTTGCCAGAATTCTCTTACCTCTTTCTGTTCAAACCGGCTGTAACCGGTTGCTCATACTTATGTTAACTCTTTACTATTTAAACCGGCCATATCTGGGCAGAATTCTCTCACCTCTTTCTGTTCAAACCAGCTGTAACCGGTTGCTCATACTTATGTTAACTCTTTACTATTTAAACCGGCCATATCTGGGCAGAATTCTCTCACCTCTTTCTGTTCAAACTGGCTGTAACCGGTTGCTCATACTTATCTTAACTCTTTACTATTTAAACCGGCCATATCTGGGCAGAATTCTCTCACCTCTTTCCGTTCAAACCGGCCATAACCGACTGCTTATACTTATGTTAACTCTTTACTATTTAAACCGGCCATATCTGGGCAGAATTCTCTCACCTCTTTCTGTTCAAACCGGCTGTAACCAGTTGCTCATACTTATGTTAACTCTTTACTATTTAAACCGGCCATATCTGGGCAGAATTCTCTCACCTCTTTCTGTTCAAACTGGCTGTAACCGGTTGCTCATACTTATGTTAACTCTTTACTATTTAAACCGGCCATATCTGGGCAGAATTCTCTCACTTCTTTCTGTTCAAACCGGCTGTAACCGGTTGCTCATACTTATGTTAACTCTTTACTATTTAAACCGGCCATATCTGGGCAGAATTCTCTCACCTCTTTCTGTTCAAACTGGCTGTAACCGGTTGCTCATACTTATCTTAACTCTTTACTATTTAAACCGGCCATATCTGGGCAGAATTCTCTCACCTCTTTCTGTTCAAACCGGCCATAACCGACTGCTTATACTTATGTTAACTCTTTACTATTTAAACCGGCCATATCTGGGCAGAATTCTCTCACCTCTTTCTGTTCAAACCGGCCATAACTGACTGCTTATACTTATGTTAAAATATTTTTCTCAAAATAAATAATATCAAACTCTCATAGATTCGATATTATGTGAGATAATTATGCAAGATAAAGCCTTTACCAGAAAAATACAATAGTAAATATAAAGTAATATAAATGCTAAAGGGTTAAATCAACTCCAATGCATTACTGGTCTTTTATTATATCGACCATGAGGGATTTGAAATCCTGTATCTCTATGCCGTGAACCATGTTCGATGCTCTACAGATACTGCCTTGAGCAAAATATGAAATATTTAGATTATTCAAAGTTTTGTGGCCTACATTTTTAGGTTATTCAAGATTTCACTTGTTATACCTGTAATTTAATACCATCTAGGTGGGTTAAGGTAACTTCAGATAAGAACCTAGGAGTTGACAGTCTTAAAGAACGGGAATGAATGAAGTCTGTGAAGAAATAGATAAAATTTCTTTTATAAATAGTTTTGTGGAAATATGTGGAAGTGTATCTGTGAAATTCCATCAGGTTTGCTACGACTCCATTGTTGTCTGGGTTTAAGGGTGAGAGATTGGGTCAGCTTCCACCACCAGAACTTAGGTTAAGTACAATGTAAAGAAACATTGGTATGTGTGTGTGTTTGTGTGTGTATGTGGATACATATATCTATGTGGGTATGAATTTCTCTGTCTGTGTATGTGTGTGTGTGTGTGTGCATCTGTGTATGATGTGTGTGAATACATATAGCTATCTCTGTGTATGAATTTCTGTGTGTTTGTAAATGTGTCTCTGTGTGTATGTGAATGTGGATACATATAATCTGTGTGCGTTTGTATACGTGTGTGTGAGATCATCATCATTATCATCATCATCATCATCATCGTCGATTAACGCCTATCTTCCACGCTAGCATGGGTTAGATGGGTTTGTCCCAATTAGAGGCAAGTTTGGTCAGGTGACTGTGTCTCGCTCATATAGGAGAGGTTCTGGCTGGTTTTCTACGGCTGAATGTCCTTCCTAACACCAACCACATTGACAGTTTGTGGTGGGTGCTTTTTGCTGTGTCTTTTACACGTCCACTTTACAGTGTAGGCTGGGTCTTTTGGGGCTGGTTTGCTATGTATACAGTAAAACACCAACTATATATATATATATATATATATATATATATATATATATGTACTAACTCTACAAATAATATACACAAACCCTACAAATTATATACACTTACAGTACAAACTATATGCAGTAAGACCTAACTATATATGCTAACACTATAATCTATCTATATACACTATCTACACACATGTTTATTCTATCAGAAAAAAATGTTTACATATTTTTTTTTATTCTTGTCTATCTTTCTATTTTTCCTTCTCCTTCTTCTCATTCTATCTTCTGATGAAGGACTAACATCTGAAACATTAAGACTGTTTTCCTACTATATTAAGTGTTAAACTAACATATATCATCGCTGTATTATATTGTTCTCCCATATTGGTTTTCCCTATCCACATCTATATACCCTCTCTATATACCCATCTGAATACACTAACAGTATAAATTATTTATACACATTAATACAACAAGCTATCTATATACACTAACACATCATTTATATACACTCTCTATATTTACTAACACATCTATAATCATTCTCTCTCTCTTTATATATATATATATTTGTTTTGCGAGGTTTTTGATATGAAATCGTGTGTCGAAACAAATATTGTTATACTTGGGGAGGGTCATATTGTTATAATATTGCCAGAAATAGTAACAGAACACACTCACTGTTTCGTTGGTTTTCGCTTCTGTATCTTTTATATCTCCACAATTAATTCATTTGGTCCTCAATGTTTATCATTGACTGACCAACGGTCAAAAATACAGATATAAACATTGAGGACCAAATGAATTAACTGTGGAGATATAAAAGATACAGAAGCGAAAACCTACCAAACAGTGAGTGTGTTCTGTTATTATTTCTGGCAATATTATTACAACAATATGACCCTCCCCAAGTATAACAAAAGATATATATATGTATAAATATTTTGTATCTCCAAAGAAATACGGTTTTAGGAAGCCGTAGCTATGCAAACACCGGGGGGCTAACACCCTCTGGTGATGTCCAGCAGAAGCAAAGGGGACAACCGTCTATGTATTTCAGGCTTAACTGGCCTTCGTCAGGACGGTCCCTCCCACCGCTTGCAACTGCTGGACCAGAAGACAGGCGAGAATATATAGTTTTCTCCTCTATGTAAATAAGGTGATTAATCTCATTTGCATATGAAGCTGCATAAGTTGGCTCAACTCCTATTTCTTTTTTATTATAACTTGAGCCAACTTATGCAGCTTCATATGCAAATGAGATTAATCACCTTATTTACATATATATATTTATCCTTATCGAGCCCTCTTTGGATTTTAGTCTTCAAATTTATTATTATTACTATATATATATATATATATATATATATATATATATATATATATATAACTCTCTCCATGTTTATAAATATATATAATTCTCTCTCTATATTCATATATAAATATAATTCTCTCTCTCTACATATATATAATTCTCTTTATTTTTGTTGCTTTCTAGGTAAGTGGTTCCACCTCAGTAAAGGGACATTATTATTATCATTATTATTGAATTCTTTGAACACCTGGAACTGCTGATACTGTTGTTGACAGTGGGTAAGTCACTTTGGTTCCTTAGTAATACTTTAATCTAACTGATTGTTGATTGACAGCCCAGAGTCGGTTGAGCATCAGACAATATACCCTTCGTGTTCTGAAATATGCTGTCTTGCTCCCATGGCTTCTCTCACACATGTAGCACCATACATCTTTCCTTTTCTGTAACCCATGTTAAATCATAGCAGTCCTCTTTTAAATCATAGCAGTCCTCTCACATGTAGCATATATCTTTCCTTTCCATTCTTTCCAACCTTCTCTGTTGTTCCATGTTTATCATTCCTGTCTTGCTCCCATAAAACATAGCCCCTCTCACACATGTAGCACCATATATCTTTCCTTTTCTGTTGTTCCATGTCAATAACCTTTGTCTCACAACATGTAGCATATATCTTTCCCTTCTGTTTTTTTCCAGCCTTCTCTATTGCTCCATGTTCATAACCCAGGGTCTCACTCCCATAAACCACGGCACCTCTCACAACATGTAGCACCATACACCTTTCCTTTCCATTCATTCCAGCCTTCTCTGTTGCTCCACATTCATAAATCATGGCACCTCTCACATGTAGCATACATCTTTCCCTTCTATTTTTTCCAACCTTCGCTGTTCCTCCATGTTCATATCCCATGTCCTCACTCTTGTAAATCATGGCAGTCCTCTCACATGTAGCATACATCTTGCCTTTCCGTTCTTTCCAGCATTTTCTGTTACTCCATGTTCGTAAATCATGGCATCTCTCACATGGAGCATACACTTTCCCTTTCCATTCTTTCCAGCCTTCGATGTTGCTCCATGTTCATAAATCATGGCACATTTCCTACATTCATCCCTCATGTCTCTCTCCCATAAACCTCACTCCCCTCACACATACTCCATACACCTTTCCCTCCTCTGTTGCTACATGTTCAACACCCATGTCTCTCTTCTATGTATGTCTCACT
>OZ024757.1:17463439-17470939 GCA_964016885.1 Eledone cirrhosa
GAGTGTAGACACGTACATACCTACACACACACACAAGCATATATATAGTGGTGCCCCAGCATCGTTGCAGTCCAACGACTGAAAGGGGTTATATATATATATATATATATATATATATATGTATATATATATATTGTTATATATCATCTTCATCATCATTTTATGTCCGCTTTTCCCTGCTTGCAAGGGTGGGACAGGAACTGATTCTGGCTTGATTTCTACAGCTGGATGCCCTTCCTAACACCAACCTCATTTACAGTGAGTGCTGAGTGCTTTTTTGCCGTGGCACCTCCCCAACCACTTTGCAGTGGAATGATAGGGACCCCAATCCCTATCATCTCATTTCTACAGCTGAGTAAACTGGAGCAATGTGAAATAAAGTATCTTGCTCAAGGAAATAACACATCACCCGGTCTGAGAATTGAACTCACGACCTTTTGATTGCAAGGCCAATGCTCTAACCACTAAGCCATGTTCCTCCACACACACACATATATATATATATATATATATATCATCATCATCATCATCGCTTAATGTCCATCTTCCATGCTAGCATGGGCTGAATGGGTTTGTCCCACTTGAGGCAAGATTGGTCAGGTGACCATGTTACGCTTGTATAAGACTGTTTCTGGCAGGTTTTCTACAGCTGGACACCCTTCCTAACACCAACCACTTTACAGTGTGGACTGGGGGCTTTTTGTCATGTCACCTACACGACCACTTCCATATATATTTTTTTTCTTTTACTTTTTCTACGGAAATACTTAACACACACACACATATATATATATATATATATATATATATATATATAAATATTGTAGTGTATGTCTGTGTGTGTACACATACCACCGTACCATCTACACACACCTACACACACAAGCTGTATATTTTTATCTAAAACCTTTCCAACAAAATCTTATGTAAAAACCTTTGTTAAGTTACGCTCTATATACCAGCATAACAACAGGAAAGTTAGTTATGTTACTAAATCCCTCCAAATATTTTTTACCCTTTCAAAAGGATTTAAACAGTTTAGGCAGTATGTTTCATATATGGTAACAGATGTTTAAACAACTTATGAAAATATCAATTTGTTGTTAGAAACATAGGACATATTAAATAATGTTGGTATTTATAGAGAAAATCTTACATAACAAAGTTGAATTTTCATTTTTCAAGTTATTTTATTTGTCAAATACCATGCATCACTGGAACATCCTGTTAGTTTGTTTACACCTACATACTAACCTTTCTTTCTCATTTCTGTATCTATACCCAAATCAATC
Organism: Eledone cirrhosa; assembly: GCA_964016885.1. NCBI lineage: Eukaryota > Metazoa > Mollusca > Cephalopoda > Octopoda > Eledonidae > Eledone > Eledone cirrhosa. The sequence goes on from OZ024757.1 coordinate 17,464,732, forward strand.
TTTCTTATTTCTGTACCTATCACCCATACCAACTTTTCTCATTTCTTTACCTATCACTTAACACTTTAGCATTTACATTACTCTATATTTACTATTATATTTTCACAGTAAAGGCTTTACCTCTTATATCTCACATAACATTTACATTACTCTATATTTACTATTGTATTTTCACAGTAAATGCTTTACCTCTCATAATATCTCACATAACATTTACATTACTCTATATTTACTCTTATATTTTCACAGTAAATGCTTTACCTCACATAATATCTCACATAACATTTACATTACTCTATATTTACTATTATATTTTCACAGTAAAGGCTTTACCTCTTATAATATCTCACATAACATTTACATTACTCTATATTTACTCATATATTTTTAGAGTAAAGGCTTTACCTCTCATAATATTTCACATAACATTTACATTACTATATATTTACTCATATATTTTCACAGTAAAGGCTTTACCTCACATAATATTTCACATAACATTTACATTACTATATATTTACTATTATATTTTCACGGTAAAGGTTTTACCTCACATAATATTTCACATAACATTTACATTACTCTATATATACTATTATATTTCACAGTAAAGGCTTTACCTCACATAATATCTCACATAACATTTACATTACTCTATATTTACTATTATATTTTCATGGTAATGCTTTATCTCACATAACATTTACATTACTCTATATATACTATTATATTTTCATGGTAAAGGTTTTACCTCTCATAATATCTCACATAACATTTACATTACTCTATATTTACTATTATATTTTCAGGGTAAAGGTTTTACCTCACATAATATCTCACATAACATTTACATTACTCTATATATACTATTATATTTTCACAGTAATGCACTGGATAATTGCTGGCCTTGTGCCTAAAGTAGAAACAATTATATTTTCACGTTAAAGGTTTTACCTCACATAATATTTCACATAACATTTACATTACTCTATATATACTATTATATTTCACAGTAAAGGCTTTACCTCACATAATATCTCACATAACATTTACATTACTCTATATATACTATTATATTTTCACTGTAAAGGTTTTACCTCACATAATATTTCACATAATAATAATAATAATAATAATAATAATAATAATAATGAAATTATTGTGTAAAGTGCTCAGGTGCACTACAACTCGTCAATATAGTACATAGAATAATACACAAATGTCAGGGAAGTACATGTGTGTACGTGTTAGCTGTAGTGTTGGCGGATCTCGGGAAGCATGGAGGCCTTAAAGGATGCAGTGTCTCGACAGCTAACAACCGATGCAGGTAGTTTGTTCCATGCTTCAGCAACTCGGAGCGTGAAAAAATGTTCCGAAAGTCATGGGAACTGTGCTGTTTTCTTACTTTGTGGGCATGTCCACGTGTGTTAGACACATGGAAATCGAAAAGGCACTCAGGGTTGTTGTTGGCAAGATGGTTAACAATTTTGTGGGTGTTTACCAAGTCAGTTGCCAGGCGTCGGAGCTTCAATGAATCCATGCCCAGGGAAGCAAGGCGCTCAGAGTACGGTACTCTATATATACTATTATATTTCACAGTAAAGGCTTTACCTCACATAATATCTCACATAACATTTACTTTACTCTATATATACTATTATATTTTCACAGTAATGGCTTTACCTCACATAATATCTCACATAACATTCACATTACTCTATATTTACTATTATGTTTTCACGGTAAAGGTTTTACCTCACATAATATCTCACATAACATTTACATTACTCTATATTTACTATTATATTTTCACGGTAAAGGTTTTACCTCACATAATATCTCACATAACATTTACATTATGCTATATATACTATTATATTTCACAGTAAAGGCTTTACCTCACATAATATCTCACATAACATTCACATTACTCTATATATACTATTGTATTTTCATGGTAAAGGTTTTACCTCACATAATATCTCACATAACATTTACATTACTCTATATATACTATTATATTTTCATGGTAAAAGTTTTACCTCACATAATATCTCACATAACATTTACATTACTCTATATTTACTATTATATTTTCATGGTAAAGGTTTTACCTCACATAATATCTCACATAACATTTACATTACTCTATATATACTATTATATTTCACAGTAAAGGCTTTACCTCACATAATATCTCACATAATATTTACATTACTCGAAATATATTATTATATTTTCACAGTAATGGCTTTACCTCACATAATATCTCACATAACATTTACATTACTTTATATTTACTATTATATTTCACAGTAAAGGTTTTACCTCTCATAATATCTCACATAACATTTACATTACTCTATATTTACTATTATATTTTCATGGTAAAGGTTTTACCTCTCATAATATCTCACATAACATTCACATTACTCTATATATACTATTATATTTTCATGGTAAAGGCTTTACCTCACATAATATCTCACATAACATTTACATTACTCTATATATACTATTATATTTTCACGGTAAAGCTTTTACCTCTCATAATATCTCACATAACATTTACATTACTCTATATTTACTATTATATTTTCATGGTAAAGGCTTTACTTCACATTACTCTATATATACTATTATATTTTCATGGTAAAGGCTTTACCTCACATAATATCTCACATAACATTTACATTACTCTATATATACTATTATATTTTAACGGTAAAGCTTTTACCTCTCATAATATCTCACATAACATTTACATTACTCTATATTTACTATTATATTTTCATGGTAAAGGCTTTACTTCACATAATATCTCATAACATTTACATTACTCTATATATACTATTGTATTTTCACGGTAAAGGTTTTACCTCACATCATATCTCACATAACATTTACATTACTCTATATATACTATTGTATTTTCACGGTAAAGGTTTTACCTCATGTATTTATCTGAGATAATGTGAGATTTTGATATTATTTATTTTGAGAACAGTACCTTAACATTAGCATGATGGTCTGATTACAGCCAGTTTGAACAGAAAGAGGTGAGAGAATTCTGGCCAGATACAGCCAGTTTAAATGCTAAAGGGTTAAAACATTTTAACTTTACATGCATTATTGTGGATTGGCAGTAATTGGTGGAGCATCAGACAACATGCTTTGCGGCATATAGCTATGTCTCTTTAAAATCCTACTGAGGTTAGCTTTGCTTTTCATCCTTACGGAAGTTAATAAAATACTGTACTAGTAATGTACTGGGGTCAATTTAATCAACTCTCCCTCTCCCAAAATTGCTGGACTTGTGCCTAAATCAGAAACCTTTATTATTACTATTACTTTATGTTCCGAGTTCAAATCCCGCTGAGGTTAACTTTGCCCTTCATCCTTACGGGGTCGATAAAATAAAGTACCAGTAATGTACTGGGTAATTGTGGCCTTGTGCCAAAAGTAGAAACAATTATTATTACTATCACACCAAGGTTAACTTTGCCTTTCATCTTTACAAGGTCAATGAAATAAAATACCAGTAACGCACTGGGGTCGATTTTACTGATTTTTTTCCTCTCCTAAAATTGTTGACCTTGTGCCTATAATAATAATGAAAATATTGTGTACAGTGCTCAGGTGCACTACAACTCATCAAAAAGTGTATGTATAGTACATAGGGTAATGTACAAACGTCAGGAAAATGAACAGTGCATGAGTCATGATATACACGTCCTGTGTGTGTGTGTGTGTGTGTGTGTGTGTGTGTGTGTGTGCCTGTGTATGGAAGGGGTACATCAGGTGTAGTTTTGGCTTTGGGAAGCATGAGGGTTTTAGAAAACCATTCTTATTATTATTAGTACACCCCTCACACACACTCACACACAACACACACATACATACACATACTTATGCACACACACACACACATATGCACACACACACACATACTCATACACATACACACCCACATACACGCATACTCACACACACATACACACACTCACACATATACACACACTCACACACACATACACACACTCACACACATACACCTACTCACACACATACACACACTCTCACACACACACACACTCACAAATACACACACACACACACATATACACACTCACACATACACACACTCACACATACCCCCACCACCACACACACACACTCACCAGCAGGGTAATTCTTTAATGTTATATTTATGTAACTGACTCACCTGGACTCTACAGATTACAGGATATGACAACTAGGACATATAAATAAATATTAACACAGGTTGTCTCTCTACCACACCTGTCTGTTAAACCACTTTGATCCACCCTTTACACTCCACCCCACCTTTGTATCACTCTCATTCCCTCATCAGGTGTGTGTACCTGTGTCTTGACCACTCACATAACAACACACTAATGACTGTTTGAGGATAATATTAGAATCTAAAGTATTTTGGTTTCATTCGGTGAATTGGCAGTATCGGTAGAAGGTCGGACGCCATGCTTTCTAGCATAGAGTTACGGCCCTTGCCTTTCTGAGGTCAATTCCTGTCGAGGTTAACTTTGCCTTTCGTCCTTACGGGGTTGATAAAATAAAGTACCAGTAATACACTGGGTAATTGCTGGCCTTGTGCCAAAATGTAGAAACAATTATTATGAACCACGCTGTGTTAGTGCCACTGCTAATTAATCCAAGACTCATGTATGTTTATTATACATAAACATATATATACATACCTATTGTGAATATATATACCATATATATATATCATCATCATCATCATCGTTTAATGTCCATCTTCCACGCTTGCATGGGTTTGGACGGGAGTTTTCCCACTTGAGGCAAGAGTGGTTGTCTTGCTCGCATAGGACTGTCTGGCGGGTTTTCTACGGCTGGATGCCCTTCCTAACACCAACCACGTTTACAGTGTGGACTGATATATATATATATATATATATATATATATATCCCTATAACAAAGGAGTTGTGGTAAGGAACCAGATGGACCATAACACACCAGAGTACTCAATACTTAAGGTAGTAGAGTGTGTCATAGGAAAAAGTATGACCCGACGGCAGAGCTCAAGCTGTTTCGATGGCTATTTTAGCTCAAAAATAGCCGTCGAAACGGCTTGAGCTCTGCCGTCAGGGTCATACTTTTTCCTATATCCCTATATATATATACCATATATATTTATATATATATACCACATATACACCACAATATATATATATATATATATATATATATATATATATATATATATATATATATATGAAAGACGTAAAATAAGAAAATTTTAAAAATTTAAAATTAACTTACTTACTAAAATTTTCACTCCAACTAATTAGTTTCTGTAATGGGATAAATATAGTTACGCAATGTAACTATCGAGAATTCATTACGTCATCAGGGAGTCTATTCTCAGCTAAGTTCCCAGGCAATGCGCGGACACTAGGGACTCATATAAAAATAATAATTCAGTGGATGGAACAGCTAGCGGGGACTGAATTCCATAGCACTGAAAAAGTTCACTGTCTCTGGTCAAGTGGCAGATTCTAAAGAATCAATCACGTGACACTGAGGTTAGTCAGTAGGAGTGGGGTGGTATTATGACAAGAGCCTACTACCACTACGATGAATTAGCAGTGGATTTGGCAAGTTTGCTCAACAAATAAATAATTTGGAGATAAATATAGTATGACATAACTTATGTATTTGCTAGCATTAGTGTACATCTGTACGCATATGTTGGTAAATATACTAATTCTCTCTCTCTCTCTCTCTCTATATATATATATATATATATACCATATATATATATCTCTATATATATATACCATATATATATATCTCTATATATATACCATATATATATATACCATATATACACCACAATATATACATCCCTATATTGCCATATATACATCCTTGTATATATATATATCTACTATATATGGTATATATATACTATATATACATCCTGATAATACTATATACACGTATATACACCAAATATACATCCCTATTATGAACCACGTTATGTTAGTGCCACTGCTAACTAATCCAAGACTCATGTATGTCTATTATACACGATGGCGGTAGATTGGCAGTATCGGTAGAGAGTCGGAAACCATGCTTTGCAGCATAGAGATACGGCCTTTTACGTTTTGAGTTCAAATCCCTCCGAGGTTAATTTTGCCT
>OZ024757.1:17475939-17513439 GCA_964016885.1 Eledone cirrhosa
GGCCAGGTGTACTCTACATACCTGTTGAACTGTTTCTGTATTGAGTACTTTTTATTTGATGATAGCTATTTCTGTTTTCTCTAGCAGATTTTAATCATTACACACACACACACAGACACAAACGCACACAGACACAAATACGCACAGACACACACACACAAATAGATACATATGCAGACACACCAATTCACACAAACACAGACAGATACACACACAAAAATACACACGCAGACACACACACACACAGATACACGCACTCACACACATACACACATTTATCTATCTATCTTTTGATCCTTTCACACACATGGGATATCTAAATCTTTGATGAATTTTCACTAAATCCATTGATCTTGTGTCATCTCTCTGGGGTCGTGGGATACATATCGTAGAGATTGCAGCTCTGATATTACAGACATATCTTAGAGATTGCAGCTCTGATATTACAGACATATCTTAGAGATTGCAGCTCCGATATTACAGACATATCGTAGAGATTGCAGCTCCGATATTACAGACATATCGTAGAGATTGCAGCTCTGATATTACAGACATATCGTAGAGATTGCAGCTCCGATATTACAGACATATCTTAGAGATTGCAGCTCCGATATTACAGACATATCGTAGAGATTGCAGCTCCGATATTACAGACATATCTTAGAGATTGCAGCTCCAATATTACAGACATATCGTAGAGATTGCAGCTCCAATATTACAGACATATCTTAGAGATTGCAGCTCTGATATTACAGACATATCTTAGAGATCACAGCTCTGATATTACAGACATATCGTAGAGATTGCAGCTCCAATATTACAGACATATCGTAGAGATTGCAGCTCCGATATTACAGACATATCGTAGAGATTGCAGCTCCGATATTACAGACATATCTTAGAGATTGCAGCTCCGATATTACAGACATATCTTAGAGATTGCAGCTCTGATATTACAGACATATCGTAGAGATTGCAGCTCTGATATTACAGACATATCTTAGAGATTGCAGCTCCGATATTACAGACATATCTTAGAGATTGCAGCTCCAATATTACAGACATATCGTAGAGATTGCAGCTCCGATATTACAGACATATCTTAGAGATTGCAGCTCTGATATTACAGACATATCTTAGAGATCACAGCTCCGATATTACAGACATATCTTAGAGATTGCAGCTCCAATATTACAGACATATCGTAGAGATTGCAGCTCGAATATTACAGACATATCTTAGAGATTGCAGCTCTGATATTACAGACATATCTTAGAGATCACAGCTCCGATATTACAGACATATCTTAGAGATTGCAGCTCCAATAATACAGACATATCGTAGAGATTGCAGCTCCAATATTACAGACATATCGTAGAGATTGCAGCTCCGATATTACAGACATATCTTAGAGGTTGCAGCTCCAATATTACAGACATATCTTAAAGATTGCAGCTCCAATATTACAGACATATCTTAGAGATTGCAGCTCCGATATTACAGACATATCTTAGAGATTGCAGCTCTGATATTACAGCTCCGATATTACAGACATGTCTTAGAGATTGCAGCTCCAATATTACAGACATATCGTAGAGATTGCAGCTCCGATATTACAGACATATCTTAGAGATTGCAGCTCCGATATTACAGACATATCTTAGAGATTGCAGCTCTGATATTACAGACATATCTTAGAGATTGCAGCTCTGATATTACAGATATATCTTAGAGATTGCAGCTCCGATATTACAGACATATCTTAGAGATTGCAGCTCCAATATTACAGACATATCTTAGAGATTGCAGCTCCGATATTACAGACATATCTTAGAGATTGCAGCTCTGATATTACAGACATATCGTAGAGATTGCAGCTCCGATATTACAGACATATCGTAGAGATTGCAGCTCTGATATTACAGACATATCTTAGAGATTGCAGCTCTGATATTACAGACATATCTTAGAGATTGCAGCTCCGATATTACAGCCCTGATATTACAGACATATCGTAGAGATCACAGCTCTGATATTACAGCCATATTGTAGCGATCACAGCTCTGATATTACAGCCATATCATAGAGATCACAGTTCCGATATTAGAGACATATCATAGAGATCACAGCTCCGATATTAGAGACATATCATAGAGATCACAGCTCTGATATTACAGCTCTGATATTACAAACATGTAGAGCACACATCTCTGATATTACAGATATATCGTAGAGATCACAGCTCCGATATTACAGCTCTGATATTACAGACATATCATAGAGATCACAGCTCCGATATTACAGCTCTGATATTACAGACATGTTGAGATCACAGCTCTGATATTACAGACATATCGTAGAGATCACAGCTCCGATATTACAGCTCTGATATTACAGACATGTTGAGATCACAGCTCTAATATTACAGACATATCGTAGAGATCACAGCTCCGATATTACAGCTCTGATATTACAGACATGTTGAGATCACAGCTCTAATATTACAGACATATCGTAGAGATCACAGCTCCGATATTACAGCTCTGATATTACAGACATGTTGAGATCACAGCTCTAATATTACAGACATATCGTAGAGATCACAGCTCCGATATTACAGCTCTGATATTACAGACATGTTGAGATCACAGCTCTAATATTACAGACATATCGTAGAGATCACAGCTCCGATATTACAGCTCTGATATTACAGACATGTTGAGATCACAGCTCTAATATTACAGACATATTGTAGCGATCACAGCTCTGATATTACAGACATGTTGAGATCACAGCTCTGATATTACAGACATGTTGAGATCACAGCTCTGATATTACAGACATGTTGAGATCACAGCTCTGATATTACAAACATGTAGAGATCACAGCTCTGATATTACAGACATGTTGAGATCACAGCTCTGATATTACAGACATGTTGAGATCACAGCTCTGATATTACAGACATGTTGAGATCACAGCTCTGATATTACAAACATGTAGAGATCACAGCTCTGATATTACAGACATGTTGAGATCACAGCTCTGATATTACAGACATGTTGAGATCACAGCTCTGATATTACAGACATGTTGAGATCACAGCTCTGATATTACAAACATGTAGAGATCACAGCTCTGATATTACAGACATATCCTAGAGATCACAGCTCTGATATTACAGACGTGTGGTTAGAATGTCTCAGGTAAGAATCACTGGACAGATTTTATGCACAATGCCAACAGGTAGTCGACCCAGAGGTAGACCCAGAGCAAGATGAGTTTGGATGGTTTCACTTATGGGATCTAGCTGGTTCAATTGGAGACTGTTGCTTCAGTCAGGACCAGCTGGAAGGAGTGTTTGAGGACTCTGCCTTCACAATGCTCCCAGGAATAATTGGGTGAAGGAGGAGAGTGAGAAGAGGGAGGAGGAGGGTGAAGGGAAGACTAAGAAAGTGGAGGAAGAGAAGAAGGAGGAGGAAGGGAAGAAGAAGGTGGATGAGTAGAAGAAATGTGCTGGAAAAAAACCCATCCAACTCATGCAAGCATTAAAAAACAGATGTAAAAATATGTTGATTATGATGATGGTAGTGGTGGTGGTAATGATGGTGATGATGATGATGATGATGATGGTAGTGGTGATGGTGGTGATGATGGTAGTGGGGACGGTAGTGGTGATGATGTTGATGATGATGATGACAGTAGTGATGGTGATAATGATAATGATGATGGTGATGATGATGATGGTGAGGATAATGATGATGATGGTAGTGGTAGTGGTAGTGATGGTAGTGGTGGTGATCGTGATGATGATGATGGTAGTGGTGGTGATGGTAGTGGTGGTGATGATGATGATGGTAGTGGTAGTGGTGGTAGTGGTGGTGATGGTGATGGTGATGATGGAGATGGTGGTAGTGGTAGTGGTGGTGATGGTGATGATGATGGTGATGATGGTGATGGTGATGATGGTTGTAGTCAGGATGGTTGCCCATTGTCCATCTCTTCCAGTGTCCTATTGGTTATATGATCTCGCCATCTGATTCTGAATAATCTACAGAAATGTTTCCATTTAAAAGCTAAGAATTTGGCATTAGAAGTAGTAGTTCTTTGCCAAGATTGATGTCCAGAAAGAACTAGTAAGCTTACCAAGGATATGTAAAGTTTTGCTTTGATGTGCTTACAAAGTTACAGAAAAGTTGAATGTATGTATGTATCTTTTCGGTAAATATCATCTTGGTTAAGAGAGTGGGACTGGCTTTGTGCAGTGCCTTTGCTCACTATAAAAGCTTCATGGCACAGGCATTGCTTTATATCTGGAGATCTCTCTGCACTTGTCATCACATGATACAATGGGCCCAGCACTATGTGTCAATAATTGTCACAAGTGTAGTGTTTGTACCAGAGTTTTCAAGTCGATGGCTGGACTAAAAAGTCACACTCGTTCAGCGCATCAGTGGGGGTTCTCCTACATGGATATAAAGTAGTGGCCGTACTCGAAAACGAGTTGGCAGCCACCATCTATGTATGTATGTATGTTTCTCTTTCTGTTAATTTCGAGTACATTTTTGACTGTTGTAATAATACAAGACTGACCAAAATTAGCTTGAATCACTGTTGTAACAATTGTTTCTACTTTTTGGCTCAAGGCCAGCAATTACCCCAGTACATTACTGGTGCTTTGTTTCATCGACCCCCCATAAGGATGAAAGGCAAAGTTAACTTTGGTGGGATTGGAACTCAGACCGCAAAGGGCCGTAACTCTATGCTGCAAAGCGTGGCATCCGATCCTCTACCGATACTGCCAATCCACCACTGTCAGAAAATATTTATAGAAAAAAAAAAAGTTAAACCATTTTCAAATCTTTTCCAAACATTTCAGAAGAGAATTAGGAGGAAAATCTCAACTAAAACATTTCAAATATTTGTTGAAGTGAACATATCTCAAACACTAAGGTTGTTGTTGTTCTTGTTGTTAGTTTAGGTGGTGGTATTGTTATTGGTGGCAGTGGGGAGCTAACACCCTCTGGTGATGTCCAGCAGAAGCAAGGGGGATAACCATCTATGCATTTCGGGCTTAATTGGCCTTCGTCAGGACGGTCCCTCCCACCATGTATATATATATGTATATAGAAAAGATGAATATAAAATGAAAGTGCTTTTATAAAGGAATTTATTAGGTATTGACATATGTTTCTGTAACAGACGGAATACCTATGTATCGCTGCTTGCGTAATCATATAATGTTAGCAAGTATTCGATAGCAAATGTATAATCAGTTGTCACTTCTTCAGAGATATTGGATAAATTGGAAAAAATCAGAAAAATCAAAGTATTTATATTAGTTGTAAGAAAGGAAGAAGAGAAGGGATAGTATATGACAGATGGCAATTCAATTTGCTGGTAAACAAGTATATAGAAGGTTTTTAATGAGAATACAGTGAGTATATGGCTTATTTTATCTAAATAAGAATTTTTGGGAGTGCCTATTTTAATCTATATTTGACCAGTTGAACAATGGACAGGGCTTGTCGTTTGGTGTAGTAGTATTAATACAGATATAAAGTGTCAAGTAAGGAAGAGAGAGATTTTCACTGCAACAATGCTGGTAGCCTGCTGGTATATATGCATTAGGGAATTGAATTAAGAAATCTCATTTTATCTATAGCAGTTTATATTAAATGGTAAAGAATAGAAGAGTTGATAGAATTAAGAGTAATAGAGAATGTTAATATGTATTTTGACAATCAAATGGAAATGGAGACAGGTGTTCAATCCTGGTAGCATTTGTAATATGAAAATGTAGATTTCAAGCGATGGTTACAGTATAACGATCGCTCTATTCTGTTATTTAATAAAATATTTTTGGATTTCATAATAGAAAATATTTCCATATTACACAATTTACAAAATTTCTGTCCTTGGAAATATGCAGGAGCAGCTGCTATTATATCCCATTTTAGGTTAAATTGTTGGTTAATTTCGCGCAGCTGCCAAGCCTTGTCTGCGAGTGTTGTTACATAACGCTAGTTTTCATGTTTTATCGAGTAACGATGTCTATAAAGGCGAGATTTGAAGGAGGTAGCTGTAGATCCCACATCCCTCTAACATGACGATATATTATCACTACATTATTGATAACTTGAAATTTTTATATATGTATATATATATATATACACAAATACATACACATACATACTGACAAACACACACTCACATACATATCTGTATGCATACAATAATTCATACATATCCACAAATACACATACACACATCACACACACATACCCCTATATATACACATACAAATACATACAAACATACACATGCATACATATATATACATACATATACACAAACACACAAACTCATATACATATAGGGTAGCGACCCCCTTCGGTCGCAAATGACCATGAGATTTGCACCTAGAAAGCTTCCATCTGAAGCAGAAGTCCAGGCAAGGTTGTTTGTGAAAGACCAGCTGTCTCGCGTGCATACCAGTCTCCCCTCTCCACTGATCATCATCATCATCATTTTACGTCCACTCTTCCCTGCTTGCAAGGGTGGGACGGGTCTTATTCAGCACAGCATTTCTCCACTTGTCACGGTCCTTCGTCATCTCCACCATGAGCTTCAGCGATCTGAGGTCTGTTCTCACCACTTCCACCCATGTTTTTCGTGGTCCACCTCCACCACGTCTGATGTGCAAGGAAAAGGCAATGGCTGATACAGCTTGGCAGCACCAGTGACGTCGCAACTCGTTTCTACAGCTGAGGAACTGGAGCAGCGTAAAATAAAGTGTCTTGCTGAAGGACACAACACAAAGCCCGGGCTGGGAATTGGACTCACAATTTCATGATTGCAAACCCAAGGCTCTAATCACAAAGCCATGTGCCTTCCCCATATGTGAAAATGACAATATGTGCATACATACATATACAGACACACACACACACACACACACATATATATACACACACACACACATATACATACATACACATGCACACACACACACACACACATATATATATACACATATATACATACACACGCACACACACATATATATATATATATATATATATATATATATATATATACACACACACATATTAAATAGAAATGAATCTTGTAATTATATAATTTCCTAGTATTCAGACAGGTTTTACTGGCCTATTTCCTGTGATATTACTACTGTTGCTGCTGCTACTGCTGCTGCGGCTGCTACTACTACTGCTGCTTCTGTTGTAGCTGCTGCTGCTGCTGCTGCTACTACTACTATAACTACTACTACTACTACTACTACTACTACTATTACTAATGCTGCTACTGCTACTACTACTACTACTACTACTACTACTACTACTACTACTACTTCTTCTACTACTACTACTACTAGTACTACTACTACTACTACTACATCCTATTAAATGCTGCAGGTTCTCTTGCGAAAGGTCAGATCTGGTATAAAATAATGTAGCTGAGAGATTGTCTATAGAGAAGATTGTGTGTGTATATATTATATACTGAAGCTTTGCTGTATGTATATATGTGTGTGTATATATATATATATGTGTGTGTGTGTAAAAGGTAAACAAAAATAACCAAGCATATATATATATATATATATATATATATATATATATATACATATTGCACATGTATATTCATACACACCTACACTTTGGTTTTGTACATACATAGAAGTATATCATCATCATCATCATCATCATCGTTTAACGTCCATATTCTACGCTAGCATGTGTTTGGACGGGAGTTTTCCCACTTGAGGAAAGAGTGGTTGTCTTGCTCGCATAGGACTGTCTGGCGGGTTTTCTACGGCTGGATGCCCTTTCTAACACCAACCACGTTTGCAGTGTGGAACTGGGAGGTTTTTACCGTGTTACCTACACGGCCACATTACAGCGTGGACTGTGTGTTTTTTTGTCGTGACACCTACACGATCTCATTTGTTTCGGGCTGGATGTTGTGGTACCAACATAACTTTACATTGAAAGGGGTGGTGTGGATGGGGTGGGGGTAGTGGGACGGGGGTGTATTTTGTTAGAGGTGCCTACTGACTGTAGTAGGTTTCACTTTGTACTTTTCACTTTGTAAGGAGGGTCTTCTCTATTACTGTGTAGCGCCAAAGATCTCGGTCCAGTGACATTGTCTTGGAGAGGTGTAAGTGTGTGAGGTCGGAATTTATCAATTCGTCCCAGGTTTTTCTGGGTCTGCCTACTCCGTGGCTACCGTCTATTTTTATTGCCCTGCACTTTTTTATACAGCTGTCGTCTTTCATGCGCATCACGTGACCGTACCAAGGTAGTCTTCTCTCGAGTAAACAACATCTGATCCCTCTTATTTCTAATTTTTCCCTTAGTTCGTTTATGCTTTGCCGTTCACGTATATTACTATTACACATCCAGTGGAGCATGCAAGCTTCGTTCTTCTCCAGTCTGTGTATATCCTCTGCACACAATGCCCAGGTCTCACTGCCATGCAACATTGCTGTTCGTATGCAGGCATCATACAGCCTGCCTTTCATTTTTAGGTAGAACCCTTTAGCGGCTAATAGTGGTATAAGCTCTCTGAACTTTTTCCATCCCGTTCTGACTCTCTCTATATATATATATATACATATATGTATATATATATACATACATATATGTATATATACATATATGTATATATACATACATATATATATATTTATACATGTGTATATATATATATGTATATATATATGTGTGTGGGTGTATATGTATACACACATATATATACATACATATCATCATCATCATTGTTTAACGTCCATATTCCATGCTAACATGGGTAGGACAGGTTGTCCCTTAGTGAGAAATCTGGTCGGCGGACTGTTTTGCTCACACAGGGTTGATTTGGGGTTGGATTCTACAGCTGGATGCCCTTCCTAATGCCAACCACATTTACGGTGTGGACCAGGCACTTTTTGTCATGTTGTCAACACGACCATAATAAAATTTCGAATGGATGCAGTAAAAACCAGTCAGTACTCGATACTTGGGATAGTAGAGTGTGTATTCTGAATGACTCGCGACCTGAACGCCTGAGCTCTTGAGACAGCAGGAGCTACGACATTTGGATCCTGAATCCTTCAGATATATATATATCATCATCATCATCATCATCATCATCATCTTCGTTTAACGTCCATTTTCCACGCTAGCATGGGTTAGACAGGAGTTGTCCCATTTGAGGCAAGGCTGGTCGGGTGACCGTGTCTCGCTCATATAGGACTATCTGGCAGGTTTTCTACGGCTGGATGCCCTTCCTAACACCAACCACATTTACAGTGTGGGACTGGGAAATATATATATATATAAAATATGTCCTTCACCATCTTGTTTTTGTGTGTTGACAACACACAAAAACAAGATGGTGAAGGACAGAACAAAGGAGAGACACAAAATAATATCCCAGTCACTGATGAGGTCACAGAATGTTGACAAAAGAGCTGTGACAATATATAAACAACCACCAACCATACCTACTTCAAATATATAATAAATTGAAGTGAAAACCAACAGGTGTGTGTGTTTTTACTGACAACATGACCCTCCTAAAGTATAACAATATCTGTTTCAACACAGGTTTTTAGATAAGAAATCTTGCAAAACAAATTGAAAAACGAAATATATAATAATAATAATAATTGTTTCTACTTTTGGCACAAGGCCAGCAATTACCCAGTGCATTACTGGTACTTTATTTTATCGACCCTGTAAGGATGAAAGGCAAAGTCAGCCTCAGCGGGATTTGAACTCAGATCGTTAAGGGACGTAACTATGCTGGAAGGCATGGCGTCCGACCCTCTACCGATACTGCCAATCCATCAATATTAATAATAATTGTTTCTACTTTTGGCACAAGGCCAGCAATTACCCAGAGCAATACTGGTACTTTATTTTATCGACCCCGTAAGGATGAAAGGCAAAGTTAACCTCGGCGGGATTTGAACTCAGAATGGCAAGGGCCGTAACTCTATACGTCAAAGCATGGCGTCCAACCCTCTACCGATACTGCCAATAATTGTTTCTACTTTTGGCACAAGCCAGCAATTATCCAGTGCATTACTGGTACTTTATTTTATCGACCCCGTAAGGATGAAAGGCAAAGTTAACCAATAATAATAATAATAATAAAAAAAAAGGGGATTTGTTACCCATCGAGTGCTCACTCTGGTGAACCTACAGTAAGTGGATGTTTCATTCCCTATATATATATATATATATATATATATATATATGAAAATGTTTAACTCCGACGGCTATTTCTGTCCAGAAATAGCCGTCGAAACGGCTTGAGCTCTGCCGTTGGGGTTCAACATTTTCCTATTACCCACTTTACTACCCTAAGTTTGAGTACTCTGGTGCGTTGTGGTCCATCTGGTTCCTTACCACACTTCCTTCGTTCTATATATATATATATATAATATTAATAAATGGAAAATATCTTTATAAAACCATATTTATTTTATTATACGTATTTCTAGGGTACTAATATTTTAGCATGCTTTCGTCAGATAAAATATAATAATTGGTGTAAAGATAGTGACATATCTTATATGTGTATGGAGGCATATGGCTTAGTGCTTAGAGCATTGGTCTTGCAATCGAAAGGTTGTGAGTTCAATTCTCAGACTGGGTGATATGTTGTTTCCTTGAGCAAGACACTTTATTTCACATTGCTCCAGTTTATTCAGCTGTAGAAATGAGATGATAGCACTGGGGTCCCTATCATTCCACTGCAAAGTGGTCGTGGAGGTGCCACGGCAAAAAAGCACCCAGCACTCACTGTAAATGAGGTTGGTGTTAGGAAGGGCATCCAGCTGTAGAAATCAAGCCAGAATCAGTTCCCATCCCATCCTTGCAAGCAGGGAAAAAGCGGGCGTAAAATGAAATGATGATGATGATGATATATATATATATATATATTAAAATAGCAGATTCAAGTTTAAGCAAAGAATCGCTGCTTTCACCCTTAACGGGATCTTCGGAAACTAACAAAGTCAATCTGTCAGATTGACTTTGTTAGTTTCAGAAGATCCCGTTAAGAGTGAAAGCAGCGATTCTTTGCTTAAACTTGAATCTGTTATTTTAATAAATATTTACTCTACGGTTCTTATATATTTGATATATATTTATCCTTATCGAGCCCTCTTTGGATTTTAGTCTTCAAATTTATTATTATTACTATATATATATGGATTGGCAGTATCGGTAGAGGGTCGGACGCCATGCTTTCCAGCATAGTTACGTCCCTTAACGATCTGAGTTCAAATCCCGCCGAGGTTGACTTTGCCTTTCATCCTTACGGGGTCGATAAAATAAAGTACTGGAAAATTGGTGGCCTTGTGCCTAAAGTAGAAACAATTACTATATATATATATATATATATGTGTGTGTGTGTGTATGTATATATATACACACACACACACCCCACACCCACCAACACACCCCTTCAACAACACATCAAGTGAAAGGAGTCCATTATTCCAGCTTCTTTACAGATTCTTTCTTTCTTACTTTTACCACCAATGATTAGCTCTGATATTAATTAGAAAGCATTCTATTTTAGTCCAGTTTAATTAACTACTTCGTTAGTGTGATTAGTTAATTGTTTGAGTCTGCTGGCAATTCAGGTTCTGAGGAGGTTGGGAGTAGTGATGTTTGTTTTGTTTCGTTTTAGTTATTTACTCATTTACACACTTACATAAATTGACACACACACACTCACACTCTCTCACACACACACACACACTCTCTCACACACACACATATTAATATATACATTGTGCTGTATTGTTGTTCCTTGTTGATTTTTTTACACACACTCACACACACACACATATATATATATACACACACACACACACACATATATGTATATATATATACATATATATATGTGTATATATATATACATACACACACACACACACATATATGTATATATATACATATATATATGTGTATATATATATACATACACACACACACACACATATATGTATATATATATGTGTGTGTATATATATATGGAGGCACATGGCTTAGTGGCAAAAAAGCACCCAGCTCACACTGTAAAGTGGACATGGAGGCGCCACAGAAAAAAAGCATCCAGCACTCACTGTAAATGAGGTTGGTGTTAGGAAGGGCATCCAGCTGTAGAAATTAAGCCAGAATCAGTTCCCGTCCCACCCTTGCAAGCAGGGAAAAGCGGACGTAAAATGATGATGATGATGATGATATATATCAATCAAAATAAGAGTCATATATCATTTCGTTATTAAATATCTTGCTTTCTCCACCATATATATATATGTCAAACACCCCTACCACTAGGCCACGTGCCTATGGAGGCATGTGGCCTAGTGGTAAGGCTGTTTGACTTATGATCACAATGTCGTGGGTTCGATTCCAGGGTGGCGTGTTGTGTTTTTGAGCAAAACACTTCATGTCACGTTATGTATATAAATATCACTTCATATCACGTTATGTATTAAATGTATATCAGCAATAGCTGGGTGTTTAAGCCTGCGATGGACTGGCGTGCTGTCCAGGGGGTAGTCCTATACTCTCAGTCGCTTCACGCCATGAAACCGAGATAAACACCGGCCAAATGAGCCTTCTGGCTTAAGATATATATATATATCATCATCATCATTTTACGTCCGCTTCTCCCTGCTTGCAAGGGTGGGACGGGAACTGATTCTGGCTTGATTTCTACAGCTGGATGCCCTTCCTAACACCAACCTCATTTACAGTGAGTGCTGGGTGCTTTTTTGCTGTGGCACCTCCACGACCACTTTGCAGTGGAATGATATGGACCCCAGTCCCTATCATCTCATTTCTACAGCTGAGTAAACTGGAGCAATGTGAAATAAAGTGTCTTGCTCAAGGAAACAACACATCACCCGGTCTGAGAATTGAACTCACAACCTTTTGATTGCAAGCCCAATGCTCTAACCACTAAGCCTTGTGCCTTCATATATATATATACACACACACACATACACACACACACACATTCTTTCTAGTTATTCATTCTCAAATGAAGCCAGCCTAGAAGATATTCCACCCACGACTATCTCTTCATTATCTATACTTAGTGTATAAACCAGTGACTTTATTATTTAATGCAAGTTTAATGTTTTCAGTGGCACCTGGCTGGTAATTTTAGCAGGTCAGTTGGTGACTGCCCTGTAGAACCCCCTATCCATTTAATCCCCCCCCCCCCCATGCTGTGATGACAATAAACATTTGTCTGAACAATACCCTAACATTGTACCTGATGGCACCAATACATTTATATAGCATAATATCACAAGTCTATATTTATCTTTGTATATATACTCATGTATATTTGTAGTATGTGTATATGCATATATATATATATATATATATATATATATATATATATATATAGATAAATCTACCAAAAGTTTACGGTAGTGTCCAATCCGTATGAAGAACTCAATGTAATCCGGATATCATGAAAAGAAGAGATGCATTCAAAAATCACTTTCGGTGAAAGATAAACGGAATACAGAGTCAAGATAAATTATTAAAAAAATAATGAATAAACAAAGAAACAGTTCCTTATATTAAACAAAAAAAGTTCATTATTTTACGATCGTTTCTAGGACATATATGTGTTAGAATTGGTATGCATATTCAAAAGATCTATGTACAAAATTATACAAACTATCAAAGAGAATATACATACCTTCACATATATATGCTGTCTTCAGATATATATGCTGTCTTCACATATATATGCTGTCTTCACATATATATGCTGTCTTCTGAAGACAGCATATATATGTGAAGGTATGTATATTCTCTTTGATAGTTTGTATAATTTTGTACCGTCATCGATTCTCAATCAAACATCCTAATCACCGTTTTGTGACCACGCTCGCCAACAAGACCTGGCAACTCCGTGAACGCAACCAACAGTTCACCTTAAAATGGGATATACTTTCTAGCGCAAGTGCATATCGTAGTGGATTGAAGTACTGCAGGTTATGTAACCTTGAACTCTTTTACATATTAAAATCCAAAAACAAACTACTTAACGATAGAATTGAACGATCACTATACTGCAACCACAAACTAAAAGCTAAATTCTCTCACTATAAAATAACTTAACATTCGAACCCGTAACTATAACATCGCTTTCTAGCTAACCACCTTCTCTTCCACCACACTACAAGACAATACACTGCTTATCACTATAAATGGTAACTCAGTGCAATTCGCAGATTACTACTACGAACCCAAAGTTCACTCACCACATAGACTTCGTCTGTCCCCTCTCTACCCCTCTCTCTCTCTCTCTCGCCTTTGGCCTACCTCCCTCTCCACATCTATGAACCTGCCCTCTGGGGCAATAAATAATTCCGACCTTAACTATCAACGCATCTCTCCAAAAGTAACCAGTATAATAAAACCCCTACCATAACATTTTGATTAAGATATCTACAAACCACTCTCTCCTATTTCTCCAACCCCTGCATATCTTTCTCTCTCTCTCCCTCTCCCCTACTTTTCTCTCTTCCTTTTCTACTCTATCTTCTCCAACAACCCCACTTAAGGGTATTTACATCGTACATTTTACCATTCTGCTCTGAGGATACAGTGGTCACAGCAAATAGTTGTAAATTTGCACATAGCATAACTAGGCTGTAGTACCACCGTGGAAACACTTGTAAGCACACGGAATAAATTACCTTTTTATGATGTCTACCTGTTATTATTCATTCTTTATATACACTCCGGAATACAGAAGGATCAGGAACTAAGTTTCTTCAACAATTCTTCCATAACTCGTAGAGTAACCTCTCACCGTACATCAACCATATCCAGTGTAGTAATTAACCATTACTACATCTTGGATAATCCTATACCTAATATAGATATATATATATTAAAGAGTTAAACAAGATTCAATGAGTACATCAAAGAATGAGTTTTACAGTAGATTGGAATCACTCTACAGAGGATATTTTCCAGAGTTATTAATATAAATATTATATAAATATTATATATATATATATGCCCTGTAGTTTGTGAACAATAGCACCATGGTTATAGGACTCCAAGAAAGCTAGTCACTGGTTTTCTGTATTTCTAAGGAGTGTCTCTAATAAATACCAGATGGTAATGTTGTTTGAAACACAAACTTTTCATTGCATTGATGTTTGGAACATAACTTAACAAAGGTTCTTACATAAAATTATGATAGAAAGTTTGTAGATAAATATAGATATGTTAACACTTTTGTTGCCATATCTGTAACATATAATCAATAATTTGAAGGGATTTAGTAAAATGACAAACCTTTTCATTATGTTTTGATTGGAACATAACTTAACAAAGGTTCTTACATAAAATTATGATAGAAAGTTTTTAGATAAATATAGACATTTTAACACTTTTGTTACTATATTTGTAACAAATAATCAATAATTTGAAGGGATTTAGTAAAATGACAAACCTTTTCATTATGTTTTGATTGGAACATAACTTAACAAAGGTTCTTACATAAAATTATGATAGAAAGTTTTTAGATAAATATAGACATTTTAACACTTTTGTTACTATATTTGTAACAAATAATCAATAATTTGAAGGGATTTAGTAAAATGACAAACCTGCTTGTTATCAAGCTGCTATTTGGAACAAAACTTAAAAAAGGTTCTTACATAAAATTATGATGAATAATAAATATAAACATTTAATCAGTTTTGCATCCAGGAGCCAGAGCCAGTTTTAGGTGGGGACTGGGGTGAGATGGGGTCCCTAGGAATTAAAAACAATGCAAGGTATAGTGTAGTTATTGATGAATAACTACACTCCACCTCTTAGGTGGGGTAGGGGGTAGGGGGTCATGACTAACACACCTTTGATATGACAATTTATTTCACCTGTTAACAATGGAAGTTGTGATGAAAGACAAAAGGTCATGTTTACCAAACACCTATGTTGGGGGTGAGGGGTGGGGGTGGGGGGTATATTTGTTGACTGACTTATTCCATCTCACCTTTGTAACTATTGTTGTTGTTACCCCCCCCTCCCCTCCGTATCACCGCTACCACCACCACTAATACAGCTATCAACACCACCACCACCACTATAACCACACACTATCACCACCACTAACACAAACATCACCACCACCAACACCCATCACCATCACTACCAACAACACCATCACCCCAACCACACACACACTACCATCACCCCAACCACACACACACTACCATCACCCCAACCACACACACACACTACCATCACCACTACCACACCACCACCACGTCTAACATACATACATAGACTAATACACACACACACATATAGATATATATCTACACACAAATGACCTTTTACATATCTTTTGTTGACTCAGTGAGAAAGAGAGAGAGAGAGAGAGAGAGAGAGAGGGGGAGAATACACACACACACACACATATATATATATATATATATATATATAAAACAAAGGAATTGTGGTAAGGAACCAGATGGACCATAACGCACCAGAGTACTCAATACTTAGGGTAGTAGAGTGGGAAATAGGAAAAAGTATGACCCCGACGGCAGAACCCAAGCCGTTTCGACAGCTATTTCTGGACAGAAATAGCCTTCGAAACGGCTTGAGCTCTGCCGTCGGGGTCATACTTTTTCCTATATATATATATATATATATATATATATATACACATATATATCAACATACGTTAACCTTGGTCTTCATCTTCTAGTGTGTCCATGTAGGGGCTCCCAAAGGAGCACTGAGTGCAATGTCAACTCTGGATGTCAGCGATAATGAGGGACAGAGACCGCTGGAGAGAACTCGTCCATGGATCTCGGGAATTTTACCCGCCTTAGATAGATAGATACATATATATATATATATATATACATATATATATATATATATGTATATTTTTATATATATATATATATATGATTGTTACAGTGAGGGGAATGAGAAATAACTCCTTAAGAAAGAGAGCTGGGTGGGGGTATCAGTTGCAAAAGTCTGACCTTTTGAAGAACCACCCTCTTTTGTCACCACCCCCTTTTTATCTCCACCACTACCACCACCACCACCACCACTATCACCAGCACCATCACCTCCACCAACCTTACCATCACTATCACCATTACCTCCACTGCAACTACACCCCCATTACCCTCTCCCTACCACCTCCACTGTCACTATCACCTCCACTGCAACTACCCCCCTATTACCCCTACGCCCACCACTACTGACCCCCCATACCCTCACCCTACCACCACCACCACCACCACCACCACCACCACAACCAACTCTGATTACCCCCTACCATCACCACTACCACCACCACTACGACCACCACCACCCCATTACCCTATCTTCACCACTACCACTACCTCCACTAACAAACCCACTAGCATTACCACCACCACTACCATTACCACTACCACAACCACCACTACCATTACCACCACTACCATTACCACCACCACCGCCACTACCACCACCACCGCCACTACCAACCCCTACCAGTACCATCACCACTACCACTACCAAACCCACTACGACGACCACCACCACCACCACCACTACCAAACTCACTACCACCACCACTACCACCACCACTACCACCACCACTACCATCACCACCACCACCACTACCACCACACCACTACCCCTACTGCTAATATCAACCCTCACAACCCACCTACCGTCACCCCTCCTTTCGAAACAACCAAATAAACCAGACGAGGTACAAACCCTTAACCTTTTATCAATCCTTCGTTGTTCTTCTACCTGTCAGTTCAATATTAATTAAATTACTCTGCTATCACATATTTAAAGACAAAGCTCATTTAATTAATTCTCTAATATATTTCACAAGTCATTGACTCGTTAGCATTTACATTACTCTGTATTTGATGATGATGAAGCTTGAGTATTCCACAGACACGTGTACCCATAACATAATTCTCAAACAGAATTGGCATGACATTATATGACAAGACTGGACCTTTGAATTAACCCTTTAGCATTTCATTACTCTATATATACTATTATATTTTCATGTTAAAGGCTTTACCTCACATAAAATCTCACATAACATTTACATTACTCTATATCAGTGATTCTCAACCAATGTGCCGCGAGATCTTCCTAAGTGTGCCGCGGAATTTTATTTTCGCCATGTTTTTATTTTGTAAAATTCAAATATTTTTCATATATATTTAGCCAGGTGTGCTGCTATTTTTTCATGTGTTCCAAGGTATGCCGTTGGCAAAAAAGGTTGAGAACCACTGCTCTATATATACTATTATATTTTCACGGTTAAGTCTTTACCTCACATAATTATCTCACATAATTATCTCACATAATATCTCACATAGCATTTACATTACTCTATATACACTATTATATTTTCACAGTAAAAGCTTTACCTCACATAATTATCTCACATAATATCTCAAAGCATTTACATTACTCTATATATACTATTATATTTTCACGATAAAGTCTTTACATCACATAATTATCTCATAATATCTCACATAACATTTACATTACTCTATATATACTACTATATTTTCAGGGCAAAGTCTTTACATCACATAATTATCTCACATAACATTTACATTACTCTATATTTACTATTATATTTTCAGGGCAAAGTCTTTACATCACATAATTATCTCACATAACATTTACATTACTCTATATATACTATTATATTTTCACGGTAAAGTCATTACATCACATAATTATCTCATAATATCTCACATAACATTTACATTACTCTATATATACTATTATATTTTCACGGTAAAGTCATTACATCACATAATTATCTCGCATAATATCTCACATAACATTTACATTACTCTATATATACTACTATATTTTCACGATAAAGTCTTTACATCACATAATTATCTCACATAACATTTACATTACTCTATATATACTACTATATTTTCACGATAAAGTCTTTACATCACATAATTATCTCACATAACATTTACATTACTCTATAAAGACTTTATCGTGAAAATATAGTAATATTTTCACGATAAAGTTTTTACCCCACATAATTATATCATAATATCTCACATAACATTTACATTACTCTCTATATACTATTATATTTTCACGATAAAGGCTTTACCTCACATAATATGAAATTTTGATATTGTTTATTTTGAGAACAATAACTTAACATCAGTATGAGGGGCTGGTTACAGCTGGTTTAAATGCTAAAGGGTTAAGTGATTAGTGAATTGCATGCATAGTCCTGTAATTCTTGGTGGAGACATAAGGGTGCCATATTAACATACAGCATTTCTAGGGCGTTTTTTAAACCTGGCTTAGCTCATCTCTTCTCCACGTCTGAATACTGCAGAATTCTTCCAGAGAAGGCTAGAGAGAGTGACAGAGAGGAAGAATTGACCCCAAGTACTTCACTGGTACTTTTTTTTATCGAACTAGAATGGATGAAATCAAAAGTGAACCTTGGTTGAGGGTAGGTCTGAATATAACAACTTTCTTCTAGAGAAGGATAGATCACAGAGAGTGAGAAAGAGATTTAGAAGAAGAAACGACCCCAGTACTTGACTGGTACTTTTTTTATCGACCTAGAACAGATGAAAGGCAAAAGTTGACCCCCGGTGGGGTAGATCTGGATACTGCAGATTTCTTCCAGAGAAGGATAGAGCACAGAGAGTGAGAGAATGGAAGTGAGAAAGAGATTTAGAAGAAGAAACGACCCCAGTACTTGACTGGTACTTTTTTTATCGACCTAGAACAGATGAAAGGCAAAAGTTGACCCCCGGTGGGGTAGATCTGGATGCTGCAGATTTCTTCCAGAGAAGGATAGAGCACAGAGAGTGAGAGAATGGAAGTGAGAAAGAGATTTAGAAGAAGAAACGACCCCAGTACTTGACTGGTACTTTTTTTATCGACCTAGAACAGATGAAAGGCAAAAGTTGACCCCCGGTGGGGTAGATCTGGATGCTGCAGATTTCTTCCAGAGAAGGATAGAGCACAGAGAGTGAGAGAATGGAAGTGAGAAAGAGATTTAGAAGAAGAAACGACCCCAGTACTTGACTGGTACTTTTTTTATCGACCTAGAACAGATGAAAGGCAAAAGTTGACCCCCGGTAGGATTTGAACTCAGAGAGGAAAGAACCAAACAATTACCACAAAACATTCTATCTAATGTTCTAATGACCCTGCCATTCATACTCTTGCTTGGTCAATTAGTTAACACTTTAATGTTCAAACCGGCCAAAACTGGCCAGAATTCTCTACCTCCTTCTGATGAAACTGGCTGTAACTGGTCGCTCAAACTGATGTTAAGGTATTGTTCTCAAAATAAATAACATCAAAATCTCATAGGATTCGATATTATGTGAGGTAAAGCCTTTACCATGAAAATATAATAGTATATATAGAGTAATGTGAATGCTAAAGGGTTAATAGTATCTAATTAATTAGTTAATTTATGACCAGCTGTACAGTCTGTTGTCTGTTGTTGTTTCTTGAATGGAAGAAGAGGAAGTGTTCATGCCTCTGCAGGGCCTCAGAATTTGACTTGTAATAATTAACCCTTTAAGCATTTAAACTGGCCATATCCAGTCAAAATTCTCTCACCTCTTTTTGTTCAAACTGGCCGTAACTTGCTACTCATACTGATGTTAAGGTATTGTTATCAAAATATATATCATCAAAATCTCATAGCTTTGATATTATGTGAAATATTATATAAAACTTTTCATAACAAATGTGTGTTTATTTTCAATAAAGAAATAATAAAAAAGAAGGGGAAGCAAAAGGAAAGAAAAAAAAAATAGAGAAAAAAAAAAGCGAAGGAGAGAAATAAAGAAGAAAAAGAATGAGAAAGGGAGAGTATGGCAGGAGCTCTGGTGTCTCAGAAGAAAGGGGAGGGTGATTGGGCTTTGGGCCTAGTGCCCAAAGAGGGCAGAAGTGCTGCGCCGATATATGTAATTAAGCAAATTCGTCTGTTAAACACCTAAATCTGAATGTAAATACATCTAGAACAAGTGCAAAGTAATCACTGAATGTCCCTGTATGTAAATAATACACTCCCAAAACTAAACCAGTAATGAATATTTGCTCTGAATATCATCACAGGCTTCTAATGAAATACAGTTAGGCGCTAATTGAATACAAATATCTATGAACTCAATCAAATTCATTAACAGTCAAATCCACAAATGGATTTATTCTTTACATCCACTTTCCATGGTAGCAAGAGTTGGTTGGGTCTACATAGACCAAGTCAGTACTGAAGCAGGGCTAGTGACCTCACAGAGAGGCCAGGGGTCAGCATCTCATTTACATATGGTCTCACATTCTACTGACTATACATGAGAGGTTCTCATCTTTTTGACAAAACTGAAGGGTCCCCAAACCCTTTGTTTTACAAACTTTCTATGGCTGGATGCTCTTCCTATCACCAACCCCTTTACAGCATGTACTGGGTGCTTTTATTGCGTAGATCACTGACACTAAAATAGGTTTTAGGCATCTTTTCTACAGTGGGTTACCCTTTCTGTTGTCAACCACCTTACAGTGTGTACTGGGTACATTTTCATGGCATCAAGGCTAAAGAGCTTGTTGGTCCCAAATGTAGAACCCTGCTTGCTCTGTAAGAGTGATAGAAGGGAGATAAGTATGAGTGTGCTGTGATTTGACAGAGTGATGAGTAAGGAAAGGGGAGGGATGACGTGTGTATATATATACATATATATATATATATATATATATATATATATATACATACACACACGCACACATGTGTGTATGTGTAGTGTGTATGTACATACGTATATGTATATATATATATGGTGGCTGCCAACTCGTTTTCGAGTACGGCCACTACTTTATATCCATGTAGGAGAACCCCTACCGATGCGCTGAACGAGTGTGACTTTTTAGTCCAGCCAGTGACTTGAAAACTCTGGTACAAACACTACACTTGTGACAATTACTGACACATAGTGCTGGGCCCATTGTACCCTGTGATGACAAGTGCAGAGAGATCTCCAGATATAAAGCAATGCCTGTGCCGTGAAGCTTTTATAGTGAGCAAAGGCACTGCACAAAGCCAGTCCCACTCTCTTAACCAAGATGATATTTACCAAAAAGAAGAACAAGTCAACATCATTGGATACCATCAAGGTTGCAGGTGTTATATCAGAGTTTTCCTTCTCCTAGAATTCTGCCTTGACAAAGGCTAAGGGGTCATCTTTCCATGGTAGCAAGAGTTGGTTGGGTTTACATAAACCAAGTCAGTACCGAAGCAGGGCTAGTGTATATATATATATACAAACATGCATACTCACACATCATATTGTCATTGATTCGTTCACACATCATATTGTCATTGATTCGTTACACAATTTCATGACCTAAATTAGTAATTAAGTCAAATTAGTAATTATTTTGTGATTAAATGACAAAACAACAATACAAATATTTCAGTTTGTTCCTGTTATTGTTGATGATGATGTTGTTGACAGCAGTAGTGGTGGTGGCAGTGGTGGTAGTGGTGGTGGTGGTGGTGGTGAAGGTAGTGGCAGTGGTGGTAGATGGTGGTGGTGAAGGTAGTGGCGGTTTTGGTAGTGGTGGTGGTGGTGGTGGTAGCAGTGGTGATAGTGGTGGTGGTGGTGGTGGTGAAGGTAGTGGCAGTGGTGGTGAAGGTAGTGGCGGTTTTGGTAGTGGTGGTGGTGGTGGTGGTAGCAGTGGTTGCGGTGATGGTAGTGTTTGTGAAGATGGTGGTGGTGGCAGTGGTGATGGTGGTGGTGGTGAAGGTAGTGGCAGTGGTGGTGAAGGTAGCGGCGGTTTTGGTAGTGGTGGTGGTGGTGGTGGTAGCAGTGGTTGCGGTGATGGTAGTGTTTGTGAAGATGGTGGTGGTGGCAGTGGTGATGGTGGTGGTGGTGAAGGTAGTGGCAGTGGTGGTGAAGGTAGCGGCGGTTTTGGTAGTGGTGGTGGTGGTGGTGGTAGCAGTGGTTGCGGTGATGGTAGTGTTTGTGAAGATGGTGGTGGTGGCAGTGGTGATGGTGGTGGTGGTGAAGGTAGTGGCAGTGGTGGTGAAGGTAGCGGCGGTTTTGGTAGTGGTGGTGGTGGTGGTGGTAGCAGTGGTTGCGGTGATGGTAGTGTTTGTGAAGATGGTGGTGGTGGCAGTGGTGATGGTGGTGGTGGTGAAGGTAGTGGCAGTGGTGGTGAAGGTAGCGGCGGTTTTGGTAGTGGTGGTGGTGGTGGTGGTAGCAGTGGTTGCGGTGATGGTAGTGTTTGTGAAGATGGTGGTGGTGGCAGTGGTGATGGTGGTGGTGGTGAAGGTAGTGGCAGTGGTGGTGAAGGTAGCGGCGGTTTTGGTAGTGGTGGTGGTGGTGGTGGTAGCAGTGGTTGCGGTGATGGTAGTGTTTGTGAAGATGGTGGTGGTGGCAGTGGTGATGGTGGTGGTGGTGAAGGTAGTGGCAGTGGTGGTGAAGGTAGCGGCGGTTTTGGTAGTGGTGGTGGTGGTGGTGGTAGCAGTGGTTGCGGTGATGGTAGTGTTTGTGAAGATGGTGGTGGTGGCAGTGGTGATGGTGGTGGTGGTGAAGGTAGTGGCAGTGGTGGTGAAGGTAGCGGCGGTTTTGGTAGTGGTGGTGGTGGTGGTGGTAGCAGTGGTTGCGGTGATGGTAGTGTTTGTGAAGATGGTGGTGGTGGCAGTGGTGATGGTGGTGGTGGTGAAGGTAGTGGCAGTGGTGGTGAAGGTAGTGGCGGTTTTGGTAGTGGTGGTGGTGGTGGTGGATGTGAAGGTGGTGGTAGCAGTGATTGCGGTGATGGTAGTGTTTGTGATGGTGGTGGCTGTGGTGGTTTTGGTAGTGGTATTGTTTGTGAAAATTTTTGTATCTATTTTCATTAAAAAAATGTGTTTCAGAGATTTATTGTTGTAATATTACAGCATCAGAGAAACCGGTTTATTTCGAATACTCGGGTGACTGAAGCCCATTCCCCCCCACCTACATTCCTATCAACCTCGGTATTCAACCACCCACCTACCTATCTACCCCAATACCCAATCACCTACATATGTACCTACCCATATATATATAGATATATATGGTAGAAATAGAAGCTTGCACTGTATTTTTGACTAAAGAAATTTTAGCCTGATAGTGGGGCTTAAAACCCTCTAAAAAAATGGAAAAGGATGAGTACGTCAATATATATATATATACATACATACACACACACACACACATCCGCTCTCCAGATATCTATTTAAGGCTGTATACAGCTATGGTGCGACCACACTTAGAATTTGCATCACCAGTCTGGAACCCCTATCTTGCTCAGGACATTGACCGCCTGGAAACTGTTCAGAGACGTGCAACCAAGCGAATACCCTCCATCAGGCATCTACCATACTCTGAGCGCCTTGCTTCCCTGGGCATGGATTCATTGAAGCTCCGACGCCTGGCAACTGACTTGGTAAACACCCACAAAATTGTTAACCATGTTGCCAACAACAACCCTGAGTACCTTTTCGATTTCCATGTGTCTAACACACGTGGACATGCCCACAAAGTAAGAAAACAGCACAGTTCCCATGACTTTTGGAAACATTTTTTCACGCTCAGAGTTGCTGAAGCATGGAACAAACTACCTGCATCAGTTGTTAGCTGTCGAGACACTGCATCCTTTAAGGCCTCCATGCTTCCCGAGATCCGCCAATACTACAGCTAACACATACACACATGTACTTCCCTGACATTTGTGTATTATTCTATGTACTATATTGACGAGCTGTGGTGCACCTGAGCACTTTACACAATAATTTCATTATTATTATTATTATTATTATTATATATATATATATATATATATATATATATATATATATATATATATATATATATATATATGTATATATATATAATATATATATATATATATATTTATTAAAATAACAGATTAAAGTTTAAGCAAAGAATCGCTGCTTAGTTAGAATTTTAGTCTACGATTTCTGCTATACCATTTACGTGGTTTTGTCTTTGCGTGCTATTGTTCTCCATGCTCCACATATGACTTATTATCTTCGTTTTTTCGTTCATTGCCAGAGAACGTCTCTATGCACCACCTAAGAGAACATTAGTCTACGACCTCTTTTATACCATAAACGTGGTTTTGTCTTTGCGCGTAATTGTTTTTCACCGCTCCTATTAATGACGTATTATTCGTTTTTTCCCGTTCTTTGCCAGCGAACGTTACCACGAACCAAAGTATCGTCTTCCTGTCTTCCTCCGGTTGCAACGTTTTTTGAAATATCCAGTTCTGCGTTTACAGATTGACTTTGTTAGTTTCAGAAGATCCCGCTAAGGGTGAAAGCAGCGATTCTTTGCTTAAACTTTAATCTGTTATTTTAATAAATATTTGCTCTACGGTTCTTATATATTTGATATATATTTTCCTTATCGAGCCCTCTTTGGATTTTAGTCTTCAATTTTATTATTATTACTATATATATATATATATATATGGAAGCACGTGGCCTAGTGGTAAGGGTGTTGGACTTACGATCATAATGTTGTGGGTTCGATTCCTGGGTTGCGTGTTGTGTTCTTGAGCAAAACTCTTCATTTCACGTTGCTCCAGTATACTCAGCTGAAAATGACTACCAGCAATAGCTGGAGGTTTAACCCTGCGATGGACTGGTGTCCTGTACAGTGGGGTGTCTTGTACTCTCAGTCGCATCATGCCATGAAACCGGGACAAGCACCGGCCAAATGACCCTTCTGGCTTAAGACAGACTTTCATCATCATCATCATTTCATTTTACGTCCACTTTTCCCTGCTTGCAAGGGTGGGACGGGAACAGATTCTGGCTTGATTTCTACAGCTGGATGCCCTTCCTAACACCAACCTCATTTACAGTGAGTGCTGGGTGCTTTTTTGCCGTGGCACCTACACGACCACTTTGCAGTGGAATGATATGGACCCCAGTCCCTATCATCTCATTTCTACAGCTGAGTAAACTGGAGCAATGTGAAATAAAGTGTCTTGCTCAAGGAAACAACACATCACCCGGTCTGAGAATTGAACTCACAACCTTTTGATTGCAAGGCCAATGCTCTAACCACTAAGCCATGTGCCTCCACTATCTTAGATATATATATATTGTTCAAGGCACAAACAGAGGTACAAAAAGTCTTATTAGTTTCACGTTTTATATGGAAAAGGGGAAAGAAAGTTTAACGTGTCGGGCTTTAGCCCTTCTTCAGGCGTAAAAAATAGAGACAGGATCACAAAGGATCGATACAGAAATAAAGGACCCCAAGTAAAGAATAGAAAATTGAAAATAAAGAGTGTAAGCAATATATATATATATGTGTGTATTAAGTGTATGTATATGTGTGTTTTGTTTACTGAATATGATGTCTGCCTGCCTGTATATCTCTCATTCTCACCTATATTCATGTACACACACACATGTATACACACACACACACAAGCTGTAAAGAGGAAGTTACGAAGTTACTCAGGTTCAACCACAATAAAATGTAACACAGAAAGATATTCTGTTCTTCCATAGTTTTATCCCTAGAGTCAGCCATAAAATATTCTGTCCTTCCATAATTTTACCCCAGAATGCTGAAGGCATCTGGGTCTGTAGGTCACACTATAACCACACGTATCGTTAACCAGGTAATACTAGAGGGGGCCATACCAAAAGATTGGTGCAGTAGCATCATTGTCAACTGCTACAAAGGTAAAGGCGATGCACTAGATAGAGGAAACTATAGAGGTATAAAGTTGATGGACCAGGTCATGAAAGTAACAGAAAGAGTTATAGCACAGCTGATTAGGGACCGGGTGAATATAGACGAGATGCAATTTGGGTTTGTTCCAGGGAAAGGCACCACTGATGCGCTCTTCCTTGTGAGGCAATTACAGGAAAAGTACCTAGCTAAAAGTAAGCCACTCTACTTGGCATTTGTCGACCTTGAGAAAGCCTTTGACAGAGTTCCACGTGCAGTAATCTGGTGGGCTCTTAGAAAACTAGGAGTAGATGAATGGCTTGTGAAAGCGGTACAAGCCATGTATAGGGGAGCAGTCAGCAAAGTTAGGATTGGCAATGAGTATAGCGAGGAATTTAGCGTACAGGTTGGGGTCCACCAGGGCTCTGTTCTTAGCCCTCTCCTGTTCATCATAGTCCTGCAGGCAATAACGGAGGAGTTTAAGACCGGATGCCCATGGGAACTCCTGTATGCTGATGACCTCGCACTCATAGCTGAATCTATGGTAGAACTAGAGAATAAATTCCAAACCTGGAAGCAGGGACTAGAGAGAAAGGGCCTCAAAGTCAACATGACAAAGACTAAGGTCCTTATAAGTAGACGAGAAAACAGAACCCAGATCCCCTCAGGGAAATGGCCTTGCTCAGTATGTAGGAAAGGTGTAGGTAGGAACTCCATTCTTTGCCCCAAATGCAAACAATGGGTACACAAGAGATGTAGCGGGATCTCAGGAAGCTTAATTAAGAATGTAGGATTCACATGCAGCAGCTGTGCTGAAACAGCAAGCAAACAGCCACAGGAAACAAGTACCACCAATCTCTGGGAGGGCCCTGTAGAAACAGTAGACAGCTTCTGCTACCTAGGTGACCGAATTAGCAACGGAGGTGGGTGCTCAGAAAGTACAATAACTAGGGTAAGAACGGGATGGAAGAAGTTTAGGGAACTACTACCACTGCTAGCTGCAAAAGGCTTCTCCCTCAGAATGAAAGGCAGACTGTATGATGCGTGTATCCGAACAGCGATGTTGCATGGTAGTGAGACCTGGGCGCTGAAGGTGGAAGACTTACGTAGATTAGAGAGAAACGAAGCCTGCATGCTCCGATGGATGTGTAACAGTAATATACGTGAACGACAAAGCATAAATGAATTGAGAGAGAGACTGAGCATAAGAGGAATCAAATGCTGCGTGCAGGAGAGGCGGTTACGCTGGTATGGACATGTGATGCGTATGAAGGATGACAGCTGCATAAAAAGGTGCAGAGCACTAGAAGTTGATGGAAACCGCGGAGTGGGGAGACCCAAGATGACTTGGGATGAGGTGATAAAAGCCGACCTTACCCAACTACACCTCTCAAAGTCAATGACACACGACCGTGACTTCTGGCGTCACGCAGTAATACAGGGTACCCGACCTCCCATGGGTACATGCTGAAGCATATAAACAATATGCCCCCCCCCCCACCACCACCGCAAGGTGGTCGTGGAGGTGCCACGGCAAAAAAGCACCCAGCCCACACTGTAAAGTGGACGTGTAGGCGCCACGAAAAAGCACCCAGCACTCACTGTAAATGAGGTTGGTGTTAGGAAGGGCATCCAGCTGTAGAAATCAAGCCAGATCAGTTCCTGTATGAGCAAGGCATGGTCAGCCGACCAGACACTGCCCACAACAGGACAACCCGTCTAACCCATGCTAGCGTGGAAGAACGGACGTAAAACGGTGATGATGATGATGATGATGATGAATCAGCTGCAATAATATATTCTGTCCTTCCATAGTTTTACACCAGATTCAGCTACAATATGTTACACAGTAATATATTCTGTCCTTCCATAGTTTTACACGAGATACAACTGCAGTCCATGACTCAATAATATATTCTGTTCTTCCATAGATTCAACTACAATATGTTACATAATAATATATTCTATCCTTCCATAGTTTTACATGAGATACAACTACACTCCATAACTCAATAATATATTCTGTCCTTCCATAGTGTTACACTAGGATATTCTGCACTTCCGTAGTTTTAGCCTCTTGTTCAACCACAAGCCATTCAGCAATAACACACAAGTCCACCAACTGGAAGGTTGGGGGAGGTTTGAGACCCTATTTATATGTTATTGTTCTTTGTGTACCCCCAGGGGATCCCTGTCACTTCCCCAAATCCTTTAATCCTTTCTTGTTTGTTGAAGTCTTTAATAGTACACATATTCACTTGGTAACCATCATTAAGATATTTCACAAACCATGGTGAGTTCACCTTTGTTGTTGCTGCTGCTGTTGTTGTTGTTGTTCTCTCTTATTTATCGGGCAAATATAGTCTATAAACTTCTCTCTTTTTAACCCTTTTTATTCTCTCTTTTTTCATCTCCTTCTATATCTATTTATCTATCTATCTATCTATCTATCTATCTGTCTATCTATCTATCTATCTATCTATCTGTCTATCTAGCCTGTAGGTTGAGGAAAAAGAGGAAGAGAGGAAAGAGGTACTCACTATTCGTACTCCTGGAGATGAGGGTTTTACATTTTTTCGGGGGTATGTGTTACCCATATGTAATGTCTCCCCCTATTCGGGAAAAATCGATTAATTTTTAAATTGCATTTGTGATAATATTTTACACGTTCTTATTGTATGTAAACTTCCCCCTTTGTATTTGTCCCCTTCTTTTGTGCCCCTGTGGCTAATAAAGAAACACATCTATCTGTCTGTCTGTATATCTGTATATCTATCTATCTGTCTGTCTCCCCCCTTCTCTCATTGGTATTATAATATATATATATTGTATGTATGTGCGTGCATATTTATACAGATAGTATGTTGTATATATATATATATACTATAGTACATACTATATATGTGTGTGTGTGTGTGCGTATATATATATATATATATTGTATGTGTGTACATATAGATATAGATCTGTATAGCATATACTATATATACATGTGTGTATATGTGTGTGTATATATATATATATATATATACATTCTACTTTCTCTTAAATTAAGGTTTGAACGTTTTAAAATTACTCTTGTATTTAAATCATCATATATATATGTGAGAAAAACCACAGACCCTCCATCTCAACTCACCTTTTGAAAAGCAGAAGAACTGCGAAACCGGTAAAGGAACCAAATAAATATATATATTTTTAAAAAAAATAAGAATCCAGTTGCATTTTCGATTTCATCTCTTTTTCTTTATACTTTCACTCGTGTAGGACACCTCGGTTATTTTTCATTTTGTAAAAAAAACCTCACTTTCTAATATATATATATATATATATATATATATATATATATATATATATATATATAGATGAGATTCTACAGGACTAGAACTGTTTCATTCTTTTTACTCTGCAATGTATTGAGTACCTTACTTACTGTGGTTACCTCCGATTCAACCCGGAATAACATACGTATATATATATATATATATATATATATATATATATATATAATAAATCTCTGATGATATGGGATCGATTGTGCATTGGATATCAAATGCTCTACTAAATATATAATATTATAGATGTAGCGAGATCTAGGCAAATAGATGTCTATTGAAACGTACGTAAGAACCGAATAAATCTCTTTTACTGCATCTTTCTGTTCTTTTTAATTCTCTCTCTCTCTCTCTATATATATATATATATATAATGATATTAAATAAATGGAAACTATATTTATAAAACCATATTTATTTTATTATATATATTTCAAGGGTAACCAAGACAACATTGGTACGCTTTCATCAAATAAAATACAAAGTTTGTTTATAAATAGAGACGTACCCATGAAAATCATACCTTATCGGTTGGAAATTCACTATTTATAAAACAAACTTTGTATTTTTTCTGATGAAAGCGCACCAATGGTGTCTTGGTTGCCCTTGAAATATATATAATATAATAAATATATATA
This sequence comes from Eledone cirrhosa, assembly GCA_964016885.1. Lineage (NCBI taxonomy): Eukaryota > Metazoa > Mollusca > Cephalopoda > Octopoda > Eledonidae > Eledone > Eledone cirrhosa. Next base: position 17,506,743 of record OZ024757.1, read on the forward strand.
TATAATAAAATATATATATATAATAAAATAAATCTGGTTTTATAAATATAATTTCCATTTATTTAATATCATTGAATATTTACTCCAGTTGTCAGTTGAGTGCTCATAAACATTTATGTTTGTCGGATTTCCAACAAATTAAATACAACTTCTATATATATATATATATATATATATATATATATATATATATATATATTTACACATACATGTGTGTGTGTATATGCATACTCCCACACACATACCCACTATTCACACAGACCCACTAGTCACACAGACCCACTAGTCACACAGACCCACTATTCACACAGACCCACTAGTCACACAGACCCACTATTCACACAGACCCACTCGTCACACAGACCCACTAGTCACACAGACCCACTAGTCACACAGACCCACTAGTCACACAGACCCACTAGTCACATAGACCCACTAGTCACACAGACCCACTAGTCACACAGACCCACTATTCACACAGACCCACTAGTCACACAAACCCACTATTCACACAGACCCACTCGTCACACAGACCCACTAGTCACACAGACCCACTAGTCACACAGACCCACTCGTCACACAGACCCACTATTCACACAGACCCACTAGTGACATAGACCCACTAGTCACACAGACCCACTAGTCACACAGACCCACTATTCACACCGACCCACTCGTCACACAGACCCACTCGTCACACAGACCCACTAGTCACACAGACCCACTAGTCACACAGACCCACTAGTCACACAGACCCACTATTCACACAGACCCACTAGTCACACAGACCCACTAGTCACACAGACCCACTCGTCACATAGACCCACTAGTCACATCCATCTAATCATTTGTTTTCTTTCTTCTTGTGATATTTCCAGCATAAAGTGTGTTTTAGTGATCAGATCAGCACATTGCATGACTACCCCTCTGAAGAAGTAATGTTGGAACATTATCTATTGGAACATCCCGAGGAACGGAATGAGATGATGTTGTTGGAAGGTCATGGAGGGTTGAATGAATCTACCGATGATGGTTCCGAGTCTGATGACAGCAGTCCTGTCAGTCCCGACGACAGTGGACTGAGATATAACATGGCTTTATCTTCGACAGGTGAGTAGTTGTAATACCTAAAGTCACCCCACTCTTTGTTAACTCCTCTGTCACCTTAATAACCTTTATTAACCCTTTCGTTATTGTAGCCCTTATTAACCCTACCCTTACTATATTTACAGTGAAGGACACTACCTATAATTAACCCATTCCTTACTATATTTCCAGTGAAGGACACACTACCTATAATTAACCCTACCCTTACTATATTTCTAGTGAAGGACACTGTCTATAATTAACCCATCCCTTACTATATTTCTAGTGAAGGACACACTGTCTATAATTAACCCATCCCTTACTATATTTCTAGTGAAGGACACACTGTCTATAATTAACCCATCCCTTACTATATTTCTAGTGAAGGACACACTACCTATAATTAACCCATCCCTTACTATATTTCTAGTGAAGGACACTACCTATAATTAACCCTACCCTTACTATATTTCCAGTGAAGGACACACTACCTATAATTAACCCTACCCTTACTATATTTCTAGTGAAGGACACACTGTCTATAATTAACCCATCCTTTACTATATTTCTAGTGAAGGACACACTACCTATAATTAACCCTACCCTTACTATATTTCCAGTGAAGGACACACTACCTATAATTAACCCTACCCTTACTATATTTCTAGTGAAGGACACACTGTCTATAATTAACCCATCCTTTACTATATTTCTAGTGAAGGACACACTACCTATAATTAACCCTACCCTTACTATATTTCCAGTGAAGGACACACTACCTATAATTAACTCATCCCTTACTATATTTCTAGTGAAGGACACTACCTATAATTAACCCTACCCTTACTATATTTCTAGTGAATGACACTACCTATAATTAACCCATCCCTTACTATATTTCCAGTGAAGGACACACTACCTATAATTAACCCATCCCTTACTATATTTCCAGTGAAGGACACACTACCTATAATTAACCCTACCCTTACTATATTTCCAGTGAAGGACACACTACCTATAATTAACCCATCCCTTACTATATTTCTAGTGAAGGACACACTGTCTATAATTAACCCTACCCTTACTATATTTCTAGTGAAGGACACACTGCCTATAATTAACCCATCCCTTACTATATTTCTAGTGAAGGACACTACCTATAATTAACCCTACCCTTACTATATTTCCAGTGAAGGACACACTACCTATAATTAACCCTACCCTTACTATATTTCTAGTGAAGGACACACTGTCTATAATTAACCCTACCCTTACTATATTTCCAGTGAAGGACACACTACCTATAATTAACCCTACCCTTACTATATTTCTAGTGAAGGACACACTGTCTATAATTAACCCTACCCTTACTATATTTCCAGTGAAGGACACACTACCTATAATTAACCCATCCCATACTATATTTCCAGTGAAGGACACACTACCTATAATTAACCCATCCCTTACTATATTTCTAGTGAAGGACACACTGTCTATAATTAACCCATCCCTTACTATATTTCTAGTGAAGGACACACTGTCTATAATTAACCCTACCCTTACTATATTTCTAGTGAAGGACACACTGTCTATAATTAACACATCCCTTACTATATTTCCAGTGAAGGACACACTACCTATAATTAACCCTACCCTTACTATATTTCTAGTGAAGGACACACTGTCTATAATTAACCCATCCCTTACTATATTTCCAGTGAAGGACACACTACCTATAATTAACCCATCCCTTACTATATTTCTAGTGAAGGACACTACCTATAATTAACCCTACCCTTACTATATTTCCAGTGAAGAACATTGCCTATGATTTTCAAATTATTTTGAAAATAGTCAAAAATTTGAAGTGATTTAGTAATATACCATATATATTCAAATATAAGACAAAAAATCGATGGTAAAATATGGCGGGGTCAGTTGGACACAGGCATCACTGAATTGTTAAGAAGTTTGCCTTGCAATGGCGAGGTCACAGGTTCAATCCCAATGGGGAGCATCTAGGACAAATATCATTTACTATAGCTTTGGGTCAACTCAGGACTTCTGTGTAGTCAGAAACTGTTTAGAAGTCCATTTGATGGATTGGACCTTTAGTTGAAAGGTTCAGTCTTATATAATTGATTCTACTTTTGGCACAAGGCCAGCAATTATCTCAGTGTATTACTGGTACTTTATTTTATCGACCCCGTAAAGATGAAAGGCAAAGTTAACCTCGGCGGGATTTGAACTCAGACCGTAAAGGGCCGTAACTCGTTGCTGCAAAGCATGGCATCTCTTATATAATGTCATGCTAATTCTGTTTGAGAATTATGTTATGGGCACACATGTCTGTGGAATACTCAACCATCATCATCATCATCATTGTTAGCAAGGGTTGGACAGGTCTACATAGACCAAGTCAGTACTGAAGTGGGGCTGCTGATCTCCCAGACAGGCCAGGGATCTGTCTCGTGTATGTACAGTCTCATGTTTTACTGAGTGCACAGGAGTTGTCGTCTTTTGATACAAACTAAGGGGTCCTTCCAGCCCTTTGTTTGGCAAGATTTCTATGACTGGATGACTTTGGTATCATCAACTATTTTACAGAGTGTACTGGGTGTGTTTACCATCTAGGTTACCAACACTAGGGAGGCTGTCGTGTCCTTGGAACGACTGAAGGGTCTTCCCAGCCCTGGACTGTACCTGTAATTCAAAGGTCCAACCTGCCCTATAGTATGTTGTCATGCTGATTCAGTTTGGGAATCTGTAACACAATGGAGCTAAAGGCAAGCAAAGCACTCCCCGCCACCCCCAGCAGATAGAACAAACTATGCAGTGTGGAAATGCCTCAACAGATTAAGATCTGGTGTTGGTCGTGCAAAATCTGGCAAAATGGGGATATTTAAAGGACGGGGACGTTGTGTGTGACTGCGGCATCGAACCACAGACTACGCAGCACTTCCTGATATGTCCCCTGCTGGAACACCCCTGCACAGTATTGGACTTGGCAGAGTTTACTGAGAAAGGACAGCAATGTGTTCAGCTGTGGCAGAATCACATCGAACCAAGCTTTGTAGCTGACACTCTTGTGGACAGGATAAGAAGAAGTTTGGGTAATATGTTAGGGGTATATGTGTCTTTGGAATACTCAACCATTTACATGCTAATTGGTTGTTCGGTTAATAAAAGAACTTATTGATTATCGTTGTAACAGACTGGGGTCCCTCAATGTCTTCAGATTTCCAATGTAAATATTCTTTGATTTTTCTTCTTCTGTCTTTCAGACAGACACCATTTTTTAGTATTGAGTTCATCATCATGTATTTCTTTATTTTTTTTGTCTGGCAGCAAATTGACAAAGACATTAGGGGGTCAGATCAAATGCCTCAATATTTGTTCCGGCTCACTGTATGTGACCAGAAAATGTGACCAAAAAATTGATGGTAAACTGGAGGGGTTGGCTTATATACGCCATCTAAACCTGCGATTGCTAACCTTTCGGATCTCACAGACCACTAAATTCATAATTATAAATCCCACATACCACTAATATGAATTTTTTAAAAAAGATAAATACATTTGTAAAATAATGATCAGAGAACCTCCATTTTATTAAACAATACTGAAGCATATGTGTGTCATATTGTCGATAGATGATACATATGTGTACAATTATTTCATGGATGTTAGTTCTATACTGAGGAGAAACATTTTTTAGAGGTGTTATAAAATACTAGACCACCCGTGATCCAATGGGTTCACTTAATATATTTTTTTAAAATCATGTTCACTTAAAAATAATTTTTAAATAATTAAAATATACACAGTATATAATGTAAAATGAAATTTTCAATCTACTCTCTCACAACCACTATCTCTTTCTCTCTCTCTATTTATGAAGGTACCCAGAAAAAAACCCGTATCTTGGGAACCCGTGCTCCGATTTACGCAAACTTGTTTTATTCCATTTGTATTCCTATTTCAGGGGCAACTTCCTTTCAAAGTATTTCCCCATTATGCATCATTTTGGCTGTATTAAATTACAGATAGGCACAAAATCACAGAGTTTTAGTAGTATATAGATATTTTAACTGAATATTATTTTTGCTTTATTATTAATAAAACAGAAAAATTGTAAATGTCCAAATTTTTCTGCGGACCACCAAAATTTTCTCTTGGACCACTGGTTGGAGACTATTGATCTAAACCAGGGGCATGCAACAGGCGGCTCACAGGCCACAATCCAGCCCGCCAGACCAGTCAGAGTGGCCCGTGATGACCGTTTTTAATTTTTACCTTGTAGACTTTAGAATTTTTTTCATAACCGTAATACAATTTTCTGTTAGTTGACCTATGCTAAAGGGCTTCACTGATAGGGTTATGTGTGTTATAATTTCCCAGTTCCACGTTTTTCGTCTTTATTGTTTAAAAATGTATTCACATTGTATTTATGACTCAATTCACTGGTTTTCATTAGATTCCACATTTTTGACAGTGACTGGCCCTAATAGTTGTTCAAAAGTGGCCCACCAATGGAATATGTTGCACACCCCTGATCTAAATAATGTTTTGATTAGCAGCCTCACCTTATAAATGGGGTTTGGATTTTTGTCCATTTCTTAGATATATAATATATTCGAGTATATATGGTAAGTTTTCTTGGTCTGATCTGACAATTGGTTCTTTTTCTTCCTATCTTTTCTTTCTTGCCTACAGGAGAGACAGAAATTCTTTGGTGTTTTTGCAAATGGCTTTCAAGAAACTCCTATTTCTTTTTTATTCTGTTATATATTTCTTTATTCCTCTTCATTCAGCTGTGTACTGAATTGTCCACCATTCAATCAACCGTGATGACCTTAGGCAATTATTTCTGGAAAAAAAACCCAAAAAAAAACGATCTTTCAAATACAATCACATCATGGAATGGCCATTTTAACTATGGCAGTTAACTGAAAAGTTCATAGGCTGGCTATGAAGGAGTGATGCTAAAACTATGAAATCTAGCATCCATTAATTTCAACTCTTCTTATTAATAACTGCATTGTTTCTTTGCAGGGACTATGTTGAAAAAAAAACACCTTATTTTGTCATTTCATGAGAGTATCTTGGTCAGCCTATGAACTTTTCATCAAACCCTAATATTCTAAAACTGTTAAATTCTTTTTACAATTATCATTTATTTCATGATGTCAAAATTTTCATCACACCCTTTATCATCTAGTCACTGCAACAGCAATACCACTGCAACGGATTAGATATTGTTATTCTAGATACACTATGTCTATATATTAGACAAGACAGGTATGGCTGCAACTACAGTGAAACAGTCTTATTGACCAGGTCACAGTGTCATGAAAATTTGGACACTAAAAAATAAATGATGAATCCAAATAATAGAAGTGCTTTAGTTTCAACACACCAGTCTGAGATCAAGTCATCTGCCAGACATATACAACTGTGGCTAAAAGGACTCTTCCATGATGTAATTGCTTTAGTTTCAACACACCAGTCTGAGATCAAGTCATCTGCCAGACATATACAACTGTGGCTAAAAGGACTCTTCCATGATGTAATTGCTTTAGTTTCAACACACCAGTCTGAGATCAAGTCA